>OZ025198.1:6964321-7071821 GCA_964019065.1 Catostylus mosaicus
GCATTGTTTGAACACATGGTGGTAATAATTTAAGGCAAGCTTGTGTTCATCGCTTGGTCAAAAGTGAATAAAGAAACTATGTGACAACGGATATTGTGGGTTTTTAAGATGGACTTTAGACTGTTTTTTATGGAAATGTTTCAAGGTTATAGATATTGATGATGATGATAATGATAATGATGATGATGATGATTACCATTATGATGATGATGGTGATTATGGTGATTATGATGATCATGATGATGATTGTGATGATGGTGGTGATGATGACTATAAAGATGGTGATTATGATGATATTATGGTAATAATAATAATAATTTGAAGATGACAATGACGATGATGATGCTGGAGGTGATAGTGATTATGGTGTTGACATTCATCCAAAGAATACTTACAACTCCTCTGAATTTTGGGGGTTTTACCCCAGAATAAAAAGGAACAAATGATGTGCAAATCAGGGCCTAGAAAAAAACAGAATTATGAAAAACAGATAAATCAAAGGCCCTTTATAACAGGTCACACTAAATTAAAATAGTGGCTGCACACGTCCTGCAGAATTCTAGTAAAGCGAGACAAGCTAGAAATGAATTAATTCGAGCCTTATCTAGTTAAATCAATTCTTCAGAGACAGCATTTCATAAATATTTAATGATTTTCAGGACATGTACTTCTCTAGCTGAATGATGAAAATACGGAATAAAATGTTAGTAAAAATTAACGTTCTATGCTAACAGGGAAATGACTTTAGAAAGGCTACAACCAACACCCCGTCAGGAGTATCTGGCTCTGTTTTTTCTGTAGTCGTAACAATTTTAATTAATCGTCATAACATTCAACTCTTTAAAAGCTTGCTGCTTTATAATAAACATCTTTCAAGCCGTGGAATGATGAAAAGAACCGGGGAAAACAAAGTTCGTCGTTTGAAGGATCGAAAACAAACCTCGAGATTTACATTAATTAAAACAGCATCAAAAATATAAAGTTGGAAAATTTAGTGAATTTTGGAATTGATGGGTAAATTTTTAACTTTATTTGCGAAGGACACAATCTCGGAAAGGGGAAATTCGCATTGTAGACGGAAAAACAGGGTTAATATAAACCACAAATACTCACATCAACAAGTTCCTGTTTCGATTTGTAATCAGAAACAACAAAATTCTGCCAATCGGAAACCCTAGTCATCGAAATATGCAATTTCCCTGAGGCGACTTCATGTGCATTCTCAGGTAGAAACCTCATGAAAGTTTTTCGTACAATTGCAACAGGATCGAAATCCTGACTGAGAGGTCCCAGCATATTGTTCCTTGCCTTTCCAGCCAGCATCATGACGAACTGAACACAGCTTTCCAAGTCCATGTTAAACATCAAAGTGCAAGCGCTCAACGCGCCGGCAGATGCCCCACCGAAATTTGTAAAATGTTGCAGATAATTCGGGGCATGTTGTTTGAGGCAAGATATTACCCCGATATGATAGATACCGAGAAATCCACAGCCAGAAAATGTTATATTCGCTTTCTCGAGATGTTCTTCTCCGACAAGGACCCATTCAACCGGTGAATTCATTTTGTTTTCGTTGCCGTCTTTTTGAGTTGAAGAACTCATGCCGGAGACGACGTACCGGCTGCTAGGCCCAAAAACCGAATCAGCATCAGTTTTATTCTCCAATTTACGTAACCAAAAAAATTATCCCAACAATAGTCAAAAACCTGCGGTTTATTTGCTTTTGAAATTCAAGTCGCTGAACTATTGCGTGGCTGGTCTTTGAAATACGATAAGGTTAAGCCGGCTGGCTGTAACGTCACGAGGCATCGAGAAAAAATCAACACGTCGAAATTGGCCTATAAGAAATTGATGTTCTCACAGCGGTAACCGATCCTCTGAAACGATCCTTTCATGTACCTGAATCCGTAATACCTGAAGCTACTTTTGCTGCTAGCAAAGGCAGAATATCAAAGATTTAAAATCAAGATTTAAAGAATAAAATCTCGATTAAAAGTCGTAATTTTACCGGTCCGTCCGCCGTGGTTTGTTTTGGTCTGTCGTTCGCGAGCCCACGACACTCCTCAGTTTCAACCAATCAAATCACGCAGATTAAGTCACATGCTAAATCATATGACCAATGGAACTGTTGAACGTCACGTGTTGTTGGATGGTGTACGCATTGTACTTCTGAACCCAGGAATTTGAGTGCAACTCAATGGATTTCAAATTTCTTTTAAAAGATCAACTTTTCTTAACTTTACTGTTAATGCTCTATAAAGCCCCGGGGCCTATTAGCAAGGGGCTCAACGAGACCCAAAAAATTAGAACGTCAAAAGATGATGCATTGCCTTTAGACATAATTTGCAAAAAAATTGGGGAGGCCAAGGCCCCCCAGCCCCCGTCTCCGTAGGCCCTGAAGGGGAGCGAGTTCGTGGATTTAGCATTTGACAGCCCACGAGAAGTAACAAAAATGAGAGAATGAGGGAAGCATAAATATGTTTGGAAATGATTTTATATCAACAACTACCTAGAAACAAAAGTCTTCCATCTTTTTATCAAATTACTAAAATAAAGCATAGTTAAGTTAGAGGATATGAAACATTAAAGTTATATTTTGACATTTAATTCAAGGCATTAACACCTTATCCAAGTCCTGACGTCAGTGACATTGTTTTTTGAAACAATCTCAGCTAACTTTCGTCATTTTGCACTTTGTAACAGAGAAGGTGTGAAATTTTTTATCCCCTGGGTTACGCAGCCTTCTAGCAACTTAAAAAGCTGGAATTTCAATCGTTTTTATGTGAAGTTGAAGGAAGCAGGGGGTGGCTAGGGGGCTGCAGCCCCCCCCCCCAATAATTTTCAGAGATAGGAGTTTTGAATATCACATAATACATAATTGCACGTAATTAGATTCTGCAATAAGTTCTGGACATGTTCTCAACTTGCCTTAAGAATATCAGCCGTTTGAAAGGCATGGGAGACGGTAAAATGGCGTGACACCAAAGATTTTCCCCAGAGGCGCTCGATAAGCCCCCTCCCCAAATCGGGAAATGCTTCCTACAGGCCTGGATAGTCTAAGCAACTTTGAGGGCTGCAATAAGAGTTATTTCAAGTAACGTTCAGGGCTGAAATCTCAAAAAACTTTCAGTAAATTCGAGAGGTGAAAGTTTAGAAATTTTTAGCCCCTTCGAGGGATGAAATCTCAAAGATTACAAACAGCTCTTAAATTTTCTACGTCGAAATGTAAAAATTCTATAAATCTATACTCATTTATCATGTCATCGGTCTATTTTTAATCATATGCTTTGAGAAACTTGGAGCTAAAGATATTAAATACTTAATAGTTACTAGGTACAAAAGTCTTAAGTTGTAGAAATGAATCTATACAATACGCGACTCCAGCTGCAAATGCCGCAGCTACTTTTATATTACAATACATAACAAAGATGCGTAGAAATTATAAAACTGGTCCTGGTTTACATTGGGGGTGTTACCGGTTGTCGGTTCGAATCCTAGCCCATACCAGGCATGAGGATAGCACCCTTGGACATGTGGCCTACGATTGTAGAAAAAGGGTAGCCTTTCTGTGGTGTGGAGGGTTAGGTTTGTTACAAGCAAGTTAAAAATGTCGCTGGTGCAAATCCTCGCCCTTAGCATTAATGAGGATATCATTCTTGGGCAAATTGTTCGAATCCTCGCCTCTATCTCCCCAGGAGTATAAATGTGTACCTGGTCCGTAGTTATGGGCGCCGCCTGAGCCTGCACTCTGCTCAGCATAGCGACATGGGAAAGTGTACAGTTGGTAGAGTGGCCTATTCAAACTTTCAAAACAGAGACGGATGAAATAGGCTGGAATGTACGGCTCCGGATTTATTATAAACAGAATAAACGGATCGATCCTGAAAAGGCTTTCCAACAATCCGGGCTACGACAAACATAACAATTGAGTAATTTTAACTTGGACTGGGGATGTGCAAAAAAATCAACCCTAGAACCACTAAAACGTAATTTACGAAAAGCTATCAGAGTAGCTGACTTTGCTCCGTACACTGCACATAGCGACCCAATCTTTCAACGTTTAAAACTCTTGAACTTTGACAATCTTTACAAGCTTGAAACAGCAAAATTTATGTTTCAAATAAGTAAAGAAGCTAGTTCCAACACTCTAAGAACTGAATTTCTAAAAACAAAACATCTTCACCATTACAACACTAGACAGTCTTCTAGCCTTGGGTTTTCCCTTCAAACGATTTCTACCAATTTTAAGAGAAACTTCCTCACATTTGATGGTGTTAAATTATGGAACTCACTGCCATTAGATTTGAAAAAGACCATCACTAAAGTATCTTTCAAAAGTAAAATCAAACATTACCTCCTAGAGAAACTCTAGTCCTACATATTCTAAGCCAATTGAACTCTATGAAAATATTTATACATATTGTAAACCCTTTTTTTCTTATTATTATTTTTATTTTTTATCATTATGATTCTTCTAGTTCCATTTTTCTATTCGACTTATTTCTTATCATTTTTATAAATTGTTTCTGTTACTGTTAATATTCAAACCCAACTAATATTGTAAAATATATATATCGTCATTTCACGTCGTAATTGGGCACATGGCTTTGATAGCTCTGTTTTGGGTTTTTTCTATGTGTCTATCAGCTGATTTTGTAATATTTATATTGTTTTTTTGTAATTTGCATCTTATAATTAATGATTGTATCTTAACAACTAATACGATGTAACCTGTAATTAATTTGATGCTGAAAAAGAAGCTTTGAGTTTGAGTTTGAGTTTGAGTTTGACTGGGCGACTCAGATCTTATCACAATCCGAAGGAATGGAATCATTGCTAATCCGCATTTCCAGGAATCTCGATTGGAAAAATCCGAAGAGACAAAATGCAATCCGGACTAATCCGGATTAATCCCAGATAGAAAAACATGTCACCTGTAAGTTTTTTACGATTCCGGATGTAGACTAAACTTCTGAAATTAAACTACCGCTTAACCATAAACCTATACAACTTTAACATTAACCGGTTCTCGCTTTTGATTCTGTGTCGACAAATCCGTCGAGCGCTCACTGCCGTAACGGTATTCTACGTTATCATTCGGTAGTAACGGCGTTCTTTCGTCAAACATGCGATTTGTCACACCTTGCCTCCTTCTAAACCAACTGAAACGTGTCCGCGAACGTCTCCTGCCTCGCTTTGACTTTGGAGGGAAAACCTCGTTACGAGTGAAGAAGTATTGAGAGAAAGCTCCTGCAATGAGGAGAAATCCCCATGCTCCGCAGAGAATGAATTCTAGAAAATGAATAATGAAGATGAAAAATTGAATAAGCATTGTATATTTGTTGGTTTTACCCTTGTACTGCATGACAGTTCAGTCTTGCAGTATATTTCATCTCATTGCATTGGAATCGTATTGTATTGTATTGTATTGTATTGTATTGTATTGTATTGTTTTGTATTGTATTGTATTGTACGGTACTGTACTGTAATGTACTGTAATGTACTGTACTGTATTGTATCACATTGCATTGTATTGTAGTGTATTGTATTGCTTTTTTTATTGTATTAGAATCTGCTGTATTATATTGCAACATATTGTATTGCACTTGATTTAGTAAATTTCATCTATTAAACCACATAAAATACGAACTAAAATAAGGATTCTCATTCTTTTATGAAGGTAAGAAAAGGTAAGAACAGGTAAGAAAAGGTAAGAAAAGGATTTCAAACATACCATTTCGCTGAAATGGAACTCTCAAATAGGCATTGGCAAATGATGGAATACCGGCTCGGAGAATGAACTCGATGACAAGATATTGTATATTAGCGTGAATAAAAAGGCTGCATGCTATGATGAAATTTGATACAATAAGTAAAAGTACATCATTTACACACATAACACAATGTTATTGATAGAAATAAGAAAAGATAGGGACATGTCGAATACAAAGATTAGATTTCGGAACAGCGGAAATCGTGGATAATGGATTATGGATAGATTTTGGACCTGTTCTAGTAGAAAGCAACGATTCGCTCCTGCCGCTATCTCAGCTATGCTGAGCCGTCGATAAACAGGACTCCTCCCCAAGGGACGCTGCTCTGCGCCACTCAGCGTTGTCATCATAAGTGCAACCTTACTTTTGCATCGCAGCATGCACCTTAGTTTTGGGTCATAGGTGCAACTGATTGAGATCTTGCAAACTTTAGGATACGTTTTGCAAAAAGGACAAGAAGTTAAAATGACATCTTATCGAGTAATGATTATATATTGTATTTCAGTTCATTAAAGCATTGCAATATTAATAAGACGAAAATAATACTTACACAAGACTGCCATATAACCACCAATAAGAGAGGAAAATAGTATACTTGTCTGAAAGATGAAGATAGGAAAAGTATTGAAAACGATGTAATGAAGTGTAATGTAATGAAATGTAATATAATGTAACGTTATGTAATGCTATGCAAAGTAGTGTAATGTAATCTAATGCAATTTAATGTAATGTAATGATATGTTTAGTATTGTACTGTAATGTAATGCAATATAATGTAATATAATGTAATGTAATACTATAGAAGGTAGTGCAATGTAATTTATAATGTTATGAAATGTAATGTAATGTAATATAATGTGATGTAATGTAATTTGATGTAATGCAATGTAAATTAATGTAATGTAATGAAATGAAATGCAATATAATGTAATTTAATATAATGTAATGTAATGTAATGCAACATTACGTGATGCAACGTGATGTAATGGAATGTAATCTAAAGTAATCTAGTGTAATGTAAAGAGATAATGAATACTTACAACTTTTGGGAAAAATGACAGTGGAATCGGACACACGAATGTAATGGCAAAGAATGTCAGCAAATACACTGTATTACTTGAGAAGGCCTTCAAATCCCCAACTGGTGAAAACAACATACAGCATGCCAGCATTGCACCAATTAAAATCGCATTGTTAAGAAACAAAGTATGGAATTGCTTCGTCTCCAAATACAAAACTACCATTAGAAGTCCAAATACGAATCCACCGGCTGTAGATGATAGCATATGAGCTGGAACAGAGAGAGTTAATCAAAACATAAGTTTGACTGGAACAGAGCATTTTATAGCAATGAAGTGTATTTGGAATATCAACTGAAGCAGAAAAATTTGTTTCAAATGAAAGTTTGGCTGCGACAGACAGTGTAGGCTGCTTGTAATACTAGATGAAACGGACGGAGTAAATCGAAAAATATATTTGATTTGAACAGAACATTTATAGTAATGATTGATATTTTCAATATCAAATAAAACAGAAAGACGTGTTTCAAATGGCTGTAATGAACAGTGTAGGCTGCGTGTAACATAAAGTGAAATGGGCAATGAAATTTCGAACAAATTTCGCTGAAACAAAAGTTTGTTTAGGAGCGAGGCAGCTAAAACATGACCATTCGTTTCACATGCAATTTTGGCTGCAATGGACTTTCAAGACTAAAATCGATTGTTAGAAGTATTTGGCGAGACTGATGAAGAGTTAATTGAAAGATACGTTCGACTTATTCCAACACGATTGGGACGTACGCAAATCATAAACAACCGATCTAGATGCGAGTTGGACGGATGCGTTGCGAGTCCAACAAATCTGAGCTAGACCAACACGAGCCTGACAAGTATGATTGAAACAGGTCCGACTCTTGTGAGTCACAAATGATGTAAGCCAGTCGAATCCTGATCGTACCAACGCGAGTCGGACTTTTGCCAGTCGTCCGACAAATCAGATTCAAACAGACGCATGTGCGATTCACGAGAGTCACGATTTATGCAAACCTGGCAAATCCTTATCATCCTAATTCGAGTCAGACTGACGGATTCATCCGATTAATCTGATCCGACTAACCAATGCAAGTCTAGCCCGAGTCAGACTGTTGCAAGTCGTGCCACAAATCTGGTTCAAACTGACGCACGTCTTGGTCATGCGAGGGACAATGCAGGCTAACTAACGTGAGTCTGGCTGATGCAAGTTGTCCAACAAATCCGACCCAACAAGCCAATGCAAGATGACTGCATAGCCAATTGAACTAAAACTTAATATTATTTATATTATAAAAGCTATTTCTATCAATATCATACCTATGTAAGTTAAGGTGGCAAATCTCAATAACAATGTGTACGTTATGATGAAACCAGAAATAACTCCACCGATAAAAAGTTCTAGGAAAGAAATACATCTTCTGTTAAAACTATTTAAAAGATTCACACAATAAAAAATTCTGGGAAAATATTTGCATGGTTAATGTTTAAATTTTGATGATAAAATTTAATCTTTGGAGGATGAAAAGCAGAAGTGGTAGTTTGGGCATTAGCAGTTAAACCTAGACAAAATAGAGTTAGGCTTAAATGTGGTATGAAAAATATTTGTTATCTGTTCCAATTAAGGTGCTACAAACCTGATTTTAGAAATTTGTGTCCAAGAAAACACAAAGCCAGGCCAATTATCCCAGTAATAACAGCATATATGATTGATGTAATAGATCCTGGGTATAAATATGGTGACAGTTATTGACATAAAATGAAAAGGTTCAAATTGTTGTAATGAAATGATTTTGTTACTAACTTGCATCACAATGCTTCGTCTTGAAAGATTTTGCTGGGAGGGTAAAATTGCATGCTTGCCTGCTAGCTGAATGACTGAATGAATGAAGGGCCCTTATTGAGCACAGCACCTATGTTGCTGAAAAGGCAACCCTTGTATAAATAACTATATTATTAAGGACAAAGTTGTCTAGTTTTGTTGGCAATAGCAATAGATGGTGGAAAACATACCAAAAGATTTGCATGTTGCAATGTTACTAAGATCACAATCATACGCAAATGTTGGGACATAAGCAGCCTCTGTCTTGGCCACAGAATCTCTGACTAGAATATTGTACACAATCCCTTGGCGTGGTATCATTTGCATAACAAAAATTGGACCCTTGGTTCCTTTGATCTTTGCGACCTGAAATGCAAACAGTAATGAATTGAACAATGAAAAATTGATACCATGACTAATGAAAAAGGTTCCTTCAGGGATTCCAAAGGATGACAGAGGACTTCAGCTATTAATATTTTGCCCCCTCCCTGGCATAAAGAGCTTGGTGTTCTTTTTAACTCTGTCATTTATATACATAAGGGGTGATGGCAGTGGGGGTAGCATTGGGGGGGGGGGATTAGCCCCAATCAGGAAAAACTATGTGCCTGTCGGGGAATTTTTAACAAATTTTGTTCTATGCTCAGAGGGATATCATCAATTCTGTTATATACACCCCTGTCAGGGAACCTAGCCCTCCCATTTGGCAAGTCCTGGCATCACCCCTGACAGGCACTGGCAGCCATTGGGGTAGCAAGGGCTGTAGTCCCTCCACATTTTCAAAGATAAACCTAAGAGCTATTGCCAATATGACATTTTCAACTTAACTATTTTCTGAACCGAACTGTTGTATATAAACATAGAAGTAGAGAAGCAGTCTTTTTTGAAAGGGGCCTTTTACAACCTTCTTAGAGGCGTGGTCTAAATAAATGTTTTTAAAGGTTCCCCTAACCACCACTGTGGATCGATTTGCCACTTCATTTTAGGACTGCTGTGCGGTTCCTGCCTCTGATATAGATTCAAGTATTCACCAAGAACCTGGTACTTTAATCTCTACTTTATTTGTTACAATATATATATAACTAACCATCTTTCCATATCTTTTGATATTCCTTGGATGAGCCATCTTCCACATGCCATTAAAAAGATCACCTTCAGTAAAATCATTTTCTGTCAGCTGAAAAGCATACAAATCATATTCCAGATTCTTGAACGTACTGAAGCTTCCACCATCACAGGGTTTTGGCTTTGTTCCAGGATCATAGTAAACGTTTGCTCTCTCAAACTTTAGTTTAATGGTCAGAAGCTCTTTTGTTATGTAAATATTTGGATTGTTGTCAAAGTTGCAGGTGATGCAACATCCGCCAGGAATTGGATCTGTAGGAAAGAAAATCTCAGGGAATCATTCACAACATGTGAAATGTGGACAACAAATGAGGCATAACAACTAACTGCTACAAAAAGGCAGGGGTGCAATTTGAGGAGTCGCAGAAATGAGACTAGCTGACAGTAGGGCATGGCTTGCAGGCATGTTCAGAAAAAGTGCATTGTGTCTCATCCATTAGAAGCATTGAGTTCCCTTGGCATTAGAACATTCTAAACTTTTATGCATTTTATTGAAAATAAGCTGAAAGCAAAACCAAACAAGACATTGAAAACCTTACCCAGACATTATTTGATTGCACATCCTGTCTGCAAAATATACTGAGTACCCCTCCCCCCCCCCCTAGGCTGATATATTAAAAGCTTGCCATTTCATAAGATTAAAGGAATCATATTTACCTGTTCTTAAATATGGAATAGCGACAACTTGAGATCTTAATCTACCATTTGTTGAGGCTAGATAAGTATTAATGTTATTCTCTCCACCTTTTAGGAGATAGACAAGACCCCTTGAAGTTCCATTGATTCGGCTGCTGAAGCCGAATTCACTGTTATAAGAAACTGTTAAATTGGTCAACTGTGCTACTGTCTGCACCATGACATATCTGTATGTTGATGCTTGGAATTGCGTTGATACCAATGTATAGTTTGCAGCATCTAAGGGTATGATTTGTCTTTGCTGAAGTTGGATATCTTAAAAAAGAAGAAAGGCAGAAAATAGCATAAACAACACACTTCAAATCTTGATATCAGTGGCAGGACTCAAGGGGGTGTATGGGGGATAATTATTCCCAAACTTATATGAAAAAAATGGCAATTTGATGCCGAAAATGTTGTTACAACCCCCTGGGGGGATGGCATGGTACATAATGTGAAGCAATTTAATCAATAAAAATAGATTAAATGAAATTGATGAAACATGACAAATACTCAAACAATTGCGACTAATTGTAAAGTTTAAATCATGCCTAAATAATGTAAAATCGAGAAATTCTCGTCTGGAAAGCGGAAACAGATATAACTTCTTTATTTGACCTCACAAATCGATAGGTTTAGATTTCAACCAACGCTTTACATCAAACTTCACTAGGCATTTTTTCTGGTTAAAGTTTCATCTTCATTAGCGAATAATAGATTTCGAAGACATTTAATTTCAGAAACCCGCTGTCTCTACCAACTTTTTTGGTCACCTTTGTTTGGCTGTGCATAATTTGTCTCCAATCAAGGCTCGGTCAAAAGCGAATAAAATCCTAAATTTTAGCAAAGATAATAAAAATCATACCAAAGGTTGACGCAGGGATAAAAATAGATGCAATCAGTATCAGAATGTGAGATTTAAAACCGATTTTGTATTTGTTTCGAGAATCTTGTCTTTTAATCGCCATTTTCGAAATCACAAAGCTCCTTCGTATCAGCTGTTATTGGAACAAAACATCTCCGTCGGCATTTGACGTCATAGATTAAAAGAACATTAGAATTTTGCAAAAATCCGCAAGCAAGTAAATAGAACTGGCTAAATAAAGGAAACTAACCTAGAGTTGTATGAAATTCAAAACTATATCAAGTCAGGTAGATTTAGTGATAGAATCCCCCTTTTTTCAAGTTTATTTTTTGTCAGGTGCGTTGCCATTTTAAGGCAATGAGCAGAAAAACCACCTTACAATAGTTCAATTTCAGCCAGCCCACCCCCTGCTATTCCATGAAGCCCCCCCCCAACTTCTCTCCACTCTAACCACTTTGCCTCGTTTTGATTTCCATTTCTCTCCGTATTGTTTAAATTGGCGCGAATCCGCCTTAGATTTCAGGCCTCATAAAATGCGATGAAATTAAAGAAATTTAGCAATAAAAGTTGAATTTGCCTGCCAGATTGGTACACAGATGCAAGATTTATTTAATAAGTAACACTAATCGGAAACCAGGTGAGCCGATCTTCGTAAATTTAGTGAATAGATTGTTTTAGGACATTTCGATTTAGGCCTACTCTCGTTATACCGTCTCTTGTTGTTGGCAACAAACCTGATCATATTTCAAACCGCTCATTAAAATTCAAATTTCCGTTTATCCGTTTATCTTCTACTCAACGATAATCAAATCGATCAAAAGTATCCGTTATTTATGCAGTTTATATATCGTATTTGATTTTTGATTTTTTAAAACTGATGAGTTGAAAAGCGGAGAAGTCAAATGAGAAGTTTTTGTCCGCGCACCACAATTTGCAGTGTATGACCGATCTAGACTAGATCTTGGGTGCGCCAACAGTCCTACATCTCAGGTACGGGTGCGCAAAAACCGTTTAAAGATCCTAAGGTTCGCCACTACTCTATGGATACCACTGCACAAACATAGCTACTTCAAAATCTGAGGGGCACCCATGTGCGCTATTTTAGGCATTTAGGAATTATCTTGGGTGCCCCATTGCAAATTTGGCTCATAGGTTCATAGACCTGCCCTAAAGTTGATTATGGCCTAGACCAAATGTCCTTGCAACTGTTTGTTAAATTAGGCCAGGGTTCTAGCAGCTGATGCAGGTCTGGGGGGCTACAACCTGAAGAGAGGACAGCTGAACAGCCTGCAGGAGCTCCAGGGTACCAACAGCTGTCTCAAAACACGAGGTTTGTTCTCCTGTGCCTTGAACACTTATCTGTGCCATCCTTTTGCTGATAGTGTTATCATTTTGCAGGAAAGTGGGGCCAAGGAAAGATTCTTGTCACAGTGATAATGGCACATCTTGGTGGAAGCTACGAAACCAACAGTTCACAAAGTGAAAACAGCTTTGGTTCTGATACCTTCTGTTCAGTTACCCATATACCATCTGAAAGCACACCGATCACTTTTGAAAGTCTGTTAGACCCATTGAGTAACATTAGCTCATTGGACAGCAACCAGTATTCTTCATCAGGGCGTAAAACTCCTCTTTCAAGGAGGCGAATTTCATCTGAAGCAATGCTTCAAACTCCAAAGAGTTCTTCTAGACCAAATCTTTCATATTCCCAAATGATAAGAGATGTACTCCTCGAGCACGGTAGGCTAACAACAAAAGATATATGTAAAAGATTATCAGAAAAGTATCCACAAAATTTTTCATTGGATAAAAAAAAGTGGCAGGTAAGTCTTCTTTATATTTGCCTTTTCATTTATCTTTACTAACGTATTTTAAGGTGTGTCATTCTCAAAATGTAAGGCTTGGAACATCTGACCAACTTTTACGATAAATTGTTTTCAAGTTTCTTAATTTCTTACTATAGGCAAGTGTGCGCAACTGCCTAAGTAACAAAAATGACTTTATCAAGGATAATTCGAGGAGAAACAAAAGCGATTGGAATTTATCGCCACAGGTTGTTTCAAAGCTAAAGCCCCCTGGGTATCCTGAAAGTGAACACTTTAAAGAAAATGAGCCACAGAACTGGACCACGGGGAAATTTGTTTCCATAGCGCCAAAGCCGTCATATCATAGCAGCCTCAGTCAGGATGGTGTTATTCACAAGGGAAATAGCCATTTTACACCTTTGAGACAGTCCAGCGGTAATATCGCAAATCGATCATGTGTTTCGGAGGACAAGAATCTCTATAGAAACTCAGAGGAAGTTGGACATGGTCCTAAACTAGCTTTGAAAAGAGGTCATGATAAAGATGGCAATTTAGCAGGGGCGTCAAAGAAGAAACTATTTTGTGAGGAAACACCTGATGAATCAAGTGACCTAGTCCGCCGAACCTTCCGAGAGAAATTAGATGCAGAAGAATGTTACCGGATTAAAATTAAAGGAGGTGACACTGCATTTCCTTCCACGTTACTTAATTTGATAACAGAGGATGATGAAAATGCTACTTTCAACGAAAGCTGTTGCAGAACAGAAGAACTAGAACCAAATTTTCCTACTGAGTTTTCAATGACAGCCGTTAAAGAGGAAGGATTCAACAACTCAGAAGATGGAAGTGCCAATCGAGTTTGTGACTTGAAACAAAATGTTGATCAAGATGCAAAAGAAATAGACGAGGTTTTTACAGAGTTAAGCAGATCTCAGTCATACTGTTCTCCTGATTATGATGCTGAGCTGTCGCAATATGATCTCGAGATACTGAACGACTTTTAAACATTGTAATTAGGCTGTTAGGGGGTGAAGAGACATTAACAGATAAAAAGTAGCTTTAGCAAAGGGCCTTGGTAGACTTTTAATCGGCAACCAATGAGAATCCGTCATATGATTTTCCCGTGATCACTTCCTGCCAGGCTGCTTCTTATCCTCCATGCTTGGTTGATAGTTTCACGTGAGCAGTTAACGTATAACTTAATGATGTGTTTTCAAATCACGCATGGCTTTGAGCTAATCATGTATATGAAACATTTGATAACAGCAGCATAGCGAGGTTCTGGCAAGGGATCCGATGCCCCCCCCCCCCAAATAGTTAAAAGTTCCAAAGTCTTATATAAACAAATCTGCGAGGTCAGAAACTATTCCCAATGGAACCCCACATTACTCTTCCTTCCTTGGCTTGTTGCCCCCACCTATGGCCGTCGCTAGATGCCTGTTTCGGAGGAGGGGGGGTGTCTACAATGTATTTGCCGACAATATGGGCGTGCAATCCTTTATTTTCCGACAAGTTGGCAAAATTTGCCAACGAATTACTCCTCAATGGTCAAAAACACCTTGTTTTTGATACACAGATTTTTCCCTGGGTGGGCGGCGTTGCAACGCAGCCACACATCATTGTAGCTTCGACCTTGCCCCCAGTCCCCCAAAGAAATGACCCATACTACCTTCCTGTCTGCTACCCTAACACGTTATAAGCAATGCAACGCAAAACATGCAACGCCATTTAAACCATTCAATGCCAAATTTTTTTGTATATATCCCTCATCTTGTAGTTTCGTGACTAAACTTAGACAAATTAGTATCCACTATTGATTTTCTTAATGGTGTAATTGAATGATCTAATAATGCTAAGGGTTTTCAGATATTTTTATCAATTTCTGCGCATTTTGCTGCTTTGAAATCATCGGGGACATCCCCCCTCCCCCACGGTTCTGAAGAAAAGCTTTCTTCATTATCATATTTCTGCCCCTATTTTCGTGTTGTGCCCCTTACCCTAGAATACGTTAGACTATCTAAACCAATTAAGAAACATAGCCTTTCAGAGCGTCAAAACTTCAGGTATAATATGTTTTGTGTGATTTTTCAGTAATTCTAAATCTCGCCAAAAGGATAAGAATTGAAAATATAGTTCAATATAAGCTTAATAGATCTCAATAAATATAAAGAATATAAAGAGATAAATAACTAAATAAACTATGTAAATAAAAGAGGCAATGAATTTTTCACACGTGTACAAACCTCTTGTTTCCACTTGTGTCGTTCGTGACAAATAAATCAAGAAGAAGATCACGAATGCTTCGTGATTTGACGTCAAATGAAACGTGATTAACTCCACAAATACACTTGATATCTTGCCACTGTTACTTCATCGTCAAACTGGCCTATTTGGCATTTGCCTTCGAATTCTGATAACGCACCGAGACTTTTCAACAGAATCACGTTCGCAAAATACTCAACATTGATGCAGTTTTTCTGATAGTATCACCATCATGACGATTTTCAATAACAGCATCTTGAATGCCACAGAGGTATTAGCCACTGATGCCACGGGGCACATTCCGTATACAGTGTTGTTTATATTTGCTGGCCTCGTCGTTGGAGGTATGTCAATTTTTTAATCAAAATCAAGTAATGTATTTCAACAAAATACAACCTTGCATGCTTTCAAAATTTTTTCACTAAGGAATACTTTTTCCCGTGTCTGAAATAATTCAGGTTTTTTCTTCGTATGCCCAGTCCTATTATTCAGTTCAGTTTAGTTCATTTCCTTTAATTTCAAAATATTAACCCCCCTTAGAACGTTACTTCATTCATTAACTTTACTGCACTTTGCGCTTTTGCCCACCCCCCTTCCCTTGCCTTGAAGTGCTCAAAGTACCCCTAAACAAGCTTAGATCTATTCTTCGCGTTAAAGTAACGCGACGATGCAATTTTGTGGATTTTTTCTCTTTAAAATTACCTCTTGTTCAATCCATCTTCCATGCCGACCAATCTAAGGACACAGATATGAAGCTACTCTGAGCAGTCCTGTAACCGTTCATTCACGCTAGACAACACCATGAAACGTTCCACCTCCATCTACATCACTTATTTTTTCTCTGAAATTCGTTTTCCCATAATTCGTAAAAATGACATTTGAAAGGAAAAAAGCCCTGCGGAGGCCATCTGCTCCGAATTCCTTGGAATGGAAGTAGATTGTTGCATATAACTGGAAGAAAACTGTCGTTATTCAATTTTTAATCTAATTTTTCACAATTAAATTTGTACAGCATGCGTCCGACAATTAATCCAAAATTGGCCAATACCATATACAGTGCTGGTGATGCTTCTGGGTGCAGCCCTTGGAGCAATTTCTTCGAGATATCCTTCAGTTAGAAAGTAGGTATCACGCATTCAACTGATTATTTCTTTCTTGCATGACAAAGTGACTTGATTAATCAAAAAGGGCCTCTTTGGACGCAAAGGCATGCAGGCAATTTAGTTTGAGCCGATGAAATACCACCTTCTCTCTAAGCATGAAGTGAAGTTTAGTATAGCTGCTTAATGCTGGCTCATTCAGTGGGCTAGCTATTGCAATATCATACTGCTCTCATGCTTCGTATTTAGCATTTAACTGAAGATGTGCATGGCAGCTAAACACCGCACTACCAATGGGCTGGCCATAACAATATCATAGTGCTCTCATGCTTGGCATTCAGCATTTAGCATTAAATAGAGATGAGTATTGCAGCTAAACAGGGTGCTACCAATGGACTAGCCATTGTAACATTATACTACACTCCTGCATAGCATTTAACATTAAATGGAGATGCATATGACAGCTAAGTACACGGCGCTACCAATGGACTGGCCGTTGTAACATTTTACTGCCCCCTGCTTAGCATTCAGCATTAAATGGAGACGAGTGTAACAGCTAAACAGGTTGCTACCAATAGACTAGCCTTTGTAACACTATTCTACTCTTCTGCTCTTGTTATCTGCTTAATCTTGAATCTGATTTCTTTCACAGATACACAACGTTTTCAACTGAAGATCCGCATTTGGTTCTGACAACATTTTTACCCGTTTTACTCTTTGATTCTGCATTTGCAATGGATGTTCACACATTTTATAAAATGTTTTTGCAGGTATGATCAAAGTTGATTTAATGATTAGTTTGCTTGATATTCGTTTGAAGATTTAATGATTCAACTGATAACCGATTGATGAATTGATTGATTCACTTGCTCAATGATTGATTCGATAATCAATTGAATCTGACTCAAGTTATGATAGCGTGAATGCTTGTTGTTTTATGGATTGAATGATTGATTTATTAAGTGATATACTGATATACATTTTAGTTTAACAGCTGATCAGCCAATCAATCAATCAGTCAATTAATCAATCAACCAATCAATTGATCAACCAATAAATCAACCAATCAATCAACCAATCTATCAATGAGTCACTCGATCACTCCATCCTCCATGCACTAATTCAATCCATCAGTCAAACAATGAATCAATGCGACAATCAATCAATCAATCAATCAATCAATCAATCAATCAATTAATCAGTCAATCTCTCAATCAATCAGTACCTTGATCAATCAATCAACAAATCTATCAATGAGTCACTCGATCACTCCATCCTCCAATCACTCACTTAATCAGTCACTTAATCAGTCGATCAATCAGTCAATCAATCAATCAATCAATCAATCAATCAATCAATCAATCAATCAATCAATCTTTTAATCAATCAGTCTCTTAATCAATTAATCACCTACCCTTCATTTGCATTGTAGATCATTATCCTAGCCATACCTGGCATGGCATTGGCATCATTCCTTACTGCCATCATGGGCTACTACGTCTTTGATTACAATTGGAATTGGAACATTGCCATGCTATTTGGCTGCATCATGAGTGCCACAGATCCTGTTGCTGTTGTTGCTGTGCTCAATAACTTAGGTAAGCCCCTACATCCACCTGGGGAAACTCCCTCCTAGGGGAACTCTCACATTAAAATCAATTTTTCAATAATTAAAATCAATCAGTCAGTCGAATGAATGAATGAATGAATCAATCAATCAATTAATTAATCTATAAATCAATCGGTCAATCAAAATAATCGTCATTTTCTTCGGTGCAGGAACCTCGAGGCAACTTGGTACAATAATTGAGGGAGAATCGTTGCTCAATGATGGATGTGCCATCGTTCTTTTCAACATGTTTTCTGCTTTGTCATTCAGACAAGTTACAAGTAATTTCCTTTCAAAATATTAATCCACCTTTCATTTTTTACTGTTTATAGCTTTGCATATAACCAATATTTCTATAGCCTTTGCTCCTCCTTACTCTCAGTTATTTTGGTCCGGTTTTAATGAAGACTGAGACATTTCTAACGACCTCATCGAAATCATCAGGGTCGATCAAAGTGTCTAGAACATCTTCTAGATACAAAGCTTCTTCTTGGACTGCCTCAAAGGGATCTAAATCGCAACCTCAAGGGCTAACAAAGGGGGGGGGAGGGCTCAATAGGGAGGGGTCGCCATTTGAGTCTTAACTTCAATACAGGAGGCTGAATAAAGAGGAGGGATTATTTTAAATATTTGCATCAAATGGGAGGCTAAGAGAGAAGGGGGCAGAGAAAAGGGTTTAATAGAGTTGTTACAGTACAACGTTTTTTATTTCATCATTTATTTTTAGCTACAAGAGTTCTTCTTTATTTCCCTCAACTGGCGTTCGGCGGATTCGCGTTTGGCCTAGCGGCTGGAAAAATCACAGTATTCTGGCTGCAAAATGTTTACAACGATGCATTAGTCGAAATCACGATCACACTTGTAGCGACTTATTTAACATACTATGTCGGGGAGTTTGTCTTTGGCGTGTCGGGTGTGCTGGCAGTTGTCATGTTGGGTATAGAAATCAACGCACAAAGAACAAGCATCAGTCCGGAGCAAGAAATCTTCTTACACAGGTGAGATTTATTTTGCCTGATTGAAGTCGTATGTGACTTTTTATCTGCTCAAACTATATCCGATTAGTTTTAACCGTTAAGGCTGATGTCATGGATAATTTAAGTCGTCTACGATGGAAGTCCAATGTGATTTTACTCACTAACAGCTGGGCCGTTTTAGTCTGGTCTAATTTTAATCGTGTAAGATCAGAGTGAAGAAAGATTCCAATCCAACCTCCAACAATATTGTTGTAGCATGCGGCAATAGTCTCATGCGATTCCAGTTATGCACGCAATTTGTCGTATACGCTTTGCTTCGTGTATGACTGTCGTAAAATATGATTGGAGCCACGTAGGACTTTTCTCAGGCTCCATTTTTATATCAGACTAGTCGTGTGCGTCTTATGTCGTGCACGATCTTTGTCGCATACGAATATATGCTTGTACGTTTGCAAAAATGTAATTGATATCAAATGAGAGTAAATATGATTTTAAGTTTTATTACTTCCATAGATTTTGGGAGATGATGGCCTATTTGGCAAACACTCTTGTCTTTGTCATTGTTGGAGTTGCAATTACAGAAAAGGCGTTTGAAAATATGGAAGGAATTGACACACTTTATATTATAATTGATTATATTGGTGTCATTGTTATCAGGTAAGGCAATACAATAGAATACAATAGAATACGATAAAATACAATACAATACAATACAATACAATACAATACACTGCAATACAATAAAATACAATACAATACAATGCAATAAAATGCAATGCAATACAATACAATACAATACAATACAATACAATACAATAGAATACAATACAATGCAATACAATGCAATGAAATACAATACAATGCAATGCAGTGCAATGCAATACAATACAATACAATACAATACAAAACAAAACAATGCCATTAATATAGCTCTATAGAATATAATTAGCTACAATACAATGCAACATCCTCTGAGACACGCAAATACAACACAATACAACACAGTACAACACAATACCTATTGTTCAATTAATCAAGTCACATTTAGAGAAATTGCCAAACCAATTCTTCATTATCCTTTTCAGAGCTTTGGTCATACTTCTATTCAGTCCAATTCTAACACGACTTGGATATGGCCTAAAATGGCATGATGCTGTTGTTATGATTTGGGGTGGGTTGCGAGGCGCCGTAGGCCTAGCCCTTGCTTTACAAGTCGCACTGGAACAGTCTGCAGTTGGCAACAAGGTAAATAGATTAAATAAATAGATTTTTTTTAAATTTAATAAATGATGCCTTTGAAAGTTGGAAACTTTTGGTTGTTGGAAACTGTTTACCAGATAGCAATTGTGAAACAAACAATTGTTTGTTTGTTTGTTTGTTTGTTTGTTTGGTTGCTCGAATTCTCCTTGCTTACCTGCTTCGCTTAATTCCTGTTTGCTCGCTTCTTCGTTTGCTTATCTACTTACTTCTTAGTTTCAATCTTTTCTTGCTTAAACTCTTAATTGCTTGCTTGCTTGCTATGCTTACCTGCTTGCTTGCTTTTTTGCACGTTTCTTAGTTTCTTCCTTGCTCGCTCGCTCACTTGCTTACTTCTAGATTAGCTACTAGATCATGAAACCGTTTTACCATGCATTTGCGTTAACAGTGCTTTTATTATTTTCATTCCCAGATGCTAGTTCACACAGCAGGCATCGTGCTTCTGACACTAATCTTCAATGCGACGACTGTCAAACCATTGCTTCAGGCACTTGGCATGTCTGAAATATCCGATGCGAAACGGGCTGCCATGTCGAATGCGATTAATCGGCTCAACGAAAGTCGGGAAATATCACTTTCAATAATGAAGACCGACAGATTTATGACGGATTCGGATTGGCCGAGGGTCGAGACGACTTGTGTTGTAAATAATCCGTACGATGAAGCAGTAAACGAGGTTTCATTATGCATTCTTCATTAATTATCATAAATTATAACAATAAATCCTCATGAATTATAGACTTGCAGTTGCTTGGATTCGAGGCATCCTGGATTGTCCTTATGATGTTGCTTCTCCCGCTCTTTCGTAATTTAGGATTAGTTAGCATAAAGTGTCATAAAGTGTTATAAATTATCATACATTATCATAATTTGAACATTATGCGCTGTGGAAGCTCATCTTAGTACTAGTCAATAGTTTCAAATGTATCAAAAATCATAAATTCTGTTTTTTTATCATAAATTGTCATAAGATATCATGAATCATAATGTCATCAATTGAGGATTAAACTTTATATAAGTTATGAATTAACAAATAATCTGATGTATTATAGTTAATATAACATTATGTTGTCTTGTAAGGAAATGAAAAGGCATTTTGATCCATAACAGCGGTCATTTACCTTGTAAATCTACATGGTATCGTGTGATCTACACGAAATCGTAAGCGATCTATTTCTGTCACTTTCAGGACAATGGCGCAGATGACATTTTGATTCTACGTCATAGTAAATGCCCACAATGCGCCTCCATGGTTCCCAATCAACCAACAGCCAAAGAATTCGCGGCCATGGCCGAAGAAGGCCGCATAGCAATCATAAAAGCCGAGAAAGTCAGCTTTTGGAAGCAGTATGAACGAGGGATGTTATCTAGTGATGCTGTCCAGGTATTGGTCAGTCTTGCTGATACATGCTTGGATGAAAAAGACAGGTATAGCTTGTCCATGAAATAGCATACATGCTAACGACTCTTTGATGTCTAATCTAGTCCTGCAGTTTCGTAACCCTTCATCGTCATAGGCATTTTTATTGTTGATGTGCTGATAATCGGTGTGAAGGTGCTCTCATGGGAATAACATGTCTCATCCCTTTCACATAACATTTCTGATAGGACACTCTATCTCTGTTTGCATGCGAGGCCAAAAGAAACGTTTCAGAACGAGTTCTTGAACCTTTTCGGTTCCTAATTGGCCCGTATCCCGTATACTTTATTAACAACCTTTTGATATTTTCAAGGTAAGATGATCTTTTTACTCAATCCGTTGCTTTGAATCCAACATCTGTTGTCTGCTGGTTATAACTTGTGTAAATCTTACTTTGAAATCGTGTTTCAGATTCATTAATCTCGATGATCTTGAGCAACATTGGAGTGTACCACATTATTGGGATATGATTGTAAGTTTTAGATTCTGAGCAAAGATTTGCAATCTAAATCTGGATTAACTCAATTCAACGATTTTAATCCAGATTTGTTTAGATCAAAGTTCTAAATCATTTGCAGATTATTGTGGAGAAAATTTCTCGTTCTTTGCAAAGATTCGTAATCTAAATCTTGATTGATTCGATGCCATGATTTTCATTCAGAATTCTATAAACCCAAGTTCTAAACCATGTTTGATTTTTTAACAAAGAACTTTTCTCATTCTTGGCTAAGATCCGTAATCTAACACTAGATTGAACCGGTTTAGCAATCTTAATCCAGATGCCTTTAGATCCAAGTTCTAGCTCTCGTATAATTTATTCACAGAGAACAAAACTTGTACAGTTGAAGCAAATGAAAGCAGCTGATCGAGTTCCGCCTCCAAGAAACATCTTTCTTCGATACCATTATCTGATCGCAACGCACATGGCATTTGATATTCTAATGAACATCCTGATCGTCTTGAATCTGATCGCTATCTTCATTGAGTTGACCGCGGATGACGATGCAAATTATTTGATCTATTTGAAGTACATCAACTATGCTTACTTTGTGATCTTCATGCTTGAAGCAATCATCAAGGTGCGTATATGGAGATAATAAATCATCATCATCATTATCATCATCATCATCATTAACATTATCATCATCATCTCAATCTTCATCATCACCATCATCATCATCACCATCATCATCATCATCATCACCATCATCATCATCATCATCACCATCATCATCATCATCATCATCATCATCATCATCACCATCATCATCATCATCATCACCATCATCATCATCATCATCACCATCATCATCATCATCATCACCATCATCATCATCACCATCATCATCATCATCATCACCATCATCATCATCATCATCACCATCATCATCATCATCATCATCATCATCATCATCATCATCATCATCATCATCATCATCATCACCATCATCATCATCATCACCATCATCATCATCACCATCATCATCATCATCATCATCATCTCAATCATCATCATCATCACCATCATCATCATCATCATCATCACCATCATCATCATCACCCATCATCATCATCATCAACATCGTCACCATAATCATCATCATCATCATCACCATCGTCATCATCATCGCCGTTTTTGCAATCATTGTCATCATTACCATGGTCAACAATGTCATCGTCATTTTACATACTCATGATCTTCATCTAATTCATCGTCATCATAACTGTAATAGTAAAAATCAATGTCATTTTTTCGATTCCAAACTTATCTCATTAACTAAATAACCCCATTTCGCTTTCTACATCAACAGATTAGCGGATTTCGAATCCACTTTTTCAAAGATTACTGGAATATGCTTGATCTTTTCATTGTAATCTTGAGTGCAGTTGACATTGTCCTTGACTTAGTTGCAGCTGGCTCCATGGGAGGATTCTCACCAAGTGTCCTGAAGGTCGCCAAGATATTCCGTGTTTTACGAATGGGACGTGTTCTCAAACTTATCAAGGTATCTCCTAAATTTCCAATTTACTGTTTCACTCTTTAATCATATGATTTACTTATGCAGTTTATTAGATACATATATTATGATTAATCACCATCCACCTATCCCTAATTTATTCATTCATCTGTTAAATTTGTAATTTATTCATTGATTCCGTTATCCCTTAATTCATTTATCTATTAATTTATTCATCTATGCCTCCTTTATTTATCTATTCCCTTCATTTATCATCTATTCACTAATTCACTCTTCAATTCATTAACCTTATTTCTTCCTTTGCTCTTTCATAATTTACTCATTCATTCTTCCAATCATTTATCCATTCGCAAATATTAATTAAGAATAATTCCTTCACTATTGTCTAAATAATTTTTATCTATAATTCCTTTATTAATTTGTACTCAATGTTTTCATTGCCTCTTCCTCTTCTTCTTTTTTTTGTCCTCTCCTTCCTCATCTTTTGCTTCTTCCTTCTTTTTCTTCTTCTTCCTCTTTTTTATTTCTTCGTCTTCTTCTTCCTCTCCTCCTTCTTCTAGGCGTAGCCTTACTTATAATGGCAGCAAATGAACTAAAGACTTTGATTGATAAATATTTGTTTTTCCTTATTATCATTCATTGAATCACATCAAATCTTCTTTCAGTCCCTTATTCCCAAATTGATTGACCTCGTAAACGATCGCATAAACAAGCAACTCAGCTTTGGTTATGACATTGGCAAAGGATTTGTTGCTGCTGAGGAGGAGGTGATGAAAATGGTTGACCAGTTGGTCGTTGATGACAAAATTATGAAAGATTTGAAAATGAGGTCAGAGAAAAACAGACTCGATATCATCCGAAGTCTAGGTGAGGCGTGTTACAATGTTTTAGTCAATAAGACCTTAATGTCCTTTAATGCTATACAAATCATAGTCTCTATGACCAGTAAATGGTTAACCCTTTCTCAGTCAATAAGACCTTAATGTCCTTTAATGCTATACAAATCATAGTCTCTATAACCCGTAAACGGTTAACCCTTTCTCAGTCATCAGTCAACATGACCTTAATGTCCTTTAATGCTGTACAAATCATATCTTTGGCAGGTTTTCTGCAACGAGAGCATCCTGGGATTGCAATCTCAGTCAAAACGAGGCAGGCAACTCGCTCTGTCCTGAATAACCTACTGGACACTTTGGCACAGCTTCGCTCAAATGGCGTCATGGATAAATCCGAAGCGCTCAAGCTTGAAATGGTATGTTCATTGCAGCGTATTTGTGAATGGTATATGAAGTCTCTGAGCGTTTTAAACTGCATGGACGCGGACTCGAATCCTCCTCTGGTCTTATCGGCAGCTTAGCTTTTTTTCTTTTTATCTTGATATCTGGTTATCTTAGAAATTAGGAAGACTTAAGGGCATCTTGATAATCCTTAACAAATCTTAATAAAATAAGAATTAAGCAATTATCTTCTATCTTGATAAAATAAAAATTATTAGTAATCATATTTCATCTTAGCTGATACAAGAGAGGATGAAGCGCCAACTAAATGCACCATCGTTCATTGCTCCTAAGAAACCAGAGGGTGTCTTACGTGGATTGCCATGGTTACGCCTTATGTCAGAGGAAACAGTATGTTATATAATCGAACAAGCCGAAATGATTTCGTACGAATTTGGTGACGTCATGTTAAGACAAGGCGAACCGACGGATGCTATTTACCTTATCGTTTCTGGAATGGTGAAGGTACGTTGTATTTATATCCGTAACTATTTAAAAAACACTTCTCACGTCTACTTCATTCTCTCTAGATGATGTTTGACAATGATAGAGAGGGAATACATGCGATGAGAGGTGCTTAGCAGCCGGTCTTTCTCACGCAAATTAGCCTCTCTTTCTTTCTTTCTTCCTCTGCTTTCAGTTCTCTTGTAATCCATATAAAACCCTATGAACCAACCAGATGCCCCACTATCTCTCTACAAACCATTTCCCTACCAATCTCTCCCCCCCTCTATTAACTCCCCTTGTACCAATGCCCTCCTTACACTACGCTTCTTTCAACAGAACAAGTTATTGCCTAATGTTTTACACCCTTCCTTTCGCTCCTTGTTCTTTTTCCTCACGCGAGCCTTCCGATAGCAGTAAATGTAGCAAGTAATACAGCAGGCTACCTACCCTATCCTCATGGAATACTTGCAACGGTATTTGTGATCCATATCTTTGCTACTGTAAGCTACCTTATTCTTCAAAAGTACTCTCTATTGATTAATGAATGTCTATTTTATATTATATTTATAGTTAGTTGGAGTTTCGATAAAGGAAAGCCAGTCCAGGGTTCACTCTTACGTCGATTCTGAATTAAACATTAGCACAGATTATTTATGTTCTGGAAATGTGATTGGCGAAATGGGCCTACTTACTGGAGGTGTCAGGAATGCTTCTGTCGTTTGCGAAACTGCTGTTCAGGTAAAATAATATATCAAATAATAATAGTAATAATTATTATAAAATTGATAGCAATAATAAAGATGGGTGAATTTTATTTAATATAATTATTAGTTACCACAGAAAACTCGCCAGTTCGGTAGTTTTTACTGGCATGCCTTGTTATAGCGAATAAGAATAATGGTTGATAGAAACAAAATTCAAGCAAATAATTTAAAAGAAGGTCGACAATGAAGATAATAAAAATGTTAATAATGACAAAAGATAATGAAAGATTTCATCTTCAATGAATTAAGAGAACATTTGAAGTCTTTAGAAATACAAGATGGTAATCACCGCATCCAAAAGTTAGCCCCCCTGAAAGAGGTAGGATGATAAGAAAATTATGGAAAAAAGAATACTAAAAATTACTAATTGATCAAATTGTTTCAGGTCTATTACATATCTGCAGAGAAAATGTACCAGGCCTTGCGAAAATTTCCTGGCTTGGAAGACAGTTTATGGAGGATTTGTGGCATTCGCTTGGCATTACCAATATTGATGGATCAAGCGGCTTATAAGGTAAATAAATCACTAACGAATGGCCTCTGTAGTTTAATGGTAAAGGTTCAGGACTAGAGATCTAAAAACGTCACGGATTTGAATCCTCGTATGTACCATTTATGAGGATAGCACCCTTTGGAAAACCGCCTATGAGTTAAGCAAAAGAATATCAACCTTTCTGTGGTGTAATGGTTGAGGTTTTGGACTAGCGATCTAAAAATGGTGCTGGTACGAATCCTTACCCTTTACCAATATGAAGACAGCGCCCATGGGCAAGGTGCTAGCACAAAATTGTGCCTCTCTCTACCCAGGAGTATAAATGGGTGCCTGGTCCGTAGTTATGAGCACCCTCTGTGGCTGCAACCTGCTATATGCGATTATGCATAGTGACCAGTTAAAGTGTGAAGTCGGTAGAGTAGCCTCAGGCTAGTAAGAGAACAATAGATCAGAATTTAATTTCATTTGGAGGCAGAGACATGAAATTGGAAATACATATCTGACCAAAGCAGACCACGTGACGTCCGCCGGCAACTTCCTACAGCTAGGGATACTTGGTCTATCTTGGTCATACCCAGCATCTTATATAAATATATAAAAATACTTCAAGCACTCACTCCTCCGTAGCAGCTAAGTGTCAACCTTTAGCAAGCATCTTCTCCTCCGTAGCAGTCATAGTAGTCATATCTGGGAACAAAGTCTTTTGCGCCTCCGTTGCGACTTCATTCTGGGACAAGACGCATCTTCCATTGTTTTTGATTCATTCTTTTTTTGACATCATCCTAAAACAATTTCAAACACATTACTTTACAGTCTCTACGCAAGGATCATCTGCGCATGCTCTGTGAAAGCAGCACGATCGCTGAGTTATCTAAAGACAAGGAGAATGCTGTCTTCAACTACACAGATAATATGCTAGAAGCCATATTAGTTCAAGGCGATGTCTTCTGTGCAAGTACCAAGGAGACCTTCACAGGACCATGTCTTTTACCAAACAAAAGAAAGCAATTCAAGTATGTCATTGTTAAACGATCAATCTTTTATATGTTATCTACCTTAAGTACATTAAACTTGTTCACCTACATAACCATGAGATTTAGTTTGTACTAGCATGCTTCATACTTTGATTCCAGTTCTTAATACGCTCGAGCCAGCTTTGAATCTAAGTCATCTGTTGAGAGGCTTACCATAGCAATTTTACCTTCTGGCAAGCAAGCAAATAGAACAACCCTTTTTTGCAGGAAAATTGTGGAATATAAAAACAATGAGAACCACCACCTGAAAATAATTATTATTTACTAATTTTTATTTTATCCATTGCTAGGTATAATGTATCCAAGAATATGCCGAAGATATTAGTTGTTTGGAAAATGTCTCAAATTCGTCGACGCCCAACGATTGCAGACAAAAAAGATGACGATCCAATGCAGAATCACCGAATGTCTGTGGACGCCAATTCTATAGGTATCTAATTCAATACAGGGACCGCGCAGCGTCCTTAAATGGAGGAGCTGATCGAGCTGCAGTGGTGGTCCGGGGAAACCCTCGGAATTTGGATCTAGAGCTCGCCTCTTAGAAGGTCGGAAAACACCCCTTTCAAAAAAAAGGCTTCTTTACGTCGTTGTTTATATACAACAGTTCGGTGCAGAAAATATTTCAGTTGAAAATGCCATCATTGTAATAGCATTTAGGACTATCTTTGAAAAAGTGGAGGGGCTATAGCCCCTGCTAGCCCAATGACTGCGCGGTGCCTGATTCAATAGTTTATTCATCAATAAAGGTGGAAGTAAATTGTTCGTTTGGGAAGAGAGATTCGAGTACAGTTTTTTTATAGGTTTACCGTTACAAAATGGCGATATTTTAGTGATAATATTTTAGAGATCATTATTGGCAGAAAGCAGTAAAATCATATGTGTCAAAGAGGTAGAAAGCATTTCCCGTGTAAATTTAGAACATCGACATAAAATTGAATTTTTTCGCTTTTCAGGTTTAAATTTGAGTAAAAGAAAGCGTGGAACCATCACGAATATCCCAGAAGAAGATAATCAAAACGATGGGGATTCATCAATTGATTTAAACCATGTGAGTAAACGTTGCAGCAATTCTTTTGTGGCAGGGGTAGCGCCAGGATTTGCCCGAAGGAAGGGTTAGGTTTCCCGACAGGGGGACTATATAACAGAACAGAGGGTAGCTCCCTGATCAATAGAACACCATATTGCGTTGAAAATTCTGTTCGGCATACTTTTTCTCCCGATAGGTAGGCCAACGATCCCAAACGGGAGAGCCACAGGCCCCCTGACCCCCTCTGGTGCCATCCCTGTTTCGCGGAAATTTATCTGCCAGAAGCACATCTTTCTGTAGCCGTCAGAAAAGTTTGTAAATTTGAAGGTCAAGTTGAAATGAATTGTTCAGCACTTGCTGGTTATTTTGACAATAGCATGAAATGAATTAAGGTCTTATTGATTGAGAAAGGGTTACCCATTTACTGGTCATATAGACTATGATTTGTATAGCATTAAAGGACATTAAGGTCTTATTGACTGAGAAAGGGTTAACCATTTACTGGTCAAAGAGACTATGATTTGTATAGCATTAAAGGACATTAAGGTCTTATTGACTGTGAAAGGGTTAACCATTTACTGGTCATAGAGACTATGATTTGTATAGCATTAATAGTCATTAGGGTCTTATTGACTGAGAAAGGGTTAACCATTTACTGGTCATATAGACTATGATTTGTATAGCATTAAAGGACATTAAGGTCTTATTGATTGAGAAAGGGTTAACCATTTACTGGTCATAGAGACTATGATATGTATAGCATTAATAGTCATTAGGGTCTTATTGACTGAGAAAGGGTTGACCATTTACTGGTCATAGAGACTATGATTTGTATAGCATTAATAGTCATTAGGGTCTTATTGACTGAGAAAGGGTTGACCATCTACTGGTCATAGTGACTACGATTTGTAAAGCATTAAAGGACAATATAGTAATTTTCTTGTCTGTCAAAAGATTTTAATTTGAAATATTTTCTTTCAGAGTGATGTCCACAAGAATGATGGGACCCAACTAGCATCAACAATGTTAGTGTAAAATTGAACAATTGTTTTATTGAACAGCAAGACTGTGAGTAAAGTGCATAACAATTTCTATATAGCTTGTATTTGAAAGAGAAATGTTAACCTCATTGATAAAAAGCAATTTTATGATAGTAGTGAAAAGCATCAACTTAATTCGATTTGATTCTGAAATTCTGCGGCTCTTATAGGTTCATTAGATCATTTATTCGCTCAAGCATTCATTCATTAACTCATTCACTAATTCATACATTAATTCAGTCGTTTATACATCCAATAATCAGTTAATTCATTTATTTAATTATTTGTTTTTTGTTTGATTCACAAATTTCCTTGATCATTTATTTACTTATTTATTCATCTATTCATTCATTTATCTATCTATTTATCCATTCATTTATCCATTTCTTTATCTATTTATTATTTCATCTATTTATTCATTAATTCACTCATTTTTTCATTCCTTCCACTCTACATTTTCTCCAATGCAAATCCTTTTGCCTATGACGTCAAATTGCCCTAACTTTGATGTAAAACAAACGATTTCACAATGCAGTCAACAACTTCTTCAGATAAAACATTCTTTTCATCTCTTTTGGTCTACTCTGGCAGCGATAAGTCGAATTAATTGGCTTTATCTAAGGACACATGATCACAGTAAGTACCAACCAGGCCATTTGCACCGTCATCAAGTCATCAATATATTTATTATTGTTAGACGGGTAAATTTCAACTTTAACTGTCGAAGCCAATTCAAGCGGCAAGATTTCCCGCTTGATAAATGTATTTCAAGCATTTCTATTTATGATAAAGGAAGCGAAACGACTGAAATGGTTCTCGCATTGATATCGGCTCGCTTCTGTTACGGTTTTGCGGTTCTATTCGCTAGATTATTAATTTTAATTTCCAATTTAAAACGCCATCGAGCGATCACCGAATGCATGGAATTTGATGAAGACTGAAGCCGATAATTACTGGGTTTAGAAGCGCTCGGCCTGTCAAAAAGATTTGAAATTTATGGGTGCTCCTCAATGAAAGATACCGGCCTTAACGTTATCTTACTGAAAAGGCGCGCTGAAGCAGAAAAGAGCTTATTTACCTACCATGAAGCCTGCATTTACAATCGAATAAAGAAAACATTTCCTTAATAAACATATATCTTGCTTTTCAAAAAGAAACTTCAATCAAATACTTTGTAGATTTTTCAAAGGAAATGTATTGCACTCTAATTATGTCCTTTCCTTTCCTTTCCTTTCCTTTCCTTTCCTTTCCTTTCCTTTCCTTTCCTTTCCTTTCCTTTCCTTTCCTTTCCTTTCCTTTCCTTTTCTTTTCTTTTCTTTTCTTTCCTTTCCTTTCCTTTCCTTTCCTAGCTCAAACTATTAAAATGCTAGTTTTTATTATTCGAAATCGAAGTTTTCCAATTTTTCTAGCTCTTTGGTTTTTCACCGCCTTGTGTTATGATTCTCATAACTTCAGATAAAAGTTTCTACCCGATAATTTTAAATAATTGAAAACAAGACGTTCTATGAGAATTATCATCATAACAAAACTTGATCTCATTTTTAATTTTTAAGACGCCAAATTTAATTAGTTCAATAACGAATTTTCCAGTTATTCTTAACAATGTTTAACTTGTATTCAAAACCAAGAAAGGTATAATACTTTTGATACACAGCTTTTCCCGCATTACACCAGAACAAAAGTACTTTTGTAAACCTGCAGGTACCTATCATGCTTATATTGCATTCGATTTGTTTTAAATTTGTGATTTTTTTCGATTGAGGATAACACCGCCTAAACATCAATAATAGCTTTCGAATAACCATGGTGATCTGGCCTAGCTTCATGAACACATGTTTTCTTGAAGATGTGGCGAGGAGATGGCATCTTAAATTGATTTCAAAGTGAAAGTAAGTAAGAAATTACAAAACATTACTTTCAATCTGCATCCAAATAAATCATTTTTTCGTTCAACATTTCCTGCACTTAATATTTCATACTTTAATGAGTTGCAATTAAAAAACTAAACTTTCATAAGTTACAAAATGTGTTAACTTTATATTCATTGTTTTAATTCATTGCAAAAGCTTTCGAATCAAGTCCAGCTTGAGAAATCTCTACGAATGTTGCGATGCCTCAAATCTTTCAGCAATAAATCGAAACAAATTCGTAAAGTTAAGAAATATAAAATTAAACATAAACTTAGATAACTTTCTAGCTTCTGTACGACGTTAAGAGTCTTGTTTTTTTTTGAAAAATGCATATTCCTTGCATGTGAAAAGTAATTAGACTGTATCTCGTTTGAAATATACAAAGGAAAGGTTATAAAACTTAGCCAGACAGTTCAATTGTTTAGCAAACATTCTTAATTCTAGATTTGTTTGAAACGTTCTTTATGGTTAGTATATGCAGTATATATATCCAGGTATTCAGAAATAAACTTTAAATTTTAAACGTTTTGACTTGCATATGTCTGGCACAGTAGATTGGTCGTGTGACTCCGAATGTGGTGAGCGCTTCGATTCCCGGGTCGAGACTAAGCATTTTCAATTCGGTAGCACCCTTATGGTTAAAATATATATAAGTCCATATAGTTTAGACATTAAACTTCTAGATATTTTATTTAATTTTTTTTCATTATATACGCTTCTCAGAAACATTTATCCGGACAACATTTCTACTATGGGACAAAAAGAGCGGAAAATCTAAGACCTGACCATGTGGTCCCTTATTCCGCAGTTACCGAGACCGGGCATATGATAAACCCCCTGTCGTTTTTAGGGTTAAGTGCCTCCCCCCCGGTTGCAACTGCTTCAAAATCAACGTAACCAGCATCAGTATTGAGTCTTAATTACACAAATTATAATCTATTATTAATGATCATGCACTTTTTCGCATAATTTCAGGTTCCAAGATAATCATGGCATCAAATAACGGAATATTTTCACGTTTGCTTTACTTCAGTGCTGTTGAAGCTGATACAACTGTTGGCCATGTTGGTGAGTTCTTTATAACACAGGCTTTATATTTGTCTATCAATAAATCACTTTTTTCCATCACGCTTCTCCAAACCACGAAACCACTGCTGCCCCACGTTACCTTATTTTCCTTCCGCAACTGGTTATGGATTCCGTTAGCTTTTCGGTCATTTTCCGCTGTTTGCTAACTCCGATCAGTGCGATGTGGAAAAATTCGTTTTGTCAGCTATTACCCGTTTCATGCAACTGTATAATGGTAGGGGGTGATTAATGTGTTCTTGCTCTGTGTAGTGCGCTGGTCTTTCTAGAATTTAACTTCCAAGGCGGGAGGCTAATTGATCTCGTAGCCCTATATTTTTTTCATCTCTTGGGGTGTGAGTAGAGCTTAGCCCTAGCCCCACTCTAAAAGTCCGCGTTTCTAAGCATTGGTTCGCCCTTAGAAGTGCTAGGACAAGAGACGTTTAAGCTAATAGAAGTAGGAGAGGCGTTTAAGAATGAAAATTCTTAGGTAATGGCTATTGCTGCCTGATGTCAGGAATTAAGGTTACATTGTTGTATTCTGCATGAGAGCATTCGATGAAAGAGAAACACCTACTAAAGTTGCATTTAGAGGCCTAGATAACGTAACCTAAAGTGTGGTGTTACAGTCTGGGATGTGGCGCATTATTTTAAGTGAATGTTGCCGTTTTTCGTGATTTTTTTGAGCTGATATGAAGCGGTAACAGAAGAAGGTAACAGTGATATTTTCTTGCATATCTTTGTGTCAGAATTTATATAAAAGGGTCCAGAATAGTAGAGATTTTGTCATCGGTTCCTGGGAAAACATTAGGGGAGAACGCTTCTTTGCGGTTTGGAACAATACCTTGTTATCATCGATGTTTAACGAGTGAGATTTCAGTTCTTCTGTCTACGTTTATCGTATCAGAAAGAGGCACCATATTTTGCGGCCTCATTTGAGACCATGTCTATAGGAATTAAGCCAGATTCATAGGATAATTGTTTTGGTGATGGTGCCGCATTCGATGGCCTATATGACATGAAACGGCCAACCCGTTACAACCTGCTTGCAAAAATGGCTTCTATTCATGCTAGCGGATTCTGGTCTGGTAGAGTAGGTGTGTGAGTGCGTATTAGTGCTTACTAGCGAGATTGCAGGGACTTGAACAAACACTTCATCAGAATGCGCAAAGAGTAATGTCTGGGTCTTTTACGCTGTGTAGCTAGCGTATGTTTCGACGCGGTACAATAGCGCTCAACTACGTGTTATACTACAGAACTTCTTACGGATGCGTTGCGTTAAGTAACGACTGCGCAGTACTTGCGGACATAAAGATCAAGTTCTACATGGAAAGACATTTCAAAGGCTTATACCTTCCAATCTGTCGGTGATATAACATCTTCAAGGTTCTTGCTCTGATTCGATGCAATGCAAAGGCAGTTGTTTGTGATTGGGAAGAGCATAAAGAGAGAGATTGTCATCTAGCGTAAAGACCCAATCGAACTTTGCAGAATCACAACCAATTATACGGCCTATCTTGATTTAAAGCATTTTAGGTCGTGATTATTAGGCGTACTCTAAAAACATTGGAGTTATTGCTGGTGTATCTGTCAAATATAGTCAATATTAAGAGTTAATCTTTATCAACGGAGTTTCCATAGCTAATCTGCGTAATCAGTTCAAGAATCTATCGACATATCTTGACCTCAATCTACTGGCATTTTGATGCATCTATTAGTTGTTTACATGCATCAGACGCACTAGATTCGATCGAGGATTTGAGACTTCAAATCTAAGGGATGAGATCAACTAGATGGATCTAATCTATTAAGACATTGGAATATGTGTATGGAACATTGTACTGCAAGGGAGAATCAGATTGTTAGAATCTAAATTTGCTGTCTATCGAGAGTCAAGAGATTTGATGGAATCAATTCATCCAGGATTGTTAAGATTTTAGGATTGTTAAGATTTCAGAAGCGTTGTAGCAAAACTTCAATTAAATTGATTCCAAGATTCGATTGGAGTATATCCAAGATTGTGAGGATTTTAAGGGTGTTGTAGTAAAATTTTAGTTAGATTAATCACAAGATTGAACAAGATTGTTTCTGAAATTAGACAAGATTTCTTTTGGATTAGATAAGATAAACATTAGCATGAAACAGAAGGAAAAGCGTTGAAGGGAGTTTGTAGCACCAAGGTACACTGTTTTTGAATACATAGCTAAGACAAGTTAGAACGAGTTTTGACGGTGCTGTACAAGAACATTCCAAGATGGGGGAGAAAAACTCGAACGTTTTGGAAATGATGCTACAGAAAAAGGAAAGTGAACGCAAAGAGCTACAGCACGAAAATGAAAGCTTGCAAAAGAGGTTGAAGGAATACGAGACTGCCTATAGTCTTTGCCAACAAACTAAAGATGACCTTGCGAAGGAGCTCTTTCAGGCTGAGGATAGGATCGATCAGTTGCAGGAGTTTATAAACAAAGGAGGGCATTCTGAAAGCTTGGATGAATTCAAAGAGAAGTATTATAATTTGGAGAAAAGATATGAGAGTTTGCTGGAGCAAACGAAAGATGACGAGGCAACAAATAATGAGTTGATTGAGCAGTTAAAAGAAACGCAGAAATTGTCGACAGGAAAAGATAAAGTGATTAACGATTTGAACCAGCAACTTGCGAAATCTAATGTTCAAATTCTTACACAGCAGAAAGAAGCGAAACGAATGAGTGAATTGCTCGTTGAAAACGAGTCAGTAATCGGTAATATTACCCGCGAGAAAAACGCGCTAAATGCGGAGATTGTGAAGGTTGCTGCAGAAGTTGGGAAGCTGAATGCGCAGCTTGGTAGCAACAAGAGCGATGTGAAGGAGAAGGGCGAAGCGTTGGAGCGGATAAGAGAGCAAACGGCGAGTTTGATTGAAGATAAGAGGAATTATTCTGAAGAGATTAAACAACTGAAAAAGGATTTGGGAAATGTGAAGGCGGAGTATGAGGATTGCCAGATAGAATATGAAATGCTGCAAGAAGAGTTCGAGAAATGCAAAGAGATCATTGAAGGTATAAGTTTGTATACGAAGGAACGAGGGAAATAATGAAAGACCAAATGAATGAACGAAAGGATAAAATAAATAAATGAACGAATTGAATGAATGAGTGGGTGAATTGGTGACTGACTGTGTGAGTTTGTGGGTGTGTCAATGAATAAATGAATCAGTTAGTGAGTGTGTTAACGATATATTTGAAGGACTCAAAAATGAAATAGGTTATCCGAATCTATTACAACAAGGGAAAATAAAACAGCTGACAATTTCCAAATTACTTCATTAATCCATGATTTATGGATCATATTTGACAAGCATTGACGAAAGTGAATCTTTGAGCGGCAGGTTGGATAGGCCAGCTATCAATCGAAGCCAACTCAAAAAGCGAGTCTATTCAATTAAAGGCTCAAATGCATAATGATTACGCCATTCATAACATGTTATTGTTTACTATTTTGTAGTTAATCGCTTTTGCAATTGATCTGGTTTACAGTTCATCATTTCAGCACGTAATTGTCGGCCTCTGCTATTAACCACCTCACCTTAATAAGCAGCCAACTTGATAAGAAGCCACCTTAATAAGAAGCCACCTTAATAAGAAGCCACCTTAATAAGCATCCACCTTAATAAGCAGCCACCTTTATAATATAATCAAATACAATCCTTTATAATCAAATTACATTTATGTGATTAGTAACCACCTTTTTAAGCAGCCACCTTTTTAAGCAGCCACCTTTATTAGTAGCCACCTTAATAAGTAGTTCCTTTATTAACAGTTCACCTAGTTTTAGTTCCCTATAGTAGATGCCTGACTTTATTTTATAGCCACCTTAGTTGAGAGCCACCTCAGTAGTAACCACCTAAGTTACGAGGTTTAGTAATTGTCGACCTCAGCTATTTACCACCTTCACAATTAACCATCATTTTAAATATCACCACCTTTACAAGCAACCCTCTTATCAGTGGACGAAGTTGAGAGAAGGTAAGGCTCAAAATCAAAACGAATGTCGCAAGAAGGGAACCTTATGGAACACCACGCTGTTTCGTGAAGTTGTCAATATGATGGTTGATTTCATTGATTTTTCAGACAAGAATATCAAGATAAACAAAGCTGTAGAAATCGATCAAAGCCTTCGAAACAAAATACAAAATCTGGAAAATGACATCGACAATTATGAAAAAGATCTAAGCGACGTTGAAAAGCAGAGAGACGAGTTCAAAGCTGACACGGTGAAAATGGGAAGTGAAATTGACTTGCTGATGGGAGAGAAGAAAGAACTGGCTAAGAAGTTAGAAGAATCTCAAAACGCTTTGGAAAAAGCTACAAAAGAGTTAGGTAAGATGAAAAGTATATTATATACACGTTTCAGCATTGGAAGAACGAGTGTAAATAAATACCCAATTTGAACTAAAGTCTCTACGAAATTCTTTCCAGAAACTTTTATTCTCGGAAGCGTATTGTTAGAAATGTCTTTAAGAAACTTTTGATGTATCCCTCTTTACAATTCTTCCCCTTCCTTTGAAGTTATGTCCCATTTCACCTGTGCCCCACCACTGGAACAGATTCTAAAGATCATAACTTGGAACCATTAAGGACCTTGTTCATAATGTGAACTTTCATACTTTGAGAAAAGCTGGAAGAAAAAGTTTCATTATACTACGCCATGCTGCCATGATTTGTGAAATTTCGATATCTTGCAGTACGGAACGGAAATTTGAATAAGCATCATTATATTCTCCTTTTAGGCGAAGAAAACGCTCAGCTTAAACAAGATCTGGAAAAAGCAACAAAGAAAATCATCGAAAAAGAAGAATTTCAAGGCGAGCAGGGTGAGGAGTTAGAGAGGCTGCGCCAGAGAGAGGTTGAATTGGACGAGCTTCTTCACGATCTTCAAAGTGAGCATATCTCATTGACAAGGATTTATGGAGAGACGAAGAAAGAGTTGAATAATGTAAGCGAGAAGTTGCAAAGTTTGGAGAAAGATTTCGAAAACAATGTTGGTAATGATGAAATAAATAAAAGGTTAACGGAGCAGTTGAAAAGCGAATTGGAGTCGTTGAGGTTGGAAAATGAACAAAGAAAGGATAACGAAGAAACGCAACGAAAGATTATTAAAGATATGAAAATTGTAAGTACCTATTAAATGGATATTAAAATCACAGGCATATGATATCTTCAAATTTCTTTCGACATCAACGCAAACACATCCTTGTTTCTAAATTTTCTAACAATTATCCGTTGCAATAACTTCATCTTTCGCTGTAGAAATAAGCCATTGTGAAGCCGTAAAACCCTTGCCCTATTAATCAAACTAGAGTCTGTTCGCTATCCTATACTTTTATATATACACAGATTGTCAACGTAAGGCTTGTCAATACAAACTATTTAATTTAGAGAGATTTGATATTGTAATGTAGTTGGGTATACCATGATTTTATTACTATCAATATTTTCTGCGGCTACAATCTGTAATATATCTAGACTGTTTTAATTCCCTAATTTAGGCCAAGAGGGGATTGAAAAGAACACTGGATGCAAATGTAAACACAACAAAACAATTACAAAGTAGAATTGTCAAACTGAATGAAGATTTCAAAACAAAAGAGAAGGAAGAATTTTATCTCCGCGAAGAGCTGCGCAAAAAACTTGCAGATCTGACAGAACTGGCAAAGGACTATCAGAATTTGGTACGAATCAATAAAGAACTCGAAAGAAAAATAGAAGCAGGGCTGGGCGCCGAAGAACGCATGGAGCTCGAGGAGATTGTGTCTAATTTGCAATTTGAAAACAAAGCATTAGCAGCGGATATGAAGAGCAATGATGAGATGATAGAGAAGCTTGAGACAGATGTCAAAAATATTGACAAGGCATTGGCTGACGCGAGAAGTGAGAATGCTAAGCTGAAAGATGGTAAAGCGAGTTTTGATAAATTGGTAGGAGAACATGAGAAAGTTTTGAGGGAATATGAAAACTTGGGAAGGGAATTGAACGAGCTGAAATTTACTAATAGAGAGCTAAATGAAGAATTGAACTGCTTGTATCAAAAGGAAGATGGAAGCCGTGAAGAGTCGAGAAGAATAACAGAAGGCAAGCAAAAACTGGAGAATGAAATCAAAGCGAGAGACGAGAAGCTGAAAAATGTCGAAAATGAGTTGGTAAATGTGACGAAGAAGTTGACAATGATGCAAATGGATCTTGATAAAGAGCGAAATCAGGTGAGAATTTATTCGCTTTTGTTAGAAACCATACCTCTTATCAACTGGTATGCTTTGCTATAGAAATAATGAATACGTCGCTCAAATGGATTGTATATAAATGAGATGCTCTGAATTGAAGCTTTCTGAAAGCAACTGGGGGAAAACGATAGTTTCAGGAATAAAATTTCGGATAAAAGTATTGATAACTATTGCGGATTATAATAGTTAAAATTGGACAAAATGCACGTGAGATCCAGCCAAATCCAAGTACCAATTAACTTGTTTTCCCCATAACCCGTCATTCGCTTTTCTATGCGCAGTTGCAAAATGTGAATCGGCCATACTGCTTTGATCATTGATTGCACATTTAGGCCCTTGCGACATCCTTCGATGTAGCGCAATGAAATAATATTTGTTTATTTTCTCAGGTAAAAGCAGTCGGCCAAAACAGCGATTTATTGAGGCAGAAAATTGAGAAAATCTCTCTTTTGAATAAAGAACTAAACGAGAAGCTTGCTGAAAAAGATGGCGAGATAAACGAGCTGCAGACAACCGAGAAGAAAGCGTTAGACAACAATGCTGAGTTGGAGAAGGAGTTAGTGGAAATGAAGATGAATGTTCGAAAGAGAGATGCGTTGAATGAAGAATTGGCGACTCAGTTGAAAGACACGCTTGCAAAAGTAATGATTCTTCATTAAAATTCTTTTTGATTATCTTCATTATATCTCATATCTATCCTGGTTCATGAAGATCACTGTTAACCGGTCTGCTAATGTTAGTGCTCGGTGCCGTAAAGGCAGAGCTATACTAAACGTAGTGACAGAACACGACTGTTTAAGTTGTAACTTTAAGCTCCACGCTTGATGCGATCTTTAGACAACTCCTTTATTCTTTCCTTGTATTTGTTGTTCGTTTGACTTCAAAGTACACTTAAAATCAGAAGCTTGATTATCATTCCTGTAAAATTATGCATGTTATTTTGCAGGTCGAAAATTTGGAACAGAACTTGCAAGAAGCAGAAGTTGTAAGTGAAACATTGAACGAAGACAGCCAGGCAATGACGAAGCGAATGAAATCTTTATCGCAGGAAATTATGAACAAAGACGCCATCTTGTTGACATTGCAGGGAGAGAAGAAGTCGATCGAGGAAGCTTTTAAAGTAGTTGATGAGCGAAGAAGCCATCTTGAAGATGATTTGCAGTTGATACGAAAAGAGAAGGAAGATCTTGAGGCAAGATTAAGGGACTTGTCTGCGTCACACATTCATAAATCGAGCATGGATGCGAAAGATAAGTTGTTAGCAGAGCAGGTTAGGGCCAACAGCGAGCTGACAAACGAAGTGAAAACACAACGTGAACATATCAAGGACATCGAAGCAGAGTGCGGGAAGCTGTCGCAGAATCTGAAAGAAGAAATGAAGAAAGTTGAAAAGTTGGAACGAGTCAGTGAAGAGAAGATGTGTGAGTTGGGAGATGAGAATGACAGATTGGAAGATGAAATTGAGCAGTTGAGAAAAGAGAAAATGAAGCTGGAAGAAGAACAAAAACAGAAGGGCAAAGAAATCGCACAGTTGCAACGAAGCTTAGAAGATCTAAAAATAAATAAATCCGAGATGAAGAAGAATTTGGACGAAAGCAAGCAAAGATCTTCAAAACTGAAGAATCAAGTTCAAGCTTTGGAAAAAGGTCTTAAGGAAGATGGAAACATTAGGTCAAATTTAGAAGGCGAATTGCTTGAGGTTAAGCGGCAGTTATCAGCAACAAAAGAATTAGAAAATAAGGGAAGGGAAAGTAGAAATGAGTTGAATAATGAAGTATCAGATTTGGGTACGAAATTGGAAGAAATGGGAAAGAAATTGAATGATTGTCAAGCAGAACTTAACTCGGCAAAGAATTACATATCACAGCTGGAAGTTGAAAAGGGATTGAAGATGCAGCTAGAAGATGAACTGCCAAGATTGAAGCAGAAATTGTTGAAAGTTAATGGACAGTTGGAGGTGGAGACGGGACGGGTTGAAAGTTTACAGAAAGTTATAAACGCAAAAGAGAATAGGTTAGCTGAGCTAGAAACACAGCTTAAAAATGCAGTAGATAATGAATCAAGATTAAAAGAGATTATGAAATCTACGGAAAATGATTACATAGCAAAGGAAGCTTATGATAATCTGAGAAAGGATTACGAGGATCAAAGTCAAATTGTCGAGGGATTGAAGAGAAAGATTGATGAGAATACTGAAGAATTATTGGCACTTCGAAAGGATAAAGAAAGCGTTTATGGAAATCTAGATAATCTGAAATCGCAGATTGAGATGGTAACGACGGAACGGGATTCGCTAATTTACCAGCTGCAACAATCCAGGCTGGATCTGGAGAAGAGTGTGAAGAAACTAACTGAATCTAGATACGATTTTGAGCAACAATCCTCGATTGTCAATCGATTACAAGATGAGTTAAAAGAAAGTAGAAGAAACATCTCAGCACTGCAGAACACGATTGATGGATTAACTGAAGGCAATCTTGATTTGGATTCCGAGGTAAAGGAATGGTCGACAAAATGCAGTAGATTGCGAAAACAAATCGAGGATTTGCAATCCGATAACATGAATTTGCATCAAAAAGGATTAGCAGATGCAAGGCTTAATGCTAATCTTAAGCTGTTGAATGAAAGGCTTGAAAGAAAACAAGAATCTTTAGGACAAGAAGTGAAAAGATTAAACGAGATTGCGGAGGATGAGAATGATCGATGTCGAGATTTGACGAAACAGTTGAACGATTTTAGCAATCTGAAGAAGCAAATGGAATCCGAGATTCAGAATCTTGAAAAGGAGAAAGGCGATCTTTTGAAGCAAGTTGAGGATCAGAGGCAGGAAATCGGAAGACAAATCCAAGATTTAAAGGATTCTCGTAGTGATAATGAAAAACTTAGAAACGAAATGAAAGAAAGAACGAAATCTTTTGCTGAGCTAAAAAATTCACTTAATGTGAAGAATGAGAACATCCAAGAATTCCAAGTGACGTCAGAATCTTTGAAGAACGACCAACGACGTAGCAGGAAGGTAATTGAGGAACTGTCACGTGATCTTGACAACTGCAAGATGATGAATGAAACGTTGGAAAGCGAAAAAGAGGCAATGCAAGAGAGGCTAGAAAATAATGTCGCGAAGAACGTGGCTCTGAATGAAGAGCTCGATGAAATAAAAAGAGAGTACAAAGAATCTCTGGAAAAATATAAAGAACTTTTTGAAGTTAGAGACGCGTTGAAAATTGAATTGAAAGAAGCCCATGAAGAGATTAGTAGCCTTGCGGAGAAGCGGCAAGCTAGTGTAGCTGAGAAGGAGAAGCTGAGAAGTGATATTGCCAGCGTGGAAGGGAGGCTGGAGATGTTGGAAGGTGCGCTGGAGGAGAGCAGAGAGAAGAATGAGATGCTTGAAAACGAGATCAAGCTTGCTGGAAAAGAGGCACAAGAGGCTGCTAAGGCTTATGAGCAGAAAATCGAGGAGAAGAATGCGGTGATTAAAGCGTTGGAGAAGCAAGGAGCAGTGATGAAGGGGGAGATGGAGAAGATGCAGCAAGTGTACAGGAAGACATACGAAGACACCGAGAAAGCCAAGTCTGTGACAATGGTCGAAAAGAAGAGGGGGACAATATTGGAAAACGAAATACGAAGATTAAAAGAAGAATTGGGGGAGTTTGAGAAAGAAATAAGAGAAAAGAAAGATATCATAGAGTCACTTGAAGATGAAATTGAAGGGAAAATGAGACGAAATGAGCAGTTAACACAGACAATAGAAGAAAAGAATGAATTGATTTTATCTTTGCAGGGAAGAGTGACGAATTTGGTAAAAAGGGTTGACCAGAGTGAGAACGAAGTGAAAGTTGCAAGAGACGAGAAAAAGAGGACTTTGAACGAAGTCAATACGTTGAAGAATGATTTGCAAAGAGCAGAAAACAAGACATCAGAACTGCAGACAATTTTGAGTTCGCAGAACCAAAATTTGGCAGACCACGTGCAAAAGTTTGCCCAGTTCGAGAATGAGATCATGGGCCTCGAAACAGACAAAGTGATTTTCAGGCAAGAGAGAGATAGAGCTCTTGAGGAAAACGAAAAACTTAGATCGCAGCTGCAAAATTTAAAAGGACTTTCTGAGGAAAGGGACAAGGAAAATGAACGGTTTGTGGACGAATTAAAAACAATGAAGAGTAAACTTCATGCCTTGGGTCAAATGCGCGATGTCAAGAGAAAAGAGTTTGAAAACATTCTGGAAGAAAAAGACAACGAAATTGCCAGGCTCAAGGCGAATGTAAACAGCTTGAAACGAGACTACAATTCAACAAAAGAGCAACTAGCCATGTTTGAAAACGAGGTAAACGCATCGCACGCTGAGAAGGAGCGTGTGAGCTCAAATTACCAAATGGTGAGCTCATCCTTCGACAAGGTGAGAAGTGATCTTGATGTTCTACAAGAAGAAAATAATGATTTACGCGCTGCTTTGAAATCGTGCAACGAAAGAAGCGTCACGTCAGAAAAAGAGAGGAAATTTTGCGAAGAAAACCTCGAATCAGCCAAGAAGAAATTGTCACGGTTGTTGCGAGATGCAGAAACAACTGCGAAGGAGCTCAAAAGATTAAGAGCTGACAAAGCGGATGTGGAGGAGAAGCTTGAGGCCTTACAAAAGAAAACGCTAACAGAGGTCACAGGTCAGTATTCAGAAGTCATAAGGTTAAAGGCCGAGGTCGATTGTTTGAAAGAGGAGCTCTCTCGAAGAGATGAAAGCAGTTTTGGATTCGCTAGTTTCCATGGCAGCGTTGATAGCAAAACGGAGGAAGCGCATGCGGAGGAGGTTGAAAGATTTAAACAAAAAGTAAAGTATCTTCAGGATAATGAATTGAATTTGAAATCAGAGCTGAAGATTGCGAGGAATAAGCTGTCGACCTACACGAAGGAGCGTGAAAAATGGGAAGATTCTATATCAGGTAAATGAAAACTAGTCTTATATATTTGAATTAGCACTTACCATGACACGACACGATACAACAGAACACGACACGACATGACAAGACGCAACACGATACGATACAATAAATATTACATGACGCAAAACAAGCCACGACACAACATGACATGATGCAATACGACAGGACAAGACGCAACACGGCACGATACGACGAAACATTGTATGATGGAACACAATAGAACATGACAAGATACAATACAACTTGAGAAGATTCAACACGATATGACAAGACACAACATTACATCACGCAGCCAACACGAGTCACGATACAACATGACAAGACGCAACACGACAGGACAAGACGGAACACGGCACGACACGACGAAACATTACATGATGGAACACGATAGAACAAGACAGGATACAATACAACTTGAGAAGATTCAACACGATATGACACGACACAACATTACATCAAGCAGCCAACACGAGTCACGACACAACATGACATTATGCAACACGACAAAACACAACACGATAGAATACAACATGACAAGACTCAGAACAACATGACACGACTGAAATGAAACGACTTGACTTAACGCAAAGGAAAGGACGGCTTCAAGTCAATCGAACCTGCTTTTCTAAGTTGGGTTTCATTAACTGATATGAAACTAGCTGCTATACCCAACTTGATGTTAAGCCAGCGAGATTCCTTACAGGAGAGAACGCGTGATTACTGTTTCATAAGTTTTAAATCTCAAATACTGCTTGAATATTTCACAGCCATCAACTGCCATCCTTAGATTGTTAATTGAAGAATGGGGATGATTCAGGGTTTCAGAAGCCTTTAAATCTCCTCTTATATGCTGAGGATAACCACAATTCCTGATTTATGAGTGTCTGGGATCGTAAAAGATGATAGGAGATAATGCAGGCTCTGTTCTATTCATCTGGGTTCATTTTTTGGAATAAGTCAATCGAATGTGTTAGTTTGACGTACAAGTAATTAGAAGGAAGCAGATAAGTCAAAGGCAGCTCTTCAATTCTTGTTATCCCCGATATTTCTTGGCACACAATGAATCAAAAACTCTAAACCTCTCGGTTTTTCCAATTCCAAATGTGTAAATCTTTCTCCAAGATAAAAGTTCAAACGCTTTCAACATTCTTCGATGGATTTACGAGATAGCGAGTGTTTTTTGTTTTGCGGTGAATTTTCTACAAATTGCCGCCATGTTTCTCGTAACTGCCGGTCTTTGACTCGCGGAGGCCTCTCGGCTATGCGCCTTATCAATAACATTGCGCCTTAACCGCGCGTCATCGCGGGCGGCGCGTAATCTAGAACGTTTTTTATCCAAAAGAGGGAGGTATTAATCAAAGCGCAGTGGCTTTCTGCCGTCTAAAATAGGGCCCCTTGAAAACAGGATTTGCTGAAGGGTTACCCATCTAAGATTTTTCAAATTCTGAAATTTGCTGACAGAGAAGTAGCCTAGGGGAGTCATACCCTCTGCCCAGAATGCAGAGTATGGCAATGACGTACCCAAGAGAATTCTTAAATGCTTAAGAAAGCGCTAAAGGGGGGCCCCTCAGATTTCGAAGTTTTTATGATTGAGCAGCGGTACCCAAATTGTAGTGGCGCACCTTACGATTTTTTGGACGGTTTCAGCGCATCCGCACCTGAGGTGCGGGACTGTTGGCGCACCCAAGATCTTCTCATGATCGGCCATAATCTGTAAACTGGCCCTCTGCAGGGCAAGACCTACTGATATGTGACTGCTTTCGCTCTTATTGGTGACAAAATCTTCATATCTGCTGTTTCATATTTTCAGGCATAGTCTCAGAGTTGGAGAGGGAAAAGGCGAAAGGTGGCATCAAAGAGAAAGAGGTAACCGCACTTCAAACGCGACTTGAGCGAGAGAAGGACTATTTTGGAAAGAAAATCAACAACTTGGAGCTGGAATTGCAAACGAGCAAGGAAACTGCGAAGCAGCAGCAAGACTCGCAGCGAAGCACGCATGCAATCGAGATTGAAACGAAGCGGATCGAGGTTGAGAGCTTGAAGAGGCAGCTGAGCCTTCAGAGTTCAGAGTCGCAAGGAAGCAGGCTCGACTGGGAGGAGCTGAAGAGAAAGCTTGCGAGGAAGGACGCGGAAATCTCGCGGAAAACCGCAGAGAACAACAGCTTGAGCACGACTCGTAAACTGGAGGTGAAGGTATTAAAGACGGATCTGCAATGTGCAAAGATCGAGCAACAGTTGGCTGTATACAGGGGCAGCGGAATGGCAAACTACGGACTCGAACCAAGTAACAAGGTCAAAGAGTTAGGGCAGATGTTGCAGACGTTAAGAAAAGAATCTGAAGGGTTGAAATCAGAACTTAGCAAACGAGATAGCATTTTATAAAACAACTCAGTGTTTTTAAGTTTATATTTAATGTAAATAAATGGGAACTGTATGCAAAGATGGACACAAGATTGACAGGAAATGCAAAGAAAAGACTCGTCTTCTGCCTGTGTAAGAAGGACGTGTTTAAAAAGATTCTTGCCTGATCAAAATCAACAAAAATATAATATGTTTAATCACAAAAGTAGATGGAGGGTGTTTATCATATTTATTATGAAATGGTATTTATGTAAATTTTGAATTATGATATGAGATATTTAACATTGATTATTATGTTCGTTTTGTTGGCTCTTACTTCTTTGCGAATAAATCTTGCAAAAGTTTTATTTAATTAATAAAGAAAAATGAAAGGTTAAAGTTATTTATCAATAAAAGGCAATAAATTGATAGATGAAAAAATGAGGGAATAAATGAGTGAATGAATGATTGAATGAATGAGGAAGGGAATGACAGAATGAAGATATAACGGAGGAATGAATGTATGAATCGAGAAATGAATTAATGATAGAATAAAAGAATGAACGTAGGAAAGAATGAATAAAGGAATGAAATGAAGGAATGATAGAATGCATGAAGGAATTGAAAAAAGACTGACTGAATCCATTTACTTATCAATCTGATATGAATAAGTAAATAAATTGATTAACAACTTAGCAGAAAAACAAATGAATAAGTAAATCAATTAATGAATCAACTAATGAACAATGTAATACAACGTGAGTGGGAATTAAATTTAAGGGAGATTAAATTCTCCAAAGATTTAAATCAAAGAATCTACTTAATCGCAGCGAAATGAAATGGGATATAAGAGTATTTAATCTTAATTACTTATTGAACAGTTGCGGAGGCAAAATGAGATGGTTGGAAATATTAGAAATCTAATAAGAATTATTTGTGGTAAAATCAACCCATTAAATTCCTGGAATTTAATTAATAAAAATTCTTTAGGATATCAGTTAAGCGTGGGAAAGGTTCTCAAAACCACTACAACAAATTCTGGATTTTTAATGACCCAATCAGACGTTGAAACGATGTACGCAAATTTAAGGCCTTCCTAAGGCATCTAACGTAACTTCTTACAATCAGCTGGAAAATTTTCGGACCCCTACGGCTAAAGATAGAGTTTTACATCCAGTCTCCCCCGTAACAATGTTAATTTGAAGATAAATCCAGTGTTTATTGTGTATGTCCACGGTACACATCGTTTTATGCAGAAAAAACATTGACAAATGGGGTTGGGGAGGCAAGGCCCGCTTCACTGCCAGGGGTCCAACAATGGAACTTATTGCAGATTAGAATGATAAGGGGTTTGGAGCAGGGTATTACTAGCTATTATTTTCCTCTATTGCTATGGTCAATTATTTAGGGGGGAGGGGTGTACCAACCATGGTAGGCCCTTAGCCACCTTCGTTGAGCTTTGCTTCTAGTTGGCCATCAGTTTCGTTTCAAAAGAACGTCGCAACTTTTACTGAAAACACAACGTTACAAAGACTCTGGTTTCAAATGGCGCCTAAACTAAATATTTACACAAAATTGCATTTGTCTGATTTGAGTTAAAACGATGCACCAGACGCAGAGAAAGATGTTCTCCTAAAATGAAATAAAACGACCTAGCAATTGAGCTGTCTTAGCAATCCTAGGATTCCAATATACAAATCTTCTAAAAGGATTCGTTAATGAAAGATATTTTCATTAGAACTGAGCCCTGAGTGTCTTATTTCGTCAATTTAAGCAATCAAATATCTAAATCCGTTTAATTGAGCTGCTCTGTGTTGTCATAGAGTTAAGTCTTGAACCAAAACAAAGCTACATATTTCCTTTGAGGCCAAATCTTGAATATTTCTAAACCCTATCATTCCCCAGTTGACACAAGCAGAGACCGAAGAACATCACGGTTCCACGTCTGGCAGCCGTGAGGAAGGCACTAGAATTTGCAAGGCCATACCCAGATCACGCCCAATTTCTCTTATTTAAAGAAGAAGGGTGATGGACTAGAGCCATTAGGCCGGCGGAAGGTTCAGCCGTTATCTGAACTGTGAATACAAGTAGATCCACCTTAACTACACGAAACAGAAACTTGTAATTGAGGAAAAACCAATATTTGGATAAAGCCAGGACCCCTGACCCCATACGGCTGAACCAATCTGTTTCTTAAGTTTTAACAAACTAAGAACTGAACTTTTACTGAACCGATTCGAGCAGGACCGTAGCTACAATGGGGGTGAGGGGCGGGGGTGTCACACTCTCTCAGGGAAAATATTGTGCTTCAAGAACAAGGCGTTTTTGGCCATGGAGGAGTATTTCATTGGAAAATTTTGCTAATTTGTCAGCAAATGGAGGATTGTACGCTCATTTATAAATCATCGTGGCAAAATCATCGTAGATACCCTCTGAAACAGGAGGATACACCGTTCCAACGTCTGATAGGGTCATCAAAAAACCAGAGTTTGTTGAAGTGGTATTCATCTCGGCAAATTCATCTAGCTTCGACACTGGATCCGAGGTACCACAGTGCGATGTACTCGTCTGATTTTGGGCAATTCATGTAAAGAATGTACAATGCGTAGGCAGGCAAACCGATTGATAAGAAACCGCCCTATTCATAAAGGAAAATCGATGTCTGAATTAAGCGGAGATTAACTATGTCGAGTTAAAGTTATATATCCCTCCTCTTTGACAGTGATACTATCTGGATCCTGAGCAGTCAGCCTTTAAGACAATGAACCACCGTGCATACATCTATTTAATTAGTCAATAAAAATAGTAAAATTAGGCGGGTAAGGGCGGGCATATTTGCCCATCAGACATCCCCCAGCTGCATAGTAAATGGCTGTAGACAATTGATGGCTAAACGGCAGAATAAAAGATGGACTAAAGGACCTTAAGATTGATTTGTTAAATAGTTACATGCGGGATGAACATCTGATACGTTAGTGTGGAATAAATACCAAACCTTTGCTGTTACTTTTCAAAATAGCTTAGAGCTTCTCCTTTGAGCCTTTGAGTTGCTTAATATTCAAGTGAATTAAGCCCTAATTGCTCATTTATATTGTTAATTACAACTCCTTCATTAAGCCCTCAAATTATTTCATGCTTAAGTAATGCTTAAATTGCTTACTAAAAGGTTGATTACAGCCCCTTCAGTTGGTTTCCTTACTCTCGAAAAAGAATTTAGTAACATTGATTCTCGCTATTACGAAAGTAATTTGTAACTGACATGTCTAAAATTATATCATAGAGGTGAAGAACTAGCGTGAAATAATAACAACAATGAAAAATATTCAGTGGTACCTAGTGAATTTGAAATACAGTTACAAATCTCACTTATTATTGGCCAGCTTGGGTTTACAATAAAAAAAGTAAATAACAAGTTTAAAAAGATCACACTGAGAGAATATGAGTAACACTGGGTTCGTCCATACCTTATTTCTACAACAGAAGGATACTTTTATGATTATGATAATGATAACATAGATAATGATGCTAAGATTCCACTATGTGTAAAGGATGGGATCCTGGTAGCCACGATTCCGGCTTTTAGACGCATCTCCAGAACGGATTGATATGGTGGTGGTCGGTAACTAGGCTTGTAATGGTTTTTCGTTTACAGTTTGCAAGGAAGGATAATATATCTAGACAGATTTGTTTTCGTTGGAATCTCTGTATAAATATTGGTTATCAGCATATCTAAGCTGATTTCATTGAAACTTTCAAATTAGCGTTGGCACAACGTCAGTCGGGCCTCAGAAGCAGTACGGCACGGTTAGGAGAATCCAAGATCTTTCAGTTCAGGACGCATTTGATGTCATCGAAGTGTTTCTCCATGTTGGTAATGTGCAGCTTCGCAGCGGTAAAATTCCTCGCAGCGTCCTGACTAGGATTCTTATGTGATCAGCCCAGCAAACAGAGGCTACTTGGAACAGTGACCAACAGCAGTTGAAAGAGCGTCACAAATGTCTGCTTGATTTTGTACTCCAGGCCGAGCCAAGTACTCACGCATCTGCCGTTGGTATCAAATTGGACGTAACGCGGCAAAACATATTCACTATGAGACACAGGCAGATAATTTCCCTATCCGTTTTATTCTGCGCGGCTGTGGTATCCGTCAGTGCCGCGCGGTACAATAACCGCGAGAACTGTCAACTCGTCAAAGTATCGCGATGTGCGGATTTCAATTACAATTACACGTTATACCCGAATCTTTTGCAACATCAACGCCAAGATGACGCGGAAAGTGATCTGCGGCAGTACGATCTTCTCGTGCAGAGCGAATGTTCGCCGCACCTCCGCTTCTTTTTGTGCGTTTTATTCGTGCCAGTGTGTACTGTTTTGAATAAACCATTGCCGCCTTGCCGCGCACTTTGTGAGAATGTCCGCTCCGGTTGTGAAACGTTGCTAAACAGATACGGGTTCAACTGGCCGGAACAGTTCTATTGCTCCCGTTTCCCGCGGCCGCAAGATAATATTTGTGTTGGGAAACCGCAAGCGGAGAAAAAGAAAGTGGAAGGTTAGTAAATTATTTCATTATTTTATAGATTGATTTTCTACCGAAAATCTACCGCACAGATTTTGGCAAATGCGGATAAATGAACATTCTGGTTAGGTGGTATAATTCTATAAGAAAGTGGCTTGTTAAATCGTTGTTAAACTTGTTAAACTGGCTCTTCCAACCAAAGAAACTGTCACTTTGTCTTGCTGTCAGAAATGCCCCATTGAGGTATTCTATTACAGATATGATGAAGCGAGACATTCAGGGCTCTGCTTTATTAAAACTTCGCGCAACAAGAACTGTGTGTGCTTTAAATTTCAACCCAGAACAATTGTTCCTGGAAATGACACCCAGATTGGAGATACCGTGTTATAAACCCCCCTACCTCTCCTGGACAAACCCCCACAGTTGAGTTACTATAAAGCATGCCAGATTATTGTTATTTCAATAGGTTCCTTAAGTTACTGTTTTTCTGTTCCTAATTTAATGAAGACACATGTTGTAGAGAAGGGCTGGAAACCGATCTATACAACATTTCATGAGAAAGTTGGAACGATAACTTGAGCTAAAAGAAATGCGTATTATAGGCAGCTATTTTTAAATAGCCTCGGCTCCGATGCTGGCGAAGGCCTTTAAGACGAATATGCCTCTACGATTTCCGTTACTTTCAACTTGGAATGACCGCAAAGCCTTAAAAAGACCGACGATTGTACAATGATGCATCGCGACTGAAAGGTGTGGCTTCCTAATAATACTTGTTTAGGAAACAAACTGTGGATCTAGATCAGAACACGGCAAAATCCTATGATATTTTATAATTACCGATGCTAATAATAATAGAGATAATCTGTCTATTTGTCTATACAGTTGCTCTATTAGTCTATCTGTTTCACTATTGGTCACACTGCTCTTCAATGCAAGTGAATATGCAATGCTTTTCATTTGTTTAAAGTTATGTCTTGCAATCGAATCTACTGTTGCCAGCCTTTTGCGACCACCATGCATGTTTTTCTTCAGTTTCCTTTTACAAGTACACCTATTTTCTTTTACGCAAGACCGGACTTGAATAGGTTTGAGCGCGCCACCTCAAGGCTTGAGCTATGAGCATCTCTGGACATTAGCCCTGTAAAAATCACTTTCTGCTTAGACAAGACGATTATCTCTCATTATTACTGATCCTACAGCAGCAGTGATATACATTGGGCCGCACGTCATCAAACCTCCCATGATCGTCATTGTCATTAACTCCTAATCAATCTTTGCTTCGCAGAAAATGTTATAATCTTTCCGACAGGCTTTCAGGTTTTCCGACAACAGTTTTATATGGAGGGGGCTGGCCCAATCCCTCCAATTACCCGTTAGCATCCGCTCTGAATCTCTGAATTCATTAGAAACTGTTCTGCTGGAGAACATATGTTGTTGAACAACACTGTGAGCGAACGAGGAGGGTGGCTCATGGAGACTTCATCGTTCAGTACAACCCTCCTTTAAATTACGGTTATTTTCCTCTGGTTAATAAACTTAAATAACGTAAAAGTTATTCACAAGGCTTGTTAAGCTAAACGCTTAACTTTGTACGGAAATCTGGCGAGACGGAGTAAGATGTTGGGATTTCTGAGCTGCCAAAGGTGTATTTGGTAGATTCTTCTCCCGGAGGTCCCATGATCTTAAACGTCAACTAACTTGTTGGGATTAGAAAAGAACCGTAAAACAGAGAATAAATAATGCATGATATCAGTAAATTCAAAAGTAATAGGAATTTGTATATCGCTAAGGGAAAATCTCGATATCAATCGTAGGGTAGAGCAGAGAATAAGTAATGAATTCAAATGGAATAGGAATTTTTATATTGTTTGGGGAGAATCTCAATGTCATTTGAGGGGTGTGGGGTAGTGGGGGATGGCGCAACCCATATTGGTGCCATGCGTATCAGAAATCATTGCCAGGAGACTGCTGCTATCCCCTGAAAGGGGAGTTAGGGGCATGTTTACAGATTACGTAAGCATATCATTTGTTTGACACCAACGAGGTGGGAAATTCCCCAACAAAACACCCTTAAATGACCGATGATTAATCGCATTTGAGACGAATTCTAGGGGGTAACACGCGCTGCCCCAACAACGTCCCAGTTTTCTACGTCCATGTGCCCTTCGTTGTCTACCAACGTTGCATGGAGATCAAATTCAGCTTCTACATGGATCTTTCTTTCCATGCGGTATATCAAATTCGATGAATCGCAAAGGAATTGCACAATGATGTGTTGTGACTTAACATTTCATGAATCTGACAGGCTAATGCAGTGATGTACTGGAAGAGGCGTTACACAAAAACCTCAAAACATTCTCCAGGTAGACGCACGAATTTAAGAAGATTAAAAACATTGAATATCATGTATCTTGCTAATGAATGTGATAACTGCTTGCTCAAGGGGTGATTTCCAAGCCACCTGGGCATCTTCTTTAGGCCACCAATGTGCGGGCGTTCTACCATTCTACTCTCATAGATACTCGTTGAAACCAGTATTCAAGCCCTCCACCCTATCTAGATATGACTAGGGACTTCAGCTACAATTGGCAGAGACTTAAAGAAGACCATCTGAGGAGAACAGCCCCTCTTCCCCTTAGTAAAAACCTTCATACTTGTCTGGTCTTGTTATTGCCTCGCCCCCAATATTGCTGATTCTTTTGCTCCTTTGCCCCTACGTTTTCTAAGCGACCCCCGGGCGGGAATGTCAAATATTGTTAAGCAATGGCAAAGCAAAAGTATAGAGCCTTTCTTCAAGGGCAGGAAAAAATGACCCCCTGTTTTAGGAGTCCCTTAAAGGGTGCACACAAGAGGGCAGGGCTTTAGTCCGAACCCCGTTCTTTTGAGACAGAATGGTAGCTTTGTTTTATGGATATTTAGGCCTCTACCACTAGGTACATGAAAGGTTTTTTTGTTATTCACACACTGTATTATTGGCTTCTATATGCCAACCCTTATTTATTTAGTGCATAGCATTGTTACTTACAGGATATCATGACATTGAATCAAACATGCATGACAAACTAAACTCAATCGACCTTAAATCTCTCGCCAAACCAACCAATCTCTTTCTGACAATTTCATTATATGATTTGGCTCAATTTTGACCACCGCCCGAAGCCATTATTAGCACCAATTCCTTTCAAATCCTTAAAAAATCCAAGAATTAATCTGCAAATCCAAATAATTTGACGTCCATCTTCAGTGTCTTCTAGTCTACTTTTGGTTCGGTTGTCAACTTACCATAAAGCTGTCATTTAGTGTTTTTCGTTGATATTGGATTTTATTTAATCATCACAACGAGAATGCCACTTATAACAGCTCAAAGTCGCTTACTTTTCAAAATGAATAAAGCCCTAATTGCTTAATTATAACTCAGTACCGTCGTGACCCAATGTCACTAGAAGGGGTGTAAGATAAGGAATTTGCCGACAAGGTGGGCGTGGCATATTCTATAGGGTGTGGTCCTAGACCCACCAAAGGTTTTGTTCACAGATTGTAATGTTGCTTGAAATTGGCCGAGGCAAACCTAAGTAATGTTGAATGAGCAGGATAACAGAATAGTAAAATGTACCGAAAAGCTCACAGCCTAAGATTTGTCGATAGAGCCTTTTTCAGGTAGTGTGACACCCCCTCCCCCACCCCATAACCACGGCCCTGTCATCACTTGCTTTTAAAACAGTGCTTAGGCCGGCTTCATTGCAAATCCTTGCTTAATTTTTAAATGGCTCCAGCTCTACTTCCTTATCAACCCGTTGCTTGTAAAGCATTGCTTACAGCTGCTTAATTGAGCCTTCAAATTGCTTAATGCTTAACTGAATCAAGCCCTAGTTGCTTACAATCCGTTTGCTTACTGGTCCTTCATTAAGCCAAAAAGATGCTTAACATTCACGGGATTCCAGTTTATCGATTGTTCAGTGGCTTACAGGTGCTCAATCGAGCCCTAAAAGTGCTTGCTGTTAAGCTGACTATGCCCTTATCATGCTCAATGTAATAAAGACGCTCAGTGCTTCTTCATCGGGCTTTAAAATTGCTTAATTCTTAAGTAAGTTCATCCTTATTTGCTTATAAATCTGTTGCTTATTACTAGTATAAAGTTGCCATTCTTGCAAATTATGGAGTAACGTATAATGTCTCTTTGTTCTTGCCACTGGGTCAGTGACATGTTATCCAATTAAATATATCATATTATTTACAGTTGGATTGGGTATACAAATTCCATTGCATAATACCAACTTATATAAATAGTATTAACAGAATTAAGACCGTTATGTTCGATGTTTTTGTAAAATGCAAAGCTCTTTAAATTTCAACCATAACAAAGCAGTGTTATTTCGAAACACAGCTTTCAAATATTACTTTCGAGCATTTTCTCAAGGCCAGGTATAAGATCCGTTTTCCAAGGCGGAGCTGGTTTGAAGCTTAACATTCGCGTTCAGCTATAACGAAACATGTTTCTATATGTTTCTATTTTCTTCTCAAACATCGTTGTCCGAGTTTACATCATCAATTTTGTGAGATTATACCAAATTGTAAACTTACCAAGCAGGATGTAACATTCAAGATTAAGACATTGTTTCTAGATTTGGGTGCACACTAGACTCTCTGGACCATCCCCCTGCCTAAGCAGGGCTCTCGAAATTGTAGCCTACGCCAGGGGTCCTATGAATCTTCCTCTATCCCCCAACCAGGGCCTTCTGAACTGGACCCTCACTAGAGACCCTCCGCTCTCAATTATCCTCTCTCCCAAGCAGGGTTCTCTAAATTGTAGCCTACGCCAGGGTCCACAGAAACTTTCTCTCCTAAAACCAGGGGTTGCTGAATAAGACCCTTGCTAGAAACCCTCTGAATTGTCCCCCTCCCATGCAGGGCTCTTCAAATTGTACCCTTACACAAGGAGTACCTGACTATAAACCCTCTCAATTATCCCCCTCAATTATCTCAATTAGCGCTGCAGGAAAGCAAAGTTTGGCATCTAATTGTGCAACCGCTTTCATTGATAATTGATTACTCTATTTTAGATCAATCCAGGTCGCAAAGCGTATTTGGGAAAGGTGGGTATTTGATACAGATTTTATCTAATTTTGGTTTAAGTTCAACTATAAAATGCATCTATATGTTTCTAATATCTATAAAGTCACCCATTAATCTATTTCATATTTACCTATTTATATATTGTTCATTCATTTATTTATTTATTTGCTGATGTTTATCAATAAATCTTTCTCTCATCTATCTCTATTTCTCTAAAACTCTATCTTTGAATATATCTGTTTCCATGTTGATTGATTGTTTGCTTGAATGATCGATTGATTCATTGATTTACTGATTGATTGGTTGATTGATTGATTGATTGATTGATTAATTGATTGATTGAATGTTATTTTACAGAGGGCACAATAGATGGCATCGCAGGTCAGAGGTTAACCATCAAATGCAAGGGAAAAGGTAACACTGTCAATATCAGAAGGGTAAAACACAGCGGGGGCTCACTTTGCAAAGGACGAAGCACGCGGAACATCCTTTCGAGGCTGTGCAGTGGAAAGGGCATATGCTCATTTGTGCTTAATGACGTAACACTGAAAGGACATTGTCAAGGCAAAGTTGGAAGATCGAAAATTAAATACAAATGCACTAAAGGTTTGTGGCACTTGAGTTCATGCTTAAAACTCGCCCATTTAGCAAGATAATTAAGCCCTTGTTGCTTATTAACCAGTTGCTTAGAACTCCTTCATTAAGCCCTCGAGTTGCTTAATGTTAAGTGAATTGAGCCCTTGTAGCTTTTTAACTCATCCATTAAGCCTTCAAGGGTGCTTAATGCTAACGTAACTTAAGCATACCTTGCTCATACTACCGTCTCTTATTAAAAGGTTGCTTCATTGAGTCTTCAAATTATACAACGCTAATTGAACTAAGCCCTAGTTGCTTACTAAAGCATTGTTTATAATTGCTTCTGTGAGCCATCAAGGTGCTAAATGCTTAAGAAAATTGAGCCCTAATTGCTTATCTACTTGTAGTCTTAATGATCCTTTAAGCTATATAGTTTGAGTGACTCAAGCCCTTCTTGCTTAATTTTCACCTGTTCTTTATAACAGTATCTTTAGTGGGTCCATAGCTCGCTTAATTTTAACATCCTGCATGTCTTTTTAAGCAACCTGCTTATTTAAGCAACTTTTTCTTATTTGCTCTAAACAATGTTTAAGCACCTTGATGTCTTAACATTCTCTTTCAGGAGGAATTAAAAATCTGGTTGTCTCACGAAACGGACGGTTACGATTGGCGTGCAAAGGACGACGGGAGATTCGTGTTCTTAAAGCTGCTTTTGGTGATGAAAAATGCAGGACCCCGCATGCGCATTGCGTTTTATCGCAGCTATGCAACGGCAATAAGTCATGTGATATTGTTGCCGAGCAACAAAAATTGGATAGTCCATGTGAGTCGGGGACGGCGAAATTGGAGATACAATATGAATGCATTAGGAGGCCAAGTAAGTCGTTTTAATGTATGTTATGTACGGAATATGACGTCAGCGTTATTACAGCTCACCAAATGTACACAGGAAAGCTGTTTAAAGATATGATTTTTAATATGCATCTCTATTAACAAGTTAGACCGTCAGACTGAAAAAACACTAGTTTCTTATAAAACATATGAAAGCTGTGGTTGTCTTGTTTTGCCTATCTATTGATAAACTGCTTTCATCTATTGTCCCTAGATGCACCAATAAAAACCGCGGAAATAAACGGAGCAAAAATGCTAACAATCCCAGCATGCCCTTTGGAGAAGAATCTGTCAATCATCCATGCCAAATATGGTGAAGGAGGAAGATGTCAGATGTACTGCATAGTGTTTGCATTGTGCAATGGGAAGCCGTCTTGCATCATACCAAATATGGAACAATTTAGAAAATCATGCCCAGGCTCCAGCCGAAAGCTAGAAGTTCGTTATCAGTGTGTTTGAGAGATTCTAGCTAAACCTAGACAGATGCCTTATAAGGTGCTGTTAAAACTATATTTGGTTTTGTGAAGACCATATTAGTCTAACTAAAAAACGATTGGTGTTTTAGGATGTTAGGGCAATGGCCAGGGAAAAAAGCATTATAATGAAGAATTTTTTAGACCAAGGAAGAAGGCATTTGGGGTATTGAAGGTTTTAAATGGGAGAGGTGTTACATCGGGATTCAGCTTTCTCTAATAAAAGTCCAAATTTGCAATTTTCATTGCATCCATTGAATGCAGATGCCATTTGGTATTTTAACGCCAAGGCTAATGGCAATAAATGGTAAGATTTGTAATTTTTGATGCTCTGAATTAAATCGAAGCTCATCTCTGCACCCCTTGGGCCTTGTTCATGTAATTCCTAAAATTTAAATCTGTCCACATCGCAGAAAAATTTGTGTCTAGTAGTTGCCTCTCTAGACAGTATTCTTAAAATTAGGGGGCTACGCCCATTTAAACTCCCAGGTCTAACCTTGATTGATAATCTCCTAAATGTTTACTTCTAAGGCCCCCTTTTTAGTTCCTCCAATGGTTCTTGCTCCCTTTGTCACTTCTGTGGGTTATCCATCCTCATACCCCTTGTCAATGCCACCTCTTCTATGCTCTCAAGGCCCTGTGCTTTTTGTTTTTCTGTTGTTTTGTTTTAAGATTTCGTAGTTGGTTTTCGTAGACGAATGTCAAAGTATTGCAAAATTTAGATGAATTTCAAGATATTGTTATGATATTAGGAATGGTGCCTGGGTGGGAGTGGGGGGCTGGTAGACTTGGGACAGCAGGCATCTTTTCAGAGATTTCTTGGCACCATCTTTGCGTTAAATAAGTAGGATGCAGATTTTAACATAAATTTGTTTTGGTAAATTGTATTTAAATTAATGTCATTGTAGTTATTAGAGTCTTGGAGTAAAACCATGAAGAATGAATTTTTTATTGTTTCGCTTTCACGATCGCCAAAAGAGGTTAATTTTCTTCTTAACACAAAGGGCATATCTAAAACTTTGGAAGGGTAAATTCTAACAGAAGGAAGATTTTTTATGTAAATATTACCTTAAAGCGGCTAATTTTGTCCAAGCAAAAATATGATCTTTACATAGGTATGGCAAGTCACCCATTCCCCAGTTCCTCTCTGTAAGTGGTAACCCTTAAAGCATCACAAGAAGCAGAGTCATAGCCAGGGTGGGAGTAACGGGAGCCATCGTTCCCTCCTTTGATAGAGAAAAAATAGTTTTTCTTTACCAACAGTTTTGAGCAAAAACAACAGCAATTTAGTCTTGACCACGTATTCGTTCGGTCGGTAGAGACAGAACTATTTAAACTTAAAACTGCCAAAATTGCCCCCCCCCCCTTAAAAACTCCTGGCTATGTTCCTGACAAAAATCGCCCGATTTTTTCTAAACTGTTACAAAATATCCAGATCTACAAAAATAGCTTAGTCTTTCATCGGGTCAAAAAGCGTAAATTAACACCGAAAGCTTGCTTCTAACGTTTCTTAACACAAAATTTAAAATTGTACTCACTAGTTTGATGCTCGAGTTTATGCAGTCTTGGGATTGTTCCAGTTCACACGTGTCTTTACGTTTCTCTGAAAGAAACCACAATTTTCGTTAGAAAAACTCTACAAGTTAGGCAATAAAGTTGTGAAAATAAAATTGTTTAAATGATGGTTTTAAGGTATTAAATGTGTGCTTACAATTTGCTAAAGTTGACGAAATATCTGATGCATTTAGATTTCAACTGCCGTCGTACGCTTGTTACGTCGACATGAAGCTTGCAAAGATGAAAGACTCGAGTTAAAATTAGTCCGCTTAAATCATTTTAAAATACACATGGGGAAGCAAAAAGGAGTTTGCGGGTCCCAAAAGAATTGAAGAAGTTGGGAATTACCATGAAAAGTTTGCAGAAAATATCATTTTGTTTCTTAGGGGAATTTGAAAGTTTCCATTTCGTACTGGCACGGTGAAGTGCTCTCAGGGGATTCTACACCACATCCCTGAAACAAATGAGAATTAAACTGATTGTTATATTGGCCAAAAAGACAATCAAATCGAAGGCTAAGAACAAAGGAGTTCAAGAGAAACAATAAGCAAGGAATGTTTGTCATCTATTGGCAGTTGGTATATGAAGTAAATTTATCATGGGCATAAAACTAGACGAAAGATCGTGTTTTTATTGTCAAATCAATTATAGAATAGAAAGAGGGGGGGGGCATATTTCGAACAACAACCCTCTTGCAGAAACAGGGGCAGGGAAGGGGCAAACTTATATAAATTATTAGAATAGTATTGGGGTGCTGCAGTCCTGTACTAAATCGCCCACCACCCCATCCCCGAACGTGCAAAATCTACTAAGAAACCAGACCAGCAAAGTTTAGAGTTGTGTGATACGATAAATGAACCCACATGTGCAAAAACGAAAATTTATAGCTCGTAAAACACATTTAAATATAATATAAATTATTTTGAAGAAAGATAAACATTATTGCATGGATAATAATAATAATAATAATAATAGTGATAATGATTATATTACTAATGAGTAGATGTTCAACTTCGCACTTTTCAAAACAACACTTTGGACAGGGGAAACATGGGCATTGGGAGGCTCAAACAAAGCCCAAACCCACCCCCGGCAAGGCTCCCAAAACGTCTAAAAGCAACATATATCTTGAGGGAAACTGACGGGGGTAGTTGCTTAGTATTCCTATTTCATCAAGGGGATTCGAGTCTCGTTAACCATGGACCATTTTAAGGTTATAAGAACCGCATTTCCTATACTTTTTAATAGGATGTCAGTCTTCATAACCATTTACCTTTCGATGTGCAGAAATCCATAATTATTAAACATGAAATCTGCCTTTCCACAACCAATAAATCTAAGCTAACCAGAAAATACAAAAGAAATCATCAGTTCTGATGGAAATTTGCAATTAATAAACCAACTTTTGAAAAATAAAAAAAACAAGTGTAGGGTTGCATTTTGGGATAACACCCCCTAACAACTTCAGCCCCGTGTGAAGAATGCCCTTATTGTCTGATTACTCTGGACGAAAGCTTATCGAAACTTTTGCAAGGGGAACGGGGTAAAAGTAACACCCTTCTATTTATATACATACAAATCACTTTTTCCCGAAAAAGGCTTATAAGAAACTGATGAAGCCTTTTTTACGAAAATAAAGAAACTCTACTAGAGGGAATCGATTGACTTAAGAACGCTTAAAATTGCTTAAGACAAACTTTAGGTAGCACATTACAGGCTTCAAAACAGATAGCAATACAGGGCTAGACTCGTACCGAGATTATCGATCAGTAAAATAGCAATGGGACCCCCTCTTCTCCCCGAGCAGGCAATGTTTTAAAATATACACGAACTGTTTTGCAGGGGGTAAAGAATAAAGGCAGGATCTAATATTAGGTACTATTCTAAACGCTCAGTTGCATCCCCCTTAATAAAACAATACTTTAAGTATAATACAACGTCAATAATCACGCTAACCGGGGGTTTAATCATAGCTGGATCTAACGCAAGATCACGTCAAAGACTAGTCAACGGCTACATTGTCGGTTTTCCGTTTTTAGCAGTTTAAGGCCTAACCTTTACGAGCCTCGGTTTCCTTGGGGGTAGGCTAGTTTTACATACGATAAAACACAGTCCCATCTCTAAGGCCAAGGACTTTACCAATTACTTTACGCCTTAAACAATACAAGGACACGCTGGCAGCACATATGATAAAGGGGGGTGGGCTATGCAGGAGGGGGCAGGGGGCTATGCTTTAGTATTCCCACCATGCATCGGAAATTATCGCCATTTCCGACAGCATTGCTATCAGCTGAAGGCTAACTAGCTACGCTGGTAACAGATGCTGGTTTTACTTTTCTATTTTGAAGGAATTGTGGAAATTGGGGGTAACACAAGCCTCAGAGAGGCTGCACTTGCTGGGGTAAAGGATTTGTTGTCCCCTCAAGTTCAAAGTCGGCATCATGATGGTACTGCCGCTCTAATACCATGCAAAAGGTTCTATTTGAAGAGCCCCCTTTCCAATTGGTATATTACTAAGCACTTATTCGAATAAAACCGAATTTTATTTTTCCTAATTAACAGTCTTATGAAAACGGCAAAACCAATTAAAAGCTAAATGCAAACATCTAATTTAAAATACGAAGCATTTTCCGCAAAATCGAGAGTCATTTCTGTGTCAATATATCAACATGTGCAAACATAGAGTAAAAAAGAATACTTTATTGAGGTGCAGTAAATTATGCCCAGGAGTCGCTACCGAAGTTGTTCAGCTCTCCTCAAACCTGGAATATATCTCTCTGCCTTTCCTGTGCTAGCTTTTATTTTATTTTTGTTTTCGTTTTAGGAGGCATGAATTAGCTGTAACTTAGCTATATATTTGAACGCCTACTTTAAAGAAATTGATAATAATAATAATAATAATAATAGTAATAGCAGAATGTAATAATAATAAAGAGCCCCCGACGCCAAACCCGGTTTTAAACAAAGTACTTAGGCCTATTCACGCCTAGATATAATGGCCTGATATCATTTCTAATTGCCTAGATCCTTACTTTGGTCGCGTATTTTGATAAGACTGGGACTGGAATGGTCTAAAATGGCGCGAAACCGCACAGTTGAATCACGCCATTAACCAGAGCTCTCGAAATTGCTGAATTAACCTAAGAAAAAGCAGATTCAAAGCATATAAACTAACTATCTGTAACTACATTAGATATTATTTTATCAAACACTAACTACCAACCCCATCGGATTTGTTCGTCTCTGATTCGGTCGTTACACTTTTCGACTCTGTACGAGAACACGCCGGATCAATGTTCACCTCGTAATCGTCAATCGTCAAAAACTTTAAGTCGGTTCTCGGAGGCGACTGGTACGGTAGATCCCACGGCGCCGGAAGCGACGATACCTCGTTGAGACAATCTAGGCTTTTTTCGTCACTATTCTCGTCTTTCGGTGGCGATGGGTCTCGTTTCTTTCGTGTATGTTTCCTTCGTCGTTTTCGGTTCCCATCGGTTTGTTTCGGCGAGTTCTTCATGGAGCTTACGGGCGAGCTTTCGTCTCGTGTCAAGGATTTCCACACCGGCATTTTTGCGAGTTCTTCCGAGATTGAAATGCAAGGGGTATCCCCATTACGGAAATCAATAATAACCTCATCCGACTGAAAACAAGAACAAATTTTCATTAAAAAATCATTATCTTTTGTCTTTTCCATTTAAGACAATGTTTCTGTTGTTTTCTGGGCTTCGTCAAAAATGGTCAAATATAGATGAGATAAAAAAATTTACTATCAGAAGAAACAAAATAAACCCAAATAAATTATAAATTTTTCTGCAGCCCTAGTCCATCAGATTTAGAACCGAACAAAAGTTGAAGTTACGGGGACTGACAGAAAAAAACGTTCATTCAATCGTAAAAATCGTAATAAACAGAACCAGTTTTGGTTATTTGCTAATGGTTATTCCAGCTGCTGGTGCCAAAATTTACCAATTCCAAACCAGATTTTTATTGTGTCATGTTCCAGCTGTTCCGTTACAAAACACCTCACTCAAATTCCTTATTTAAAAAGTACGCCTAACTTTACGGTGCTCTCTAAAAATCAACAGTTCACTGCCATACTGAAATATTTATATGACTGAAATATGAATGAAATATAGGTTAAAGAGTAAATGCTTTCTTCGATGCTGTTATCTCATACTTTATTAAAATTTTATCAACATATGAACAACAAATTTCAAACGAGAGACTCGGAAAACTTGAACAACAGATTAGAACAGGCTAACCTTAAACCAATCAGAGCCATGAGCCCTGAAAAAGCTGGTAAAAATCTTCCCGCAAAATACGACTCTATTAACGTATTACAAAAACGGATCACAAAAATCCATCTTCATCCTCTTTCAGATGTCCTAATGAGATTTCAAGCTTCAAATGGCATACAGACAGTCAGGTAAATTCGCATTCGGTTAGTTTTATCTCTTTAACTTCACTTATCTCTTCCTGGGATTTCTAACTAATGCTTCTGGGAAACTCGAAGAATTTTCCTTCAAAAATAACTTTCTTTCTGCAAAACTGGCTCTTAACATCAATCAGATTAGACTGGTAGAAAGGAGGTTAACCTCTCTGGCGCGCGAGACAACTCATATTAGAGTTACATGGCATTTTGCCCGTATTTGGAAGCAGGCACGAATTTTTAGTTTCAAAGCAAGCAAACTTCATGCGAATTCTTGGCCTATTCTGGTTTTGGTAAGGAGCTTTAACGGTTGCTCATGCCCTATTGGAAAAGTCTGTCACTAACCCAGTTAATAGCCAAGAAACACATTTAATGATTTAGCCTAAACAGGTCTTTACATAAGTGATGCTTAAAGCACATTAAGCACATTAAGCTCACTAAGCACACTAAGCTTTCAGCAAATAAGACAAAATTTCGTTACCTTGGCCTCGTCTGTGTCAGAATCGTCCACCACACCCTTTTCAATATCTTGTAACAGCCTCTTTTCGGCCAGCATGATGCTCTTCTGCCAGAATGAGGCAGGAAGTGCTTCGTCCAAGATGACAAGATGGTGAGAATTGAACATGCGAGATAGTAAAATGCGGACCAGGACCACCATGATAACCTGCGGACATAGCAAAATATTCAGACTATCGAAAATTTAAACATTCAGTTTTAATAGTAAGGTGTATTGGTTGCATGTGAATGAAAAGTTCCCATATTTGAGACACGTCTTTGACATTTTCACCCCCGGTTATAATGCAGCTGAAAAGTAGCAGCTAATGCATTCGGTGAGATTGAAGGGGGGTAATTGATGATGCTGAGGCAAAGAAGCCTTACAAATGTTGAACTACAAATCAATCTACAGTCTCGTGAGACTACTAAGCCCCTCCTCGTGAGATGTAAAAAATTCTTGCTGAAAATCAGGGGGGCCATATGGGATGAAAGGTCCCTCGAGGGATGAAAGGGTCACATGATAAAGTTGCTGAACAAATTTATGCTTCATAAATATATTATCACTACATACAAATTAATCATTGGCTATTAATGATTGTTTGCTTCAGGGTCTTTCTTGCTCAAATCAAAATGCATAGAAAACAAATGCAAAATATAAAGACGAGAAGAACTACTCACAGCTATAGGGAAAACAATACTAGCATACGTCATACGGATGGCACACAAGAAGCACGCGCATAGTAACTGTACCATGGTAAAGAAGTGGACCACTAGAGTTGGTATCTGCCTGAGGTAGATGACATCAGGCTGGTTCTTCGGTGGCATTAACATTAGCCGGAGGCGATCGGTAAGCTAAAAGTAAAAGGGCAATGATAAGGTTATGTCAAAGGTCAAAGGTTAAGCTGAAAGTAATAGGTTATTGTAAAGTGTAAGCGAAAAGTGAAAGGTCATTATCAAAGTTAAGTCAAAGGTCAGTGCTATGGTGGAGATAGAGTTAAAAGTCCTTGTTAAGGTTAACTCAAAGGTCAAAGATTATGCTGAAAGTTAAAGGTCATTGTTGAGGTAAAGTCAGAGGTCAATGGTAAGGATCTAGGCTGAACATGTTGGTCAACTAACAGTGAAAGGACAAGCATAAAAGTTGCAATGAAATTAGCGATTTGACAGTCAAGGAGGACAAAAAAACTAAAATAATTTTAATATTCACAAACATTTGCGAATCTGGAGGATAAAAATGTAAGAGCTTCTAAATAAATGAGATAAGTATTTTTAAACTAAAAAAAAGCGTACCTGGACTTTGTGGAGTGTTCTAAAACCAGCATATATGAGTATTCCAAGCAGAGCAGAATGTGGAATGCACTGAAAAAAATAAACAAAAACTTTCATTTTAATGCGCATTATTGAACTAAAAAATCATTACATTTTTCTATGTCATTATATTTTATTTCATTTCCATTCTACTATACTTTATTTTCAATTCATTATATTTACGCTTTGTTGCATTAAAGTTTGCTTCATTTTCTTTTGTTTAGTTTCGATCTTATTTCACTCATTTAATTGCAGAGCATTTCATCTCATATTCATTTTCATTTCATTTCATTCCTATTTCATTGCTATTCATTACGATTCAGTTCTGTTTTATTACAACTCATTTCTATTCCATCACATTTAATTCCCATTTCCTTACTTTTTCCTCACATTTCAACACACACCATTTCTATTTCATTTTATTCATTTTCCATCCATTTGAAGTTTACATGACAAATTACCTTCTATTTCCGAGACAATTTGTTCAACAAAAGCCTCTTCCCTTACAAAATACGCCAAATCATTAAATATTATAGGTTTATTTAATTTAAGATACCTTTAAAACTGGTTGAAACAATGGACTCATAGCCAGCAAGACTGACACTGCCAAAGCAGTAAATCGTTGCTCCCTGCAAGCAAATTGACAATCAATTTAGCCTTCAAATTTCATAGCCAAAAAGAAATGATTGCTTTTATCTTCTTTTATCCGAATTTGAAGCTGATCAGATGGAAAGCGAAGCAAAGATGAAGGGACAGGAAGAGACAATCAAGAAGAAGACGTAAATAAAAAGGTACAAGGGCATATGTCACCCATAGGCTTGAAAGTTCAAATTAGCTTCTTAATAGAGAAAATACGTTTATCTACAAAATTATGACATTATAAATTAGCTGGTATTTTCGCTTAACTGAAAGAAGTTTAAAATTTTGGTCCCAAAGTGACCGGATTTACAAAGATGAAATGCAGCTGATATTGAAAGAAAGTAATGATTGTAAAAGGTCATGAGTAATAGATCACTTACTTGACACCTTTGAACTTTGACCTTTGATACTCTGCATAGTCTATATGTAGGCTTTGGATGTGATTAACAGTTAGGAAAGCAGAACCAACCGTAAATGGTAATCCGAATATTGATGATATCAGTAAACCAAGTATTTGCGCAAACAAATCGAGATGGTAGCCGTATGGCTTCTGAAAAATACAAGAAGAGTTTCTGTGTGAATTTAGCTCAAATCAAACTAGCATACCATAAATGTTTGGAAAATAAAAACTGAAGTCAACAGAGCTAAAGCCACAAAATAAGTTAAGGCAGAGGCTGCAAGGGTAAGAGGAAAGGACAGAAGGGACTGGACAGAATAAAGAAGACAAAAGGCAGAAGGCAAAGAACAGAAGAGTGGAAGCTATGGAACAAAGATAATATGATGGGAAAACGAGGATAAAACGAAGACAAACAAAAGACAAAAAGGAGGCAAAATAAAAACAAAACTAGGATAATACGATGGGAAAAAAGACACAAAGAAGACACAAAGAAAACACAAACAAGACAAAAATAAGACAAAATAAGACAAAATGAAAACAAAACAAGGAAAATACGAAGAGAAAACGAATACAAGACGAAGACAAAACAAAGACAAAAAGGACAAAAGAAAGATAGCATGAAGACAAAAGAAAGATAAAAAGAAGACAAAATGCTGATAAATGAAAACAAAAGGAAGACAAAACGAAGACAAAACAAAGACAAAACGAAGACAAGACAAAGACAAAAACGAAGACAAAACGAAGACAAAACAAAGACAAAACGAAGACCAGACAAAGACAAAACGAAGACAAAACAAAGACAAAACGAAGACAAAACAAAGACAATATGAAGACAAAACGAAGACAAAACGAAGACAAAACAAAGACAATATGAAGACAAAATGAAGACAAAATGAAGACAAAACGAAGACAAAACGAAGACAAAACAAAGACAATATGAAGACAAAATGAAGCGAAAACGGAGACGATGTATTGATCTATCTTTTCAACCTTCTTAAAGATGTCAAGTAATCAGTATACACCAGTATAAAGTAATCAGTAACAAATTCAAAACATTTTCATTGCATACCTTTAGTTTATTTTCTTTTTTATTGGCAATAAGAGTTGTCATATTGTTTTCCATGAACATGATTAATGTTAGAAAAACGGCAGGAATTACAGACACCAAGATCACCCAGATTGGATTATCACCCAAAGTTGTCACAATCCAAGAGGTTCTCGATGATTCAGCTGGTGAATAAGAGGCTGGGATGTAGAAATACGATATGTTCACCTCGTTTTTGTAACTGTAGCCAAACCAAGACATTAGCAAAACGGTGATGAGTGTGGCAAAGTCGCTAATTACACGGCGAAACTAAAAAACAATAACAAAAATATGCTTAATTTGTTTGTTAAGTAAACGAATAAATGAATGAACAGATAAATAAATCAAGAAATGGAAAATGAATGAATAAATGAATTAATATGTAAATATTTATATGAGCAAATAAACAAATAAATAAATAAATGAATGAACTAATGAATGAAAAATTGAACTAAAAAAAGCAATTAATCGATGAACTAACAATTGAATGAATTAATAGATAATTGAATAAACAAATGACTAAACAAATCAAAAATGAAGAAATACATGAATAAATGAATAAATAAGTACATAGATAATTAAATGAATGAATGGATTAAAGAATGAATAAATGAGTGACCGAATAAATGAAAATCGTTGTTTTCTGGTCTGTATAAAAGCAACGGCTGACAACAACAAGTAGTAAAACTTTAGAATATGAGAAAGAAATACAACAAACTTACGGATCTGGGGAAAAATCCCGACAGCCTAAGATAGGCCAGCAAACTAACGACCAGAACTGTACAGAGGGTGATGAGAACTGACAAGAAATAGACCCCCGTGTGGCATCCACCTCCAGACAACAAGCCTTTGTTCAGCACACACTCACTGAATGAAACGTTCAAGTACTGCACAGTTTTGCGTGTAAGTATATCTGAATCGTTAAGTACATTCGCGCTACTGTTCGCATTCGTTGATAGGTGTATTGACTCGGTACTGTTGATTGTCTCTTCGATGTACTTCAGACAAACACAACTATGCTCTTGAAAATACGGCGTCGAAACCGGGTGTTGCATCTTGATTTCATGCAGCATGTGACCAGCATTGTAGATGACACAAAACCCGATTAAAAGTAGGAATACTTCGAGCGTAAAACGCGTCAAATACCGAATGTAAACGGAAATGCCAAAAGCTAAGAACAGGAGAAGAAAAGCTACAGTCCACATTCCAATCCACATACGGAAGGGAAGAAAATCTAGTTCGAATTTGGTGGAGAGTTCGTAGATGACTCGATCGAAAATGACAAGTGGCATGGTTAGGCCTAACATGACTAATGGCTGTCCACCGAAAATGGCGAGAAAAATGCCGTTGATTGACAAGGCTAAGAGATGTTCCCTTGTGCCCTGAAAAAAAGAAATTAATGAAAATTAAAACAAGAAATAAAATGAATGAACTTTAAACTTCATTTTGTATTAATTGCGTTGAGGTTCTAAGGTGGCATTTGACATGAGAGTTTTCCCTCTTCTTTTAAAATGACTAAATGTCTTTAATTAAACAAGTAAAAAATGTTTGAAAGAGGCCACTCTAAGTTTGCAGACAGCTCTGTAGAGTCGATAACGTTACAATAATGTTCATGTGATCAATATCTTTGGTAAAATACAATCACCAATAAATGGCCAAACACTTCTTGGCCTAAATCTTAAAATTAAAAACTGTTCAACAACATTAAAAACTTTGGCTACGTACAATTGCTTCGTTTGTTCCATTTTTTGAAATTTCTCCGTACACCAAGATCATTGCAAGTGCAACAAAATAAACAAAAAACATTGCACCAATGCTCTGCAAATTGCAGGCGTCATGCAAGTCACCAGTCCGCTCCTTCCAGTTATAGAAATCTTGTTTCAGACCACCAAAGATTCTAGAATACAACAAGAAAATCAATTAATCAATCAATGAATCATTCGATCCATTGGCCAGTCAGCCAACCAACCCCTTCGTTGACAAATCATTCAATCAATCGATCAATCAATCAATCAATCAATTAATCAATCAACCAATCAATCAATTAGTCTATCGATCAATCAATTAATCAATCAATCAATCAATCAATCAATCAATCAATCGATCAATCAATCAATCAATCAATCAATCAATCAATCAATCACTAAATCATTTAGTCTATCGATCAATCACTAAATCAATCAATCAAGGAATCAATCTCTTACACTTAATAATCATCATTTACCAGAAAGCAGCGCCTTTTAACAGACTTACGTTTTACTTCGCAAGAAATAGCGCGAAGCAAATCCATCCTCTTCATCGTTGTTATCCGAACTGTTGCCAGTTTTCAACCCGGTTAATGAATAATTATCATTGTTCTTCCGGGCATCCATCATATTAGGCCATCTGCTGTCACTTGTCGGTGTTTCCGGAGGCGGTTCAATTCGAATAGATGGATCCCATTCGCCAGGAGGCAGAACAGTAACCTGGAAAAAAAAAACAACAAATCAATGACCGGATAGTTATTGAATAGAATGGTACAAATTTCTTCAAATAGAATGATGCGCGACATTACTGCATTCAAAATTCCATTTGTAAATAGAGTTAGTAATGAGGAAGTTTTAGTGTTGGCTAATGAAGAAAGATCTTTAAGAAAGAGGCAGTTAAGACTTTATGGGCACAGAATACTTGAGGAAAGTATGGAGAAGTTGACAATCGAGGGTAAAGATGAAGGAAAGAGAGCTAGGGAAAGAAAGAGATTAACTTATATGGATGGCTTGACGTCGGTTCTTTTGGGTAGAAGAAGAAAAAGAAGAAGAATAAAAGATGTAGGAGAAGAAGAAAAAGAAGAAGAGAAAGAAGAGAAAGAAGAGAAAGAGGAGGAAGAAGAAGAGGAAGAAGAGGAAGAAAAAGAAGAAGAAGAAGACAAAGAAGAAGAATAAGAAGAAGTGGAAGAGGGAGAAAAAGAAGAAGAAAAAGGAGAAGAAGAAGAGTAAGAAGTAAAGAAAGAAGAAAAGGAAGAAAAAGAATTTGCATTCTAACATGCTTCAGGCAATTTGCATCTGTCAATAAGAAAGCTAGTTTTCAGGGGATCGTGCAAAAAAACTAATATAAAATACAATAAAGAGTTGATTTAAAATACCTTTTCAAGAAAAGCATCAAATCCCGCAATCAAATCATCCCGCTTTTTAGCCATGTAGGCAACGTCATGGAAGATCTGAAAAACAATAGAACACATCCTATATATATATATATATGTATTGTTCCTATGTGTTCTATATCATATATACTCTATATTATATATATGCGCTGTATGGCACCGGAATGATTATAACTGATGAAGAAGGAAGTCGAAACGATTAAAAAATGAAGTTTTTTTCTGTGTTTTTTGAAGTAGTCTTTCAACAACCTAATCCGTAATCCAAATCCGGATTCAATCCTGCTCCTGAATCAACCCTAACCCTAATCTACCCTAATCTAAAACAACCCTTATGCTGATTCTGAAACAATCTTTATCCCAATCCTAACGCTGTCCCTAATCACAATCCCGATTAGTAGCATAGATTACCTCATCCGCCATTAAGGTTGAAATCGATCTACCAATCTCATGATATCTTCCAGGACAGATTGCAGGTCCCATCATGATGAAGAGAAATCTTGTTGGAATCGGTATCTCTGTCAAATCGCCAAGAATTACGCCCTTTTGGAGGCGAATAAACGCCGTAATTGGCTTGACTAAGAAATCCACTTCACCAACCAAAACATTGGAAGCTTCTGAGTTAACGGGCAGCTTTTTCATGAAGCCGTTTAGCTGCAGGGAATCAATCAGTCAATCAATGAATACATAAATGAATCAAGCAATCAATAAATGAATCAACCATTTAATCAATCAATCAATCAATCAATCAATCAATCAATCAAACAATCAGTCAATCAATAAATAAATAATTAATCAAAACTGCTTACTTTTTCACTAACATCTTCACTTGCTTGATTTTTCTCTTGATAAACAAGATGACCGGGGACTGATTCTGATCTTGGAAACGCGGGTCTCTGAAAAAGAAAGCTGACATATACAACTGGATTAACAAACTATACTGATAAAATTTCAAGACAATATTTGTTGTTATATCTTTGTCCTGGTTTTTATTTATCATAAAAACAAGCAGTTTACCTGGTATGGTAATATCCTATCCGCATCTGGTTTTCTTCCTGACGGAAAAGCCGCATAAACGCCATTATCCTTTCCTTTGTCGGTCGTTGGCAAGCTAATTGTGCTTGTTTTCCTGGCATTTGATGCGGCAGATGCAGCATGGTTATTGCTAGGCCGGTTTTTACCAATGATATTACTCAAACCTTTTCGAATGCCTTGCGGTTTCTGGTGACTGTGCCTGCGAAGGAGCGTGTCTCGCATCTTCACCCGTGCACTTTCTTCGAGCTTGTTGCACGAAATCAAATGATCCAGAACCAAATCTGAAATTAATATTATCATAATCATAATCATAATCATAATCATCATCAGCATCATCATCATCATCATCATCATCATCAATCATCATCATCATCATCATCATCATCATCATTATCATCATCATCATTATCATCATAATCATCAACATCATCATCATCATCATCATCATCATCATCATCATCATCATCATCATCATCATCATCATCATCATCATCATCATCATCATCATCATCATCATCATTATCATCATAACTTAAGCACCATCTCATAAGTTCTCCATCCCCCATTTTTAAAGTCTCTTCAAAGGCCTTGTTATGTGCTATTGTCCTACCTGCAATTTGTGCCAAACTGTTTGCTTCCAAATCTAGGATAACTGTACCAGACATGAGGCAGTTTCTGACTTCAAACAAGCTGTATAAAGATAGGGTGGCAACATGGGGCTTGCTCCAACGATCGCCACCTTCCTCTACATCTTCTTCGTATTTGAACCTGGCAAAACGACAAAATGAGCGAATATAAGAGAGAGGGTTGAAAAAGTATGGAACTAATAAATGAATGAATGCAAAAATGAATAAATAAATGAATGTATGAAAGAATGAATTCATAAATGAATGTATAAATTAAACCATAAATTAAAGAATGAATAAATGAGTAAATGAAAGAAGGAAAGATTGAGTGAAACGAAGACAAAAATAAAGGAATGAATAAGTAAATATATAAAGAAATGATTGCAAGGACGGATGAATGAATGAAAAATCTACAAGTTGAGAGCAGAAAGAACCCAAAAAACGAGGAAATGTGTGGGATGAAAAAAAAGACAAATAGTGATTGAATGAATTAAATAAATTAAATGAATGAGGGAAAGACTTGAAGTATCAATGAATAATCATTGTTCATGATGAGGAGTGGGATAATCGTAAAATGCTTTGAATGGACAAAGCGATTTAAAAAGAAGATTATGAACGAGGGCGTGAAATTTGAATAACACGAACACGCGGTGACACGAATACACGTGACGAGAGACGAAAACACGACTGTTTTGCACGTAAGCATCACAACTGGAAACCTTATTTGTGAAGTCATGTTGTAACGTAATCCCAGTCCTCTCTGCAATTTGATGTGCAAAGCCTCTTCTATTTAGTAAATAATTCAGCAGCCATGTGTGACTTTTCTTCCGTAACAGAGGGAGAGGACAAAAAATCTCAATAGCATGGAGACAAGCGAGAATTTTTATTTTGTTGAGCACGGTAAGGATCTGGCAACTATCCAGCTGGCTTTGGCTAAGGTCTGTGCATTCGGGGTTTCTATTGAGTACCCATTTACTGATTTCGAAAAAAATGGACAGCTGGGTTGGGTGAACAGCTTATGAAGAAAGGCTCCGTCTGTAATGTCCAACCACTATCCTCTAGATTCCCAAGCATGTGCCTAAACGACCCTCCAACGTTTCAACCCTTCTGCCTAAACATAATTTCAGAAACAGACATACCATCTTGCGGTTTCTTTCCATTCCTCTCGTCCATCGTCATAAGTAACAAATTCTTCCAACTCTGTAAATAGTTCGTGCTTCCCAGCCGATGTGTTTTTTTCATTTTCATCTTTCTCGTTGATCGCGCCAAGGATGAAACGAACTCGCTCCGACGCCGGTGTTATATGTTGGCCTGAAACAAAACAAATAATTTCCATCAAATACTCCGCAAAATTTTGGCACCGACATGGATAAACAAAAGTTAGAGTCCCCTTTAGAAACTTAAGTAGAACCATCACTGCTGTTAGAAGCAACTTGATCAGGATTAGGCAGTTTTCGAACGACGATAGTTTTCAAACTTTCACCTCTTCTAACACCTTAAGAGCATTCGAACACGAAATATGGTCTGAGGTATTCAATTTTTAAATCCAAGCTGGCCTAAATCATACATTTTAAATTCCATTACTTATTTTTAATTTCAAATAATTTGTGAGCCTTTGCATAAATTAAGAATAACAGGTGAATCATCGAATATGCGATTTTAGCAACTTAAGATTATTAAATAAATTGCAAAATCGGTAAAAAATAGAAAATTATTATATAAAGTAAGAATGTTTTAAGAGTAGATTGGAGTTGGAAAACGTATATTTTAAGGATATCGAGGCAGCAAAAAAATTGATAAAAGATTGTTTAAAGATGCTATAAGTGTAGGAGAACGATATAAAAAATACTGTACAACCATTTTTATATGAGAGTTGTTTATAGAAAATAAGTAATCCTTTTCTTCAAAGTTATTAAAATTAAGCACTGATTTTACCGAATCTAAGAAATATGTTTTGTTTGAAAATCGATTTCTTCCACTTAGGAAAATAGCGGCATCGAAATATGCCAATGCTTAACTGGCGAATAATGGCATTCAATGCTAAATTCATTCGAAAATACTATAATTCATAGAACAGCGTTGCATTTCAAAATAGTTAAAATAATAGGGGTAGAAATAGTTGGCTTTTGCTGAGAGAGTCCTAACGAAGTGTCAATTCTGAAATCTTGCGATTGCTAAGAAATTTTTTGAGTTCCGAGGTCATACGAATTTTCTTATTAAAAAAGCATGTCCAAAGGTTTCGACTAGGGTCACGTCGCCCTAAGTGGAACGATTTTAAGGACTCGGTTCTCATTTGCACAATTGAACATTGTAATAAAAACAACAAGCCTTCAAAATATTTCTTATCCTATGGTCATAATATTTGCATAGAGGCAGACTTATCAGTTCGATCTTCTTTCTGTGAGAACAAAATTACTATGCCCTCCTATTCCTTTTCGAAATGATAGGCCGTCGCCCTACTTGGGACGGTATTAAAAGAAGGAGAAAGTTTCGTAAATCAAAAGGATTCACAACAATTCTTTTGCAAAAACGGAGAATTACACCTGCCAGAGACTTTTCTAATTCTGGAAACTTTTTGAAACATTGCTGCTGGACCTGACTGCTATGTTTGCTGAACGCGCCGGAGGATAAATTTTTCTTCTCATACAATGGTCTCAAGCCGGTGCTACTGAGTTTCGAACAAAGTGCATGGACTTTCCGCAACTGTTCCACTTAGGGCGACACGAGGCTACTCAAATCGGTCTTGAGAAAAGGCCTCCAAGGAACAAGGCAGGGCACAAAATCAATCGATTTTTTTTACTTTTATTTACCTGAGGGTCGAAGAATATGCTGCCGTTGTTATTTTTAATGTACCCAAAGCGAATCGCAAAAAAATGAAAAAGAAAGTTGAGGTGCGGTGGAAAGAACGGAGAGGAAAACACAAGCTCTTACCACTCTATAATGCTTCTAACATTTAAATTCCGTTTACAACCAACACTTGTCTTGGTAAAGCAATAAAAATTAACCAACACACAAAATATGGCGTCAGCAACACATTTTCGCGCGTTTTCATCAAATTAAGGTGACTCTGAATCCTTAAAATAGTCACTACAATAAGCGCGTAGGATTTTGTTGCAATGAGACGCCGTCCCACTTAGGGCGACGTGACCCTAAATGAAAAGATATAAAAAGCAAACTAGAATTATTCCGCATGAGAAACAAATTAAAAAAAAAATACCTTGCAGTTTCACCATGATCTAGAGTTGTATAGCTAGAATACCTGCCGCAGTTCACAACGCGAAAAAGCCGAGATGGAAATCTTTCGAAAACATCTCAGGTCATTCTATAAACCTTACCATAATGACACAGCATTAGACTTGAACGGCAATTCGCCTTCGAGTTATGACTTTCGTTCCTTATCAACCTGCGTCGTGGAAAGCACTTTATCTTGATATACTTCGAAACCGTGTCAAACATATATTTTATACAAGGTCTGGCCACTAATTAATAATTCATTTGCGATTTTCTTCAAATGAGAGGACGCAAACATTTAAAATGATGGAAGTGTATGTCAACCTGCCCTATGCTTTCGTTGCGTGTTAACCATCGAATCCTATCAAAACCGACGCACCATTTGTTTACCGGAGAAAAATACCGCAAATGTCACAATGCATTAGGGCAGCAAGTTAACATGGCGAGAATCTTTATAAGAACAGTTTGCTTAGAACAAAAGTATCAGACTTGTATGAAAATTGACAAAAAATTAAGTCTGTAGCGCTGACATAAGGATTTCTGTTATTTTCTGTCCTAAAAATTTCACTACATATCTATCAAAGATATTGATTTCCCGAAATGCAACTGATTAAAAACTGATAGCTCTACATCTGTTCCCTACATATTATTATCAAAGTTACATATATCTTTCATTCTCTTTTAATGTTATTAAGAACACTACTAGTTTATTAAAAACTTCCTGAACATATTTTTATTATCAAAGTTACATATATCTTTCATTCTCTTTTAATGTTATTAAGAACACTACTAGTTTATTAAAAACTTCCTGAACATATTTTTATTACCAAAGTTACATATATCTTTCATTCTCTTTTAATGTTATTAAAAACACTACTAGTTTATTAAAAACTTCCTGAACATATTTTCTTGGCTTACTATAGGCCTTTTCCTTATATCTTCTTTTTCAAAAGGGTAAAAAAATCCAAATTTTTAATAGTGCCTCCAAGAAGTATATTCTGATATATCCATCATTGATAATTTAAGGCAACTCAAATATTCCTGTTAATTGCAGAATTTGGGTGCTGAAACTTTCTTTAATCAAGATCTTTAGGACTTATTCAACAAAAGTTAATTAATTGTATGCTTACTTTCTTAAGCATTTTTGAGTATGCTGTGATGCTTATAGAAGAAATTTTCAGCAAAATTCTGCTTCAACTGCTTTAGGTCATCAGTTAGGCGATGAAATTTTTCAAAAGAGTTGTTTTTCCAAGGAATTTTAAGTAATATTCGACACAGAACATAGTTACAGAATTTCTTTGGCAGGAGACACTCAGCATGGAAATTTTTGAGGAGCCAAGTTCTTCTTCATACAAAACATTTTCTTGAAAAAAACTTCAGGAAAACTCCCAGAGTTGGTCCAGGACATGAATGCCAGGGGGAGGGCACAGCTGAAATGGTTTAGTGAAAAACCAGAACTATACAGTTCCTTACACCTATGACTTGTTATAACTCTCTAATTATAACTCTTAACTTGGCCTAGTTTTCTTCATAAAAAACCAAGTACTGGGTGTGATAGTAAATGAATTTTAAATTGAGACTACATTTTCAATCACCTGATAGCTTCTCAATTATTTCCAACCTTTCCTGTGAAGAACTTTGGAAAATATTTTCACCCCCATGCTTTCCACGATAACAATATTTGGCACCCCATGTAAATCTACATCTGAAATGACTGCCAGCACAGATGCCAAGGTTATTGTTAGGATTAGAATTACTACAGAAAACATTTTAACTGAGTTTCTATAATATAAAAGATGCGGAGGTTCCGTTGCAGGGTGCAGAATTGAAAAACGTAGCTAAAACTAGGATATAGGGATATAATCCTGAGGGAAAATAATTATACGGTTAAGTATCAATGCATCTTGACGAGCGGTAATGAATGTAATAAATAGACAAGACATTGAATTATCTTGGATTGTTAAATTCTGGAGAATAGCTAACTCTAAATTTGAATTTAGATTTGGTTGCAAAAGCAAATACAGCGACACCTCTCAATGCGCAACACAATTTCTTAGAAATGCATTTTCCTGTCTGGTAAATTGATACCCTTGAACTCTAGTGTCTCCCACTCGCCGGAATTTCCAATTTCCACGTGAAGCTGCTGGGTTGTGAAATCTTCACGTGATCACTTTGTCTTTAGACAAAAGAGAAACTAGAGTTACATGGCAGTCCTTACCTGATTGGTTGACAGCACAATAGGCTTCGCTGTGATTGGTTAAGAATTATGAGTCATGAACAATAAGAAGCAGGTATTCCAAAGTGAAGATCTTGTTAGGCCGGAAGTTGATTCCCTTGCATGGTTGTACAAAATTTTCTCCAATTTCCAGTTAAGTTAAGCAGCGCAAATTGAAAACATAAATTAAGATTTTCGCAAGGAAATGGAAGAGTAGTGGGGCTTAAACCTGGAAACTAAATTCATGCTAGGTTAATTTCGTTTCAATTCCACGCAAAGTCTCTGTTAGATCTCGGTGCTGCTCTGAAAACGCCGAAAGTCAAAAATCAAAATTTCTTCTTACCATCATCTTCGGAGGCAGAGTCATCTGTATGTTTTGTCATGACGACAAGTTGTCTTTTCCTCCTCTGCAATAACTGATTCCTGTACTGCTTGCTTCGAGTTCCACTGGGCCTTCTTGAATAGTTTGAATGTGACGATGGTGGATGGAGGGGATTCATTGTTACACCGACATAGACCTGGCGATGAGCTGTCAAAAAATGCGAGAAAAATTTCAGTTTCATTCAAATTTCCATTCCAAAACAATCTTGTTAATTTAACCATATCTTCTCTAACCGAAACATCCCAAGCGGTCTAGACGGTTCTCAGATAAAAATAAACGCAATGAATTTTAACGTCAAACAGCAGGGTGTTTACTAGGCCTTATCCGAAAAAAATCGTTCATTAGCAACCAACTAAAGGGAAGATTCAACAATGAAAAACATTAAGAAAAAACCCTTACAACAGAAAATAACACTGGAAATAGAATTATTTATCATTACTTCAACTTACCTTCGAAATCTTGCTCTCTAAACGTGTAGCCAGAATAATCTTTTATGGGATCGTCTGAGATGGGTAGGCCTATAACGCGAGCCTCCATTTTGAAAAAAAAATTCGATCTAAACTAGAATTAATAATCGATCTAAGCCCATAAACTATATTCTAAAAAGTCATAGAAGAACCAAACAAAATTTATACTATGATGTGAAGGATGTAGTCTTGTCATCTTCGTCTTTTTCGCCTTTTTCTAAACATTTTTAGGTTCATTTCGTTTCGCTTCGAGCCGGTAGAAAATTCGACCTTCTTCAATCTGAAAGTGACCTTCCCGTCCACTGCGCAGCAGTTATTCATTTACGGACGTATTATGAAATAAAACCGGGGGTTTACATCCGTCGGAAATAACCTCTGTTTCTCAGAAAAAGCCATATGAATTGCTTAGATTGCAAAAATTTAGGTTAAAAACATACCTTATAATGCGAAAAAGATCCCAAAATAGACTAATTCTTCGATAGTTAAATTTCTGGGAACATTCTTCCTAATGGTTATTTACTCTGTGCACTTTAGTTTCACATTTTAATTGCACCTGAGATTTCGCCCGGAAATTTCCTCAACATTTTCTTATCATTTCCAACCTGCGTCACAGACTCTGGTGGTTTCTTGTTCGTTTATTTCATGACACAGACTGAACTACAAATGTATACAGAATTAGTTTCATGCTTTGTCTAATCGATAAAAATGTTTTGAGATCGAAGCAGGTTCTGAACAGAATCAGGGTGACAAAGCGAGATGCAGCACTTCTTGGATTTCCATGAGGGATGTAAGCGTGTGTGAGCTGTAAAAATCCCTTTTTGTCTTGCCTTGCCTAAACTTGAAAGAGCACTGAACTGTCACAGAGCTCATTTTTCGAGACAATTTACCTTACAGGAATATTGTTTTTGCTCACTCTACAGGCACCTGGGTGATATAGCATTTAATTATCAAAAGATTTAAACCAAGTAAAAGGTAAACAAAGTAGTAACAAAGAATTATATCTGCTTACTTACAGCTCCCTTAAGTTGCTTAATGTTAAGTGAATTAAGCCCTTGTTGCTTAACAAAATTGCTTACAGCTGCTCAATGTTTAAATGTCTTGTCCTAGTTGCTTATCAAAGCACTGCTTAAAGTTCCTTAATTGAGCATTCTAGTTGCCTCATGTTAAGTGAATCTAGCCCTAGTTGCTAATCCATCAGTGCTGACAGCTCCTTAATTAAGCTACCAAACTACTTTATGTTTAAGTACGTTAAGCTCTAGTTGCTTATTAACCAGTTGCTTACAGCTCCTTCTTTAGCATTCTTCGAGTTGCTTAATACATGAGTCAATCAGGTCCAAGTTAAGCCATCACTTTGCTTAATGACCAAGTGAATCAAATCCGAGTTTCTTATTAAAGTAAGCTCCTTAACTGAGCCTTCTAGTTGCTTAATGCTTAAGTCGACCTATCAAAGCCTTGCTTAATGTTGCTTTATTGAGCTCTTTTGTTGCTTAGTCTTAAGTGAACTAAGCCCTAGTTACTTATCAACGAGTAGCTTGACGCTGCTTCCTTGAGCCCTTGAGTTCTTCAATGCAAGTTATTCCAGACCCAATTACTTATTAATCAATGATATCCTAAAAGAGTCCATCAATTATAAACACAAATATATTTATAGCTGGCAAATGTTATTTATTCATTAAAATTCGAAGAAAACTATAATTCTCAGGTCTGTAAGCTCCAATCTTTCTTTTATTACATAGATCGCTGAGTCATTCTTTTCGAGATTCCCACAGCTTCAGATTTTTAAGCATCCAACATTCCTCGATTGCATTCATTAATGACTATTGATATCAAACTGAGGTCAGTTTAAGTTACGTAACATATCTTCTGACCCACAACAATCAAACTAGAGCTCAAATTAGAAATGTGCAAACTGGATAAAAATCTGTTGGCCTTGGAAAAAACCTTGGTAAACCTTGCTTGGATTTTCGCGCAACACCGTCACAATTTTCAAGGGTATCTTCGGGCCTGACGTGACCCCCTGTTCACAATAAGGGGAATTACACAATATCGATGGGAATCCCCCTACCTGCTGTATTAACTAAAATGCTGATTTTAAATATGCTTTGTATTTACTTGGTCGTGGTAATAACAAAGCAGGTAAGCTCCTTTCAGTATTGCAACAGGATTTTCAATACACGCATAAAGTGCTGGCTTTTATTTATATTAAAAACCGACAAAAACCGTTTTCTTGTGCACAAAGGCACGTAGTTATTCGTAACCTCGATTTGAAACTAATTTAGTATCCTAGCAACATATAATGGGAATTATGCACATGCCTAATTGCACTTTGTTGCAATTCCTCTACGAAATTAAGTAAAAATAGTTTAAAAACTTCGCATTCAAGCATTATTGGATTCTCTGCTCTCTGGAGTGGCAGAGGGACATTGTTAGTTCTCTGCAACTTCTACACGACCACGATTTTGGGATGCATTTTCTAATTTCTCCCCTGATAATGCCCCCTTCCCCTCTCAATGAAACCAATTAGTCAGAAATTGGGTGTTTAAGATTGTCTTTACTAGATTTTCAACTGAATTTTTGATAAGATAGTGAAAAGAGTAGTGTATCTATGTTTCAATTACTTCAATTGCTCCCTAGAAAATGTTGTTTTTGCTTTCCTCTACGATATACCTGTAGTTTGGCCCCCTTTTCTGAAAAATCCGGTAAATAACTTACCCTAATAAAATATCCACTGCCCCTCTTTAGAAAATCAGGTACCAATTTCGTTGTTCTGTGGATTTTTCGTCAGATAAGAACAACGACAGATTTTTCGACTCCACGATCCCTACTGTTCTCCGCTCTTCGCCTAAACCACGTGCTTGCGTAGATTCTGCGAAATAACGCTTTTATATAATCTACAACCGTCTCATGCCATGAATACTACTACATTTTGCCTTTATAAACTCATTTATAGTTCCGAGACAGCTCCAAGGCGCACATTTTTGTTCATAAACAACACGAATCCCTTGGGTGATAGCAAGCGTGTTTGTCATTCTCTATTCCCAGTTGTTTTATCGCATCAAATGTGTTTTTAATGGCATTTTGATTCGTTTCTGCATTTTAACAAAAAGAATCGTTTTCTATAAGCATTTTTACACCTCATTGTTATTACTTAGTAATGGCCACCAGCCTGCTACTTTCTCCGAGCAGAAAACGTTGTGAACCAAGAAAAAACCGAACAAACATGCTTTTAGGCTCAAGGTTGGGAGGGTAGAGAAAAATGTTCCATGGTCTAGGCAAGAAGTCGAAGGCAAGATTTAACGGCCTAATGCACTCAAATCATTAGAAAGGCTGTTAAAATGACAATAGTGTGCGTGTCTTTCGCAAAATGTCCGTCTTCCTCGATACATCTGCGTCTCTCGCAAATTGTGCATGCTCTTACAGAATCCTACCTCTCTCACAAAGTTCACGTGTCCCTCGTGAAATGTGCGTGTTTCTCGATACATCTGCGTCTTTCGCAAAATGTGCATGCTCTTACAGAATCCGTATCTCTCTCGCAAAATTCGCGAGTCTCCCGCAAAATGCGCGTGTCTCACGCCAAATGCTGGTGCCTCTCAAACTAAAGCCGTGTTATAACCGGCCTTTAGGAACGAATATAGCGAAATGAAAATGAAGAAGATAGAGCATTGATATGAGCATCAACTAAACGAATCATTTTATAACTAATTATTTCTGCTAAAAATTGCTTAAAATGTGCTAGAGTCAACGGGCCTTACACTAATGTAAAAGAAAAAACTAGTTACAGTATTGAAAATGAAAGCTAGCAACTAAATAAAGCTTGTAGAAATATGGATAAGATGGAAGCAGCTTAATTTGAATATATACTTAAAAATAAATGATGAACAGAGATTCTGGAGCTTGCAATATTTTGGTTATTGATTTTAGTTTCTTGTAAAAGTCTTCTATTCCGAGAAAGTCTCCTGCTATTAGAGTGAAAATCGGAAGCATAACCTAAGTGTGCAACCAAATCTGTGCCGACTAAAAGGTATTTACATTTTGTGCTTGCCTAACCTGAATACATTTTGTGCTTGCTTCACAAATCATTCTTCACCTAGCCGTATTCTACTCCCCCATCTAGAGTAATTTTGCGACTGCGAAAGCTTTGTTCTAATTTTACACAAAATTAGGCGGCTAAGGGGGTTTCCGAAACCTTCATCAGCACGGCATTGGAAGCCAGATAGATAGCCAGTTAACCTAACTTAATACAATTTTTGCTGGATTTGCAAGTGGAAAGGAGGCTTTTTCATAATGGGGTAGGCTGTTTTATGATGGGCCTATAGTAGTCGTTAGTTTTTAAACCGATTTGTCACCAAGAACCCTCTCATATTATTCTATTATTGTTCATATTATCAATAAGGGAATATACATTTCAAGATACTAGGGGCCCAAAAAAGCATCTCTTTCTGACACTTGATATGGCAGCACGTTTGAAAACGTCACTTCCAAAATGTCCCTTCAAATGCCTCGTGAATTGGGCCTGTCTTTCTTATGGCTTCAATTGAAAGGCAAGCAAAACCTAGGCCTTGTCACCAAGCCCCCTTACCCCGACAAAGCAGCGATACTGTTTCATGCAAGGCTAACTATAATTTTTAAAAAACATAAAATTAGGCCTAAATTCCTTGTAGCTTTCAAAGTTGGTTATTTATCTGCAAAAAACAATTTTAAATCAGTGCACTCGCCAAGTGTCTAAAAACGTCATTGTAAAACGAAGCGTTGATTCTCTAATCTGAATCATCCCCACCTCGGCGGCGGCGGGAAGATCCACTTGTTGAGCTCTTCTTTTCCATTTCCTTCCAGTCGATTTTCTTGTTGCCCGCGTCGTCTTCATCTTCCTTTCTAGCTGTTTTCCGAAGCGAAACGTTTGCAAAAGCTGCCTTGCCAGAATCATCATGTTTGGGTTCTGGTTTTCGCCTTGGCTCTGCCTTTTTAAGGTTAGTGCTCCAAGCTGGCTTCTGCTCTTCTTCCTTCTTGTGGCCACCTTTCTTTCCAACGTTGAGGAGAATCTTGTCGCTTCGCTTGCTCTTCGTCATCCATTCAGGCTGGTCCTAAAAACAAAATAACAATTTTTTCATTTCATATTCAAACACGTCTTTAATACATATATCCTTATAAAAGTAGAAAATCATTAGGGTAATTACATTAAGGCATAGGGCACAGGACACACATTGATAACAGCAGTTTTTGCTTCTTGAAATGAATATCCTGTATAAATATTCGTTTTACTATTATCATATTATTATCATTATTCTTATAAAAAATAAAAGATTTTAGCTTCTATTGAAAGCTTTTATTCCAGAAATTTGAATTTTCATTTTGAGTCTAGCTGATTTGTCTTAATGAGTTTCTCGCTCTAAGATTGTTACATCGTCCCTTTGGGCCCCCAAGAGCTAGAAAGTTTGAAGTCTGAGGTAAACACAAATACAAGGGTTCTAAAATGTACCCAGTAAAAAAACCAACAGAACCCCTTTCATCTTTTGCTTCATTGGCTTCATACCCCCCCCCCCCCGATAAAGTGACCCTTGCTATGCCACTTGGTCTAGGCTGTTAAAATACCCCCCTCCCGATAAATCGACCCTTGCTATGCCACTTGGTCTAGGCTGTTAAAATACCAGTTCAGTTATTATTTCCATCGAAATCTATCACTTCCATTCCACATGCCAAATTCCACCATTTTCGCATATTTAAACTTCACAGCTATCCTAACACTAGTGGAACGAATCCAGATCCCCTAGCAACCTCATTTTCATAAATCTATATCAACAATACAGCATCACTAACCTCGTTTCCACCCTTCTTGGCTCGCATTGCCATAAATTTGTCTTCCCATAATTGAGCAGAGGCTTTCATTACGAGGTTGGCAAATCCTGCACCAGCAACCTGGAATACAAGAGGCAGATTGTTAATCACATGGCCATTTATTTATTTATTTATTTATTTATTAATTTATTTATTTATTCATTTATTTAAATGCAATTCCTCTAGGATAATAGTATATTTATCATCCTGATAAGTTATTCCTGTTAAATAATCCCTTTTTTTATCATCATCATACTGCAAATAAAAACTCAAAATTATCAACTTTCCATTACCAACCAAGCCAATGGCAAATGGGTACTGATTGGTCAAAATGATCAGCCAATCAAGATCATTGTTCCTTGTCTCACGTGATCGTCATCTGCTTCCACGTGGCATTATTTAAATTGGTAAAATAACTCAATGCTTAATCATTTTTTCAGCTAACAGAAAATTAATCACAGCCAAAAACGATTTAAGTATTTTTTATTTTCATGTTTCCTTAGGCCACGACCAAAGAGCTCGTGTCAGAGGCCTTGATGGCTTCAGTTTTATAGAAATTGCTTGAGTATATAAATGAATTTGATTTGAATTTGAAAAATAATAGAAAATTAAGATGTAAAAAATTGAGATTAAATGCAGACTTTCTGAATAAAAAAATCATTTCAAACAAAATGACCTTGCAAAAATCGAACAATTCGTAAAAATCCCATGCATAATTGATATGATTTTAAAATAATTTGAATTTTGACGATGATTATGCAAATTAAGCTCATCCGAGCTTCAAAGTTGGTCATGTTCATGATGTTTAAAATTGAGTTCCAAAAAAAAAACAACTTACTGCTTTCTTGGCCTGTAAAGGAAAAAATAAACAAAAATTAATGATCATCATCTTTTGGTGTCTCTATTTTACTTTTTATAAGCATAATAATATAGAATAAATAAAGAAATATAACATTTATCAACGTAAGTGAATGAATTAGTGAATGATTGAATAAATGAATATATAAACGATGTCATAAATAAATAGATTAATAAATGTATGAATGAATGAATAAAGGAATTAATGAATGAATGAATGAATGAATGAATGAATGAATGAATGAATGAATGAATGAATGAATGAACGAATGAATAAATGGATGAATGAATAAATGGACGAATGGATTAATATGAGAAAAGGGAATGAGTGAAGCAAGAAATGAAATAGGAAAGAAACGATTGACAGCATCAATGAATGAATGAATGAATGAAATAACGTACAAATGAATGGAAAAACAAATATAAAATTTCGATATACATTAATGAAGCAATTGAAACGAGACTTACCGTTTGTGGTACGACAAATCCAGATGGGAGTTTTGGGTCTCTGAAAGAAACACAATATGTGAAAAATCTGTGACTTTGGAAGGATACCGTGAAAGAAATTAGACCTATTCTCTTATAATGCGCATGCTTTAAAGAACCAAAGCTCATAAAATACAGAGTTGACAAAATGAAATGCTCCTTTTTTGATACTCATCAGTGCATCTTACCTTCCCTCCCTTTCTGCGTCCTTCTTCTCACTTTCAGCGTCTTGGAGAGTTTTCTCTTGTTTTGCCACTTCATCTTCAGCCTTCTTCACTTTGTCCATGATTTCCTGTTAAAATGAGAGAGATGAGTCAACCAACAAAAAGACAATGCTGTGTACAAGAGAACCACCCCATTTGTGGCAATGTCTCATTTCATTTCATTTTCCATTTTTGCTATACGGTAACCCCGTCGGCAAGGCCGTTTTTATAAGGGGGCCGTGGAAAAATTTTAAGTTTACAATTCTATGTTTACAATTAAATTAATCTACATGCTAAAATAGATAAATTAGTTACAAAGCTAAGTAAAGTTAGAATCAAATGGTAATAAAATTCGATGTTTACTCAAGGGGAATCCTTGGGGATGGGGGTTAAGGAAATGGTAATTTTGCAAGAAGAAAACATTTCATTGCTTTTTTCCATCCTTTATCAATGCTCTATCTTTAGCCTCTCATTAAACACTTCCAGCCTCGGATAGACGAACTGGCACAAAAGCACCGTCTGTTTTACATTATGTACGATATTATTAACCCATTCACGCCCGTGTGTGTTTCATTGAACTGTTAAAAACACTAGAAATGTCCGCTTTTCAGGGGGTAGCATTGTCAGATTATTTATTTGACAGCGTAAAACTGTTGCAGAAAACAACCAACATAACATTTGCAATAATTTGTACTCCACCCCCTGATGAAAAAAAGTTTTACGGTGTTTGTCATTTGGCCATTTAGCTCTACGGGGTGTAAAAGGGTTAAGAATTTATCAATTTAATCAGTTGAAGAAAGGTACGTTTTTTAGCTTGTTTAAAGGTTGAAAGATGATAGTTTAATAAGCATTAGGGTATCCTCTTGGGGACACAACAATACCTTCTTTTGTTTGTTGACAATGTTAAGTTTATCTTGGCTTGTCTTAACCTTTGATCTTAATGACCTCAAGTAGATTTCATAATCATCCATTGCAGTTCTTCCTCCTTTGCTTGCCTTCGGTGCGGCACGTTTGCGTCCAAACTTCTGCTCAGCGTACTTGGTCATTCCATCAATGATTGCTTGCTGCACTCTCTCTGAAAATCAAATAATATTAGTTTAAATTATGATGATGATGATGATGATGATGATGATGATGATGATGATGATGATGATGATGATGATGATGATGATGATGACGATGATGATGATGATGATGATGCAGCTGATGATGATGATGATGATGATGATGATGATGATGATGATGATGATAATGATCATGATGATGATGATGATGATGATGATGGTGATGATGATGATGATGATGATGATGATGCAGCTGATGATGATGATGATGATGATGATGATGATGATGATGATGATGATGATGATGATGATGATGTTGATGATGATGACGATGATGACGATGAAAATGATGACGATGATGATGATGATATATTTTCCCCATTCACCTACGCCTTACAATCTCCGTTAACATACCATCAACATTTTCCAAATCGCTTCCCTCGACAGATTCCCTTCCCTCGAGAGATTCACTTCTATTTGCCTCAAATCTCGTCCTCAACTCCTCCAGTGACCTCCAATGGACAATTCTTGCATCAAAAGAAGGCTCGTCTATTCTTGAATGCGAGGCTGCTCTCTCGAATCTCTCCTTGTAAAACGCATGACTCCTTTTCAGTGGTTCGTAAGTTTGTGTCAGGTCCGACATTGACTTTGTCTTATCAAACGACATCCGATTGACCCCTAAATCACTGATATTCTCATAGGGTATTACTGTTATGTCGTCACCAAATCGGTCCGACTTCTGCCTAAAATCGGCTCCCTTATTATCCGACAAACTCCATCTTGCCTTCCTTGCCCTTGGGCCTGAACGCTCTGCTTTTCTTTCGTTGGAATCATCTCTCGCATTCAAAGTCAAATCGCTTGATCCCAGACTCCTAAATGATTTGTTGTCACTAGAGACACTGACTGTTCTGCTGCCGAAAGGACGGATGCTTTCTGGCCATTCTAGAAAACCACCCTTTGCGTCTATATTAACATTTCTTGATCCTCCATTCTTTGGAAATATACGTCCAGCATAATCGTTACCATAGCCGCCTAACAGGTTGCCCTTCATCTCATCCTTTCCCTGCCCATGGCCCCGTTTTTCCTTAAAAACATCCTCCAAACCTCCTTCTTCCAATCCAATATCTTTCACTATTATCGGCTGCAGTTCTGCAACTTCTTTCTTCCAGCATCCGCCATGCCGATCTCTCATACACTCGCTTCTATCTTCGTGGTCTAAGCAAAATCTTTCCTGGGGGTATGCAATCCGCTCTTTAGACTCTGGATCCTTAATTGCAGTGCCATCGATAAGATCTTCAAAGTGCCCAATAAGGTTGCTTAGAGATTTAGCTGGTTTTAACTTTGCAGCATTTACCGGAACAGGCTCAAATGATTTTATATCTCTCGTCGTCATGTCCCTTACAACCTCTTCTCCATCTCTTTGATACCCCGTCTGTTTTTCAAGGAACGACGAAGTCAGATTCCCATACGATTTACTTTTACTTTTTGTCAAGCACAATTTTTCAGCTTTTGAGGGGCTTCTCGCTCTTCCAACTTCATCTTTTTCTTCTACCCGTTCTTCCCAAAATTTCTTCGTTTCACCTCCACTTTTCTCGTTGACCGCTGTCCTTTCCTCTTGTCTTCCTGTCAAATTTTTTCCCAGCAGCTCATTATTATTATTCAAATCTCTTTGTATGTTTTTAATTCCAAATTTATCCCTATGTGGGACACCACATTCCGTGATTACATCCTTCTCTAGGCCATCCCAACCTTTGCAAATGTCGTGCTCACTTTTCCATTTTCTCAACTTGTCTCTGAAAATCAGAGAGGCGTCATAGAAACAGCTCCTTGGACGTTTTTGTGCCTGCTTTTCTCCCCGCTCCGCAATTTCCCCAGAAAGCCACGGATTGGACAAGAGCTTCTCATCGATTTTCAATGGCTTTGCATTGCGAATTTGACTCCCCTGCTCGCCGCATCCGACGGAGTTACCCGACAAAGCATCCCTTCCTGACAAAACATCACTGCCTCGTTCATTGCCAGGTTCTTGACAGCTTCGGCTGCTGTCTAAATTGTTCCTGACTGAGTTGTCACTTACATTCCTTCTGTCTGCAATGCTGTCTCCTTGCCTGCTGCCCGACACATCAAGGACCCGGCCCCTGTCTGGACGGTTGCTGCCCGGATTATTGCTGCCTGAGTCATGATCAAGTCGCCTTCTGTCCACCTCACTTGTTTTTAAATTTCCCGATGCGACCTTCCCGATTCGATTGCCAGAGTCTTCGCTTGCAAAAGTCTTCCAATCTTTAAGACTTCTACCAGTCATGTTATTGTTTGAGATTTCGCTGCCAGATTTCCAGTTATCAAACATATTCCCAGCCGACTGTGCACCAGCTGTTTTGCCCACTCTGTTACTGCCATACGTTTTCAAGCTCGGTCGGCCAGCTATGGTGTTATTCAACTCACCAGAATATGGGCTTGATTTCAATAGTGGTTTTGAATTAGAGGCCTTATCGTTTTTCGTAAATCGCAATGAATTTTGTCCTATATTATCACCCATAGGACCTGTCATCTCCTTATCAACATCTAAGGCCGAGCTGTGACCCTTGTGGGACCCCTCAAAACCTAAACAGCCAGAGTCCTGCGATAATTTCACAACATTGTCCAACACAAAAACTTTAGCTGGGTTATGGTTTCTTGAAGATATCGAATTCTCTTTTTCAATTTCCCGCAGATCTGTATCCGAAGTCTCGCCTTTATCATTCAAATTGTTTGATATGCCGTGAGAATGCTCGGGTGAACCGCGAGAACTACTGCAGGAACTCTCGGGTTTTTCGTTCGGGTACTCGGGAGACATAATCAGCTTTCCTCGACCATAATAAATATTATTGACTCTAATCATTAAGGCGTCAAACTCCTCCATGATCAATACTTAATCACACCTTGCAATCAATACCAATCACTACCAATCACCACCAATCACTGTGAATCACAAGAGATCACAGTAACAGAGATCTGGCCAAATAAATTTGTGAAAATGGGTCTTTATTAACAGCGACCTGTTGCGATGACGCGTTACAAGTCGAAACTCATCAGCGAAACCATGAATTCGCCAAACCCCTTAATTGACTCTTAAATTTCGCATATACACCTAGCTTGTCGTAATATTCACGAGCATAGACGCTAATTCAATCTGTGACTTTAATTAACCGATCCTCAGCGATACGTCGAAATTAATGCGAATAATCGTAAATATGCCTTTAGCCGTTGACTCGCAAATGAAGTTCGAATTCAGGGCGTTGACATCTGCTGGTCTTCAGAAGATCATCATAACTCAAACGAATTAAACACCACGTCCTTCTTATCAGAAATTACGTATTAAAACCTTCACAATGTTTAATTTGATTCATAGATGCGTCAAACTTCTGGTCTCTTGACATACAAAATGGAACACTTTTTGCTCAACAAAGTCTTCTGCTTTCTTCTCCGTTAATATTTATGGTCGGTAAACATCTCTTTAAGGGCAAGATATTCTTCCAGCGGGTTTATATATATCTCTGTCTCCAAAAACAACAAAGCGAAGCTAGATCAAGGGCCAGCTATTTTTTGCGTAAAATCCCTTAGTTTTCCTTCACTCTGTATAAGTCATGTCAAAACAACAGGTTTCTACGTGATTAAGTGTTACCGTCTTGCAGCACTTTGTATGAGTTCATCAAATGAAGAGCTGGTGAGACGTCAATTAGAGCTTGCAATATGCGGGTTTTTACAACTGGAATAGCAGACAAAAGCTTGAAATATTCATGAGATGAAAACTCTTCATATCAAGGTTGTGTTCAAGTGAAAACAGGGGGAGTGCAGAAGGATTTATCACCTGATTTCAATTGCAAAGAAAATTTTACAGTTGCAAGGACTTCCTCTGCGCAGGATTAGATTTGATTACCAGGGTAAATAGGGAGGAGACGTGAGGGATTTTGAGATTAGACAAGGAGGGTCAATGATAAAGCGAAACAAAGTATTAATGAGTGAATGAATGAATGAACGAATGAATGAATCAACCAATGAAGAAATCAGTCAATCGTTCTCCTAAGCTAAGAAGCCATAAATGTAGCAATAAATTGCAAAACAAACAAACAAACAAACAATCAATCAATCAGCCGATTATTCAACCAATCAACAAATCCATCAATCAATCAACATACTGCTCTCTTGCTTAGCATTCAGCATTAAAAAGGAATGTGTATGGTAGCTTAACACACGGTGAAACCAAGCAACTATACTTTCTCCTTTAATTTCGACGCAGTTCCTCTCACGATACAATATTTGTCTCTCCAACACTTCCTTATTACTTGGTTTAATCGTAAATTTATGGCCTTGACATTTTTTTCCAGGTCAGATTCAAGCAGGATTAAGATTAAAGATTAAAGGATGAGCTAGATTGAATAGGATTGTAACGATTTTGACTAAGTATCATGCATATTTACAAGGTAGGTAGTCCAGTCAGATAATTATGGATAAGCACCGTTCTGGGTCAGATTTGAGGAAACAAAATTAAAGTAGCCGTCAATCAATCAAGCGATCAAAAAATAATCATTCATCAAGGCAAATAAACAAATACCAAATCAATGAATCAATGAATCAATGAATCAATGAATCAATGAATCAATGAATCAATAAATGAATCAATCAATCAATCAATCAATCAGCAATGCCATTCGATCAAGGAATCGATGGCCTAATCAAAAATCACCGAGTCAATCAGCTAATCAATCAGCTAATCAATCAGCTAATCCCAAATCAAAAATTTCACCTTCTGAATGGCTTAAATCCCCCCGTCCTTGCATCTCAACTGTTTAGAAATGATCGCATGTTAACCAACATACACATCCGTATCGCGTAGATTCGATTTCTTAACAGATTTTCATTGCAACGAAAATCAAAGCCAAAACAACGCTAATATATACATTATTCATAACTTTCTCCCCGCAAAACTAGACTTTAATTTACGAATTTTAATAATTAACCATGAACAATTATAACAAAATATTTTGTCATGAAAGCTTGAAAGAAAGGCATTGTGAATCTGAGACCCAACTTTATAGAGTTTAACAATAAGTAATGACCATAATATTGAATGAACTGAAATATAAAGACGACGATGAGCGAAAGAAAACATCATAGGGTAAACACCATCTGCTAGATTGGTGTCATAGAAGCTTACATCAGGGGGGAGATGGTCTTTTCTGAAAGCCGAAGGAGCAATTGTCCCTTTCTTCTACTTGCTCCAAACACAGAAAGATAGGCTCAAAGATATCGAGAGCTCAACATAGAGAAATTCAGGGGGAAATTTAACAACGATAAGCCAAGACAAAGAAGCATGCGTTTAACTTGTTCAAGTGAAAATTCAGATAAAAATTGTGTCTAAATCAAGAAAGAAAAGGATCTATGCAAACAAAAGTAAGACTTGATGGGAAAAAGAAACTGTTTTTATCGTCAGCTGTCTTATTATATCGTAATGGATGTTACAATTGTGCTGCTGGATTTAATCCTGCTAAAAATATGACTTTGACGAGACATGCAGTCAGGATATTTGAAATTGGACATCAATTATTTATCTGATCTAAGCTGATATTTTATCAGAGAAGGGAATAAAGCATGGGCAAAGAGTGATGATGATGATGATCATGATCATAAAAATCCTGATGATGATTATGATGGTGATAATGGTGGTGATGATGATGATTGATTTTGATTGATGATGATGAAGATAATCATAATGATGATGATGATGATGATGATAATGATGATAATAATGATCACAATATCGATGATTGGATGATGATTGAAGATATTGGTAATGATGATGATGATGACTCGATTAATTCTAAACTTACTTCTTCTAGCCTCGTTCATTGCTTTCATTGTTGCTCCCATCTCAGCTGCCTTTTTGGAGGAGGTTGTCACGGAAACCGTCGATCTTGCCGTTGTTCTTGCAGGGGGTGCATCTTCCTCCTCGTCCTCCTCCGTAGCCCTTCCTCGTCGGCTTCTGCGGCTGCTACTGTCCTCTTCTTCATCATCTAAAACGAGGCAGGCAAACTCAGAATTTGAATACTTGAAGGGTCCAAATGATTATCGTAATGATGATGACGATAATAATTGATGATTATGATGATGCTAATAAGGATGGTAATAATGATGATGATTGATGGTTGATTGATGATGATTATAATTGATGATTAGAATGATTAAGATGATCGACGATCATGTATGACGATATTGATGATGATTATAATGATTTATAATTGATGATTATGATGATTGATGATGATCATATGAATACAACTCAATCATTCAATCATTATCAATCACAATTACCATTTTGTTGGCGTCTGCTTCTTCGTGAAGATCGACCCTCATCTTCATCATCATCTTGAACAGCTCTTCTTGATCGGCGAGAGCGAGAAGTATCTTCTTCCTAAACATAAATAAATTTCCTCTTCAAATTTGGACAAAATGTTGGACAAATTAGGCAAAAAGACAAGCAAAAAAAATTTAAAAGAGAATTAACAGTTCCTTGACGTCAGCGTTGCTTGAAAAATGAGCCCCCCTCTAACACCTTCGAGCAATGCTGAGTGATAATGGAACAATTCTACGACATTTGGTCAACAATGTAATCTTCTTAAAGAAAATTTAACAGGGGGCCTACTTGATACTTTTACCCAGGGGGTTACTCTAACAGGCTTGGTAGAATTTACGTGGATTTATTTGCAAAGGAATTGGAAATTCCCCCTCTACAAATTATCCTTTACCCCTAAATTCGAATACTCAAAGTTCTAGTGTCCTCAGTGGACTATAATTGCTTGTAAATTTGCTGAAATGTATCAGTGTGTGACCCCCGTCTTGGCTGTTTGATCAGAGAGCTATTAACCGGAACCCGCCCCCCTTAATCTGGATATACAATCAGAATAGATTCTGGCAACCTTTGTATTAGTAAATCTCCAAATCGCGTTTAGATTTGAGAGATTTTCCGAATCCATTTTTTATAATAGACCACGAACAAACAAAGGGATTATTCAAAAGGCCGAGGTAAAAACAAAACAAAACACGACGTCAGGCAAAGCAAACTTGGATTCAAATATTTCTCCATTATTTTTCGAAGCCTTGGTGCTGGAATCCCGGACTTAATCCGCGCGTATCGTGCGGGAAATTGACGCGCGTGAAGTTGGCTGATTTCACAGGTACATACTTTCTTAGGTTGGAGAAACTCGGCACTGATCTTTATCACCTTTTTAAGGAGCTGAACTCTAATTTCTACTTGTTAAAATCCTTCTCAGGTTGTATAAAATCACCACCGAACATTCTTAACTTTTTGAGGAGCCGAGTACTACTTTCTTATAAACCAGTTTTTTATAAGAATCAAGCGTGTACTTTCTTAGGTTGGAGAAACTCAGTACTGAACACTTTTTTGGGGAGCCGAATTCTGTTTTCCTCAACCATTTTCTCACAAAAGAAATACTCTACAAGACAAGGCCAGTGGTGACAATGAAACATTGAAAACCTTATTTGTTCCTTAGATAAAGTTATTAAGTAAACTGCAAAAGGACGTCCCTTTTAAATGATAAATGCGTTTCCAGTGTAAAGCCATTTGTTTGCAGAATTTTTGATGGTTTTTACGACACCCCCCTTGAAGAACCCCTCTCTCGTATCAGCCCTTTTCCTGACATTAGCACCCCCTCTTTACCCCATAATAGGCCCTAATTAAGCATAAAACGCAATGAGACAAACCTAAAAAAAAGGTACAAATGAAGTTCGCGCGGTTTCTTCAGTCCCGCTTGAAACCTAGGGCTAAGATATTACTAACATTTATCCTTCAGTAACAAAAATCTCAGCTGGATTCGCGCGGAAAAGTGATGGAATCTGGATTGTGATTCATTCAGTAAATGCGAGATATTTAATTGACGCGCGGTAAGATATGATGTCTATAGCAAACCTCATCGTCGTCGTTGTAGGCCCTGCGGCTTCGGCGGGAGCTGTATGAATCTGAAATGAAATTAAGCATGCGGTTATTAAGCAGCCAGGGCTTGGTTGATTTCAAAACTAAGCAAATTGATAGCTCAGTAATTCTAATATAAGTAATATTTAATTAAGCCACATTGGCACGAGCAACTAGGAGGTGAGACCCTCTAAAATTAAGCAAATTTATGGCCCGATAAAACAGCTTGAAGCAAGTGATTAATAAGCAACAAAGGCTTGATTAAGCAAACTGGTGGCTCAACGAAGTAACCAATTGCTTATTAAAAAGGAGTGGATGCTTAATGGCTTAGTTGCCTCATTAAGTTGTTTAATGCTTAAGTAACTCCTACCCGGGAGGCTTGCTACGTCAGTAGATGTTTAGAGAAGAAGATAACCTTCTCAGCTGCTTAGTTTCTTGTAGCTGCTTTCTAGAACCTTCTAAGTTGGACTGAGCAATAGTTTCTTAAAGGGAAAATCTCAATGTTGGGAGAATGGGATTCAGCCTCTAAACCCCCGGCATGTAGCAAAGATGACGAAAAACGTTCGTTTCTTATCAACCGTATCTTATTTCCAGGGGGTAGCCGATCTTTTTATCAATCTTAACCGCAATTTAGACGCACAAGATATTTTTGTGTAGCGTTTTTTATGTTCCTTGAATCAACGACTTTGATTGAATTGATGTTTCGGGTAATTTCCCATGGTTATTGTGGTTTTAAAATAACATGGAAGAAACAAAATTATCTTTTATTTCTTGAATAAAGCATTTAGATAGATCAAATGGACAATTTACCAATAAATTTCACGCAATTGAATAAACTGCTAAAGACTAAAGCGGTACTGATAAAGGCAAAACTAAGGTAAGAAAAAGCTATACGCGCGGGATAATAAGCGGCTGTTATCGCGCGGCATATAAAATTGACTGGGCGAGAATCTGTGCGAGTGAAGTAAGACGCGCGGCATACATAAGGATCAAATTCAAAGTGAAAAACCCAGTAATCAGAAAACGACGCGGTGCACATTTCGCTTTGCAATTAAAACCTTCGAGGATTATCACCCAACAAATAGCAGCAAGTTGTCAAAACTCCGCGCGGTAAATATTTAGATTGTTGTCTGGAAAACATATTATGCGCAAAGCAGCCTGGATAATTTTTGCGAAAGGGCGGTTTGAAAAAGGATACCGCCTGATTGCATCCATACCCTAGAAAAACTGATCTATTTGATCCTTTTCTACATTTCATTGCCCACCATTCTATGTGTCTCGCCCCCATTCCAGACCTAGTTCCTTCTGAGAGTAAACGTGGTACGCCGTGCCAAATTCGTCGGCCTGGACCGATACAGGAACTTTTTTTCACGTTTGTTTACAAAAAATCAAAATTCGCCAGCCGAATGATTACAAACCTTAAACAATTTAAAACTCTCCCAACATAAAACTAATTTTTTTACGAATCAGAAATTTCGTGAACTGTGAGCAGTGGGCGTATATACTTATCCTTTAAGAAGATTAAAGAATAAGTCTTTTCTTCACCGCTGCATGTTACAAATATAAGAAAAAATCAAGGAAATATTCCAAAATCCTGCAAAAATATAGCTGAGGGTGAACATTGGAACGGTTTTATTTTTGTAACACTAGAATGTTTTGGTAAATTTGGTGCTAAAAGGTGATTCTGAATAACACATGTGGTATGGCTTCAGAAACAAAGCTAGGGTGGGACAGAGAAACTTGGGCGATGTTCAAGAGGTCCAAAAGGTTAATTGGCTTTTTCAAACAGCTAGGACGGTACGAAAACACACAATCTAGTGACCTCAAGATATAGATCTATCAGACCATATAATTCCAAATATATATCCATCAAATTTAGGGTATTTTTGAGTCTCGGCTATCCGGAAACTTTGATTGGTTAGGAACACACAACAATAGTTTAATCTTGGGTGTGTTTGCTGCGAGATTTCACAATTAAAATTAATCTTTAACAGTAGGTCAATGAAAAACTAAAAGCATTCAATACAAAGGTTTAAGAATAACTTTTCAAGGTGCAAACTTAAATGATGGATACTTGTTTGAAAGATGCAATGACAGTCTAGAAAGCAAATAAGTTAAGTTTAACAAAAAAATTTCATCTTAGCGAGCTTTTATTAAGTATCAAGCCACCAAGAACAAGTTTGAAGTAGAGTTTATCAAATATTTTAAGCGGTAGTTCTAATCTATCGCGCGGTAAATCAATATCCATCGCGTTAACCAGCTGTTGTTAGTTACGTGATGTAAAGTGCTCTTTTACTTACAAGATTCCGTTGGACTTGATGAACGCGGGCTGCTTGTGCGCGTACGACGCTCCCGTCGCGACCTTCGACTGTAAGTATCTTCATCCACGTCCATTATAATTGCGATTGAAGCGATATAGCGATGGAATTACGGCAAAATCTTACAAAAACGAGCAGCGATTTCTCCTTTTGGCAAAGCTGCGGTGCTGAGCGGTAAGTGGCTGTCGAATAGAGGCCGCACAACTGAAGATATTGGCCTCGAAGCGCTTCAACCTCGTAAATGTGCGAGAAGAAAGTTGTTAGAGTGTTTGAACTGATCCTTCGAGCCGTTCTCTGGCGCAATTAAATCACAGGGAAGAACTCCCTTGTAAATATTTATCTAATTTTCTTTGTCTTGCAATGACAAAAACACAATATGAACTTATTGTCCACTAAGGTCTCGTATACATAATATTAACTTTTGTAGATTTGCTCAAAACGAGGTTCAAGGGTGTTAAAAACATCTCGTTTACTATCACTATAAACAAAGCAACGGGGGTTGCTTTGTCAAGATCGCCTTCGCAGTTACTGTTAAGGTCGCCTCCGCAGTTACTGCCCTTGACGTTACTGTTTGATTTTATATCAGAATGATTTGACAGGGTTGGCGCAAGGATTTGCCCGACGGGGGGCTAAGTTTCCCGACAGGGGGCTTTTTAACCGAACAGGAGGTATTTTTCTGTGCATGATATTCGGAACACAATTTTCCGTTAAAAATTCACCGATAGCCTCAAAATTTTTCCCCGACCTTGGAAAAGTCCAAGAGAAATGGTGGAATTTTTTTTGAAGAGGGAAAATCGAAATTTTTTTTAACCGTTTTTTGGAATTTTTTAATTGAACTACTCCTCCACTTTATAGTACTTTGCGTTTCTTATGATTTCTTTCTCAATTTCCACATAAATCGAGCCTTAAATGCTTTGCTTAACTAGTTAAGCAATTAAGATTTAAAGTACTGCTGTATTTCTTAGAAACAGAGTCTAACCTCCAAAGAAGCATAGCGGCAAACTTTCTAAAAATTAATAAAAATAGTAGTGAACTTTCTTTACTTTCTAAGGAGCTGGCTACTACTTTCTTACAAAACCAGTTTCTTATAAGAAACGAGAGTGTACTTTCTTAGGTTGGAGAAACTCGGTACTGAGCTTGCTTAACTTTTCAAGGAGCTGAGTACTACTTTCTTATAAACCAGTTTCTTATAAAAATTCGTGTGACTTTTTTTGCTATATTTGAAACCATCGGTGATTTTCGTGGCTTTTTCTTGAATTGAGTTAGCACTACCCCCGTGCATGATTCGGGCATCTAACCCCCTGATGAGAGAGTTTTTTGAAAATCTCGTCTATTGATCGAGTAATGTTTTACTCTTCTGGCATGCGATCTTGTTTCAAACAATGAGATTACGACTCTAAAAAGGCCCACAAAAATTTATTAGCAATATGCGACCAATTTTGTATAGGTTCAGTTGTGAAAAGTTAAGCCCGTCTTTGTGGGATTATCCTAAAGGTGGTTCAAAGCACCGGCTGAATTGCCAGGGGGTTGTGTACGGGATCGCTTGCGGATATGAAAATGGTTTGAGGTGGATGGATTGTCGATAAAATTGAATGCCAAGAAACATCTGTTCCCTGTAGTGCCGAAACCAATGCCTAAATTGTGAATAACAAGTCGAAAAAATGTAGAAGTGATGTTGAGCAGTGTGCATGTCAAATTTCCGTGCAAAAATGTGTAAAATAAAACTTGTAGTATAGGGGTAAATCAAGAGACGAGAATATGCTCTAAATATTTCGAAGCGACACGGAAATAAATTAGTTTAACAGATTGGTGGACTGACATTAACTGGCTGATTGTGTTTTGAATTTAATGTAGAAAGCTCATAGAAATGGATAAACTAAAATACCGACTATAGGGGGGGTATTGGTGTGGCAGGGGTCATTTTGTTGGGGGGGGGTGCAAAGAGCAAATGAGGCAAAAGATTCAAGGTGTTCTGTAGGTTGCCAGTTGGAAAATTCTTAGGACCTTGAAGATTTCTGCTTACCTAAAATATAAAGCTTTTGTACCAATGGACCACTGCCCCTCTTCCCCCATGGATACGTTAGTGAAAGGGGTGGGGGTGGGTTGGGCAATCCGCCTTGGTAAACGTGGCCAAATTTTACTTACAAAAGGAGCAAATTAGGCCTATTTTGAAAGTTGAATGAACAGAAGTTGAAAGAACAATGGGTGCTAGAAACGACGCCCTTGGGTCGTTTACTCTTTTGCATTGAGTTGGATTGACATCTTGGCAAATCCATCCCAATGTGAAGAAAGTGAACAGTGCGCCTGTGCAGTGGCTAATTCCATGCAGCATGCTATAACTACTTCAGAGCAGCATTATGTACAAAGGGAGCAAATAGGTAACGACCCGTATCTGTATAACGAAGACGGGGAGGGGGAAATCTGAGCCCAGACCCCAGTTGGCACTTCCTGGGGTCAGGAGCTAGGGGGCAAAAGGGCAATAAAGGTCAATTAGTGGCGTTATAGGTAATAGGTCAGTGAGTAACGGGCTACTGCTGAGCGAAGGGGGACGCTCCTTCACAGCTACATTGATTTTGATTCCGCATGTTTCCGGAATCCCTATTGTGTAAAGGTGCAAAATTGAAACAAAAGTTTTGACAGTTTTCCCTCAGGGGAAATGGTATTGGAAGATGCAAGCGCCAAACACAACGCCCATGAATCATGCTGACGGAAATCAGAGGCATTTTGGCAAGAGGAAGCATAAATTTTAAGAAACATATTGGCATTGAGACATAGTTTGCAAATGTTTAATAGCTTTCCCTCAATAACCATTCATGTTTTAAGGTTGAATGATCAAATTGTCTTGAGAATAATAGCGCTTTCTATGTCAAAGATATTGAATAGAAATCCCGGGATTTTGACGGTTTGGTTGTGAGAAACAGAATGAGTTTAGTCTAATGCTTTTCTCATGAAGTATAAAGTAAATATTTCAATCCATGGGCTTAAAATGGCTCCGTTTCGTGCCAGTTCTTAGGAACATCTGTGAATCTCCTGGGAGTTGATCCATGCAAGAAAGAGTTATTTATCCCCAAGAGATCCTTGTTTACATTCTTGTTTTGTTTTGACGCTACAAGGTTGCGTTGTTTTGGGCGAAATGTTTTCTGCATTAGAAAACTGGAAAGCTGATTTAAGATGGTCGGAATTAAACCCATTACCAATTCTAATGTATCTGCAAAATTGCAGCAATTTGAAAACTTCTGCAAGAGCTGCAAATGCAAATTTTTAGTGACAGGAATCGCAGGAAAGGGAAACAATTGGACAAAATGATTCGCAGCCATCCTAGAAAGCTTTTGCAGATGTTATTTTCTAAGTTTGTCATGGCATTAGATTGACAAGATGCTTCGACGAACACATGATAAAATTGTTTCTAGGAATCTGCAGAAATTTTATTCTGGTTGATTAATTGCTTATTTCTTTGGCAAAGTTTGGGGAAGGATTTGATCCCCATCTTGACATACACTCTATAATCTGGAGCATTTCGAGTAAGAAAAACCATCGAATTTACGATGATATTTTAGCAAGCTATCGGGTTCTAGTTCGATACACAAAATGTACATTTGAAATTAATCTAGGGGCTCAAAATCCGCAATGGGCGAGAGACAGATGGCGTCTGTGTAGGGTATTTAATGGCTGAAATATCCCCTTGATTTCTATAGAATAAAAGTACAGCTAACCGCAATGCTATCAAATACCACAGACACAAAGGAAGAAGTTAACTCTTTTTCACAAATAAAGAAATTTAGGGCAGGGGAATTCGATTTACTGATTATGATAGAGGGTTATGGGAAAAGAACAGTTACATTAGAGGAACAAGTTTTTAAGCAAACAGAGACAAATTAATCGGGGAAAGTTGGTAAAGAGTAAGGGGAACAAAAATTAAGTATCTTACCTTCCGACATGGCTTCTCGCGACGTTTTTTATACGACTGGAAAAATGTTTAAGCAAGACAGCTGTTCTGAACGGTCCTTCTCTGCCAGCCCGTCCCAATGGTAGACAAGAAGCTGATAACAAGGCCAGAGGTTTGGTATGGAGTGAGACAATGAAACAAGGGCTAACACAAAGTTGTGTCCGAATTTGGAATAAAACCACCTCGCCCTTATAATTCCCTTTCAAATTGCAATCTTGCAAGGAAGACGGGGGTAGTTGCAGTGCTTGAGATTTACTGATCTTGTTAGCAGATAAGGTGTGCAGAGGGCTAGAGGTTCTGGGGAAGTGGTTGGAAGGAATTTGTGACCATTCCCTTGTGATAGCTGGCTGTCGTGTTGAAATGGGGATGCAGGGACAACTTGGCAATAAAATGGGTGTGTCAACATTTAGATGCCGACCAGCGACAGGCTGGAGAATGGTGCAACAAAATGCTAACAATTCTGGCCTCCTGCCAATGATCCCATTGAAGGCTCCCAAAATGGGAATTAATTCACGCTAATCCGAGTTAATTTTGGGGCTGGAAAATAAGGTTTCCTACACAATCGTGTAAAATCTTGTAGGAAAATTTAGTCCCAGTAAAATATGTACTTTTACCAGTAAAATAGTTTTTATGAAGCCGTCATTATCTGCTAAAAAAAGATGGATAAAAATAGTCCATGATATAAGTTTTAAAGTTTTATCACTGCATATGTCTTCTACAGAACATATTTCTACTAAGTTGATTAAGAATGGAGGGAAGAGATTACTTCTATTATCTTTCAATACCCCCCGGTGCCTTAAGTTTCTGAAACAGTGAAAAGGAAAGGTAAGCCACCAAAAGACGGGGGGTGTAGGCTGGACTTTCGGAAATGTTTTGGGCTACTTTGAAAAGTGATTTTTTCCACGAAGAACAAAGAGTTTTAGAAAGGCTGGAAAAACGGAAACAAATCTGAATCTATATTGAACAGAAACTTTTGTTTTCGATATGTTTATTTTCTTTTTAGTTTTAATTTGGAAAGGTTACCATATATAATGTAGATAGGCATGTGTATTTTAACTACAAACGCACATTTGCAAGAACTTGTTTATTCATTCCCCCGCTGGTTAAGGGTGCTAAAATGAAGCACCTCAAGGGAATCATTATTAAAATATTTTAAGAAACTGAAGAACAAAGTAAAAAATGCAATAATGAGATATTTATCTTAATTTTTGTTCAAGTGACAATAATTGATCACTTGTCTGTTAAAACGGAACCCTTAAATTAGCTTAAGTTCAATAGTGCACAGGCTTCTAGCCTGCTCGCAGACTCTTACTCGTCAAGGGAGTAAGGTCTACGCGTAGGCTAACAGGCTTCAAGAATTTAAAGTTATTATGAAACACATGGTGATATTGTCAAGGGGTTAGGCAATTTTGAAGGACAAAAGGAGATGGTAGAATAGGAGACAATTAATAAAATAATAGGTGATTTAAGAAGAAGTGTTCCCATTGTTTTGAATATACCCATTATTTTTAGCGACCATTATCGCAGCGGCCATTAGTAAGGCCGCCATTATGCGTAAACCTCCTTTGGGATTGAAGGTTGCTCCCTCGATTCCGTGTGTTCAAATATGAAAGCGGGAGGGAAATAAAAAGTTTTTATTCTGGAAAATTCTTCTGCAAGCAATTGGAAAATTTAACTGCAAGCATCAGGCTAAGACAGACTGTTTGATAGCGGTAAGTGCCAAGACTTGTTTTGATTTGCAGATTGAATATTCAGCCATTATGAGCAAATCTTCAAGGCAAAATAACATGGAGGGCCTAACATCAAGAAAACGACAATATGATAATGGGAAGATCTTAACAAACGGTATTGCTGTGGAAAATTCCTGCGTGAAGATGACGGAAGATAAGATATTTAACGATCCAGTTCATGGCTCAATCACTCTGAACGGTTGTCTGCTAGCGATTATTGACACGCCCCAATTTCAGCGCTTGAGAAATATAAAACAGCTGGGGGCTTCGTACTGGGTGTACCCCGGAGCTTGCCACAACAGATTTGAGCATAGCATAGGCACTTCATATCTTTGTGGCAAGATGATACGGCATCTGAAAGAAAGACACCAGGATTTGATCACTGAAGAGGACATTCTTTGCATCGAGATTGCAGGGTTATGCCATGATCTTGGGCACGGTCCATTTTCTCATGTTTTTGATACGCAGTACAAGAAGCTAGTCGCTCCAGATAGCGAGTGGTCACATGAAAAGGGATCTTGTGATATGTTTGATCACATGTTTGAGCAAAACAAGAGCGTGCAAGATGTGTTCCATGAATTCAAAATCAATGAAAGTGAGAGAAAGTTGGTTAAAGATCTAATTTTGGGAAAAGATCCACGCAAAGATGAAATAGATCAGAAATGTGATTACGAAGAAAAAGAGATGGAAAAATGGTTTCTCTTTGAAATTGTTTCAAATAAGCGGAATGGTATCGACTGTGACAAGTTTGACTACCTCATGCGGGATTCTTATTATGTTGGTGCCAAGAACAATTTCGACTGTATGAGGTATTTCCAGACTACAAGAATAATTCCTGTCGATGGGCAGCTGCAGGTATGTGTGCGAGACAAGGAATACCTCAATTTGTATGAGATGTTTCACATGCGATGGTCCCTTCATCATCGGGTGTACCAACATAAAACAACAAAAATTGTTGAGGCAATGCTGTGTGAGGCTATGAGGAATGTCGACGAGGTGTTTGGCATATTTAGCAGTATCAAAGACATGTCTTCATACACATACCTTACAGATTCAATCATAAATGAAATCTGCAGATCAAAAAAGAAAGATAAAGGCATCAAGGAGGCAAAGATAATTATAAACCGCCTCCACACAAGACAGTTGTACAAATTTTGTGGCCAAGTCAACGCTATGCTTAATACAGATAAGAATATAACATCATTAGAGGAAATCCTGAACAAAGGAGAGCTTCGTATAGCAGAAGAGATTGCAGGAATTAGCCACCAGTTGGAATGTGATGATATTATTGTACAAGTGATAAGCATTTCCTTTGGCATGAAAAATTGTGATCCAGTGAATTCTGTAATATTTTTCAACAAAGAAGGCCAACCAAAAAAAATCAGAAAAGAGCATATTTCTGATCTTCTCCCTCAACAATTTCAAGAGAAATATATCAGAGTTTATTGCAGAGATGCTGCAAAGAAGAGTTTGGTGGAGAGCAGCTTTCAATCCTGGAGCAGTGAAAATGGTTTTGGATTCCCGAATTTGTTAGATGGAGACACAAGTGGATATTTCACAGATGCCCACAAAAGCCCAACTGATATCAAAAACAAGATTTATGAGCGAAGAGAAAGCCTTGAAAGAAGTGCAAAAGTACGTAGAAATATTTTTGATAAAGATCAGAATTGATAGGTTAATTTAGAATTTGTTTCATTAATATTTGATTAACAATTTGGCAAAAGAGGGTTGGTTTTTAGGTGCTTGCGAATCTGTCACTTTTATGGCTCATTCCTGTGCTTGCAATAAAAAGGCCAGTATTTTCAGGCCTCAATTTTCAACTCAGTTCAGTTTAAATTTGTAATATTTCTTACAGCTTCTGGCAACCAATGTGCTGAAATTCACTCATCTCAGAATTGAAAGCTGAAATGGGCCCCTAGTTACTTCAAAAGCTTTTTAAAACCCCTATTTGAAACAATAATTTGGCACAAGCCCCTCTTTTTTGAATCCTGCTTCCATGAAATATGGCCTTATTCCCCTCTCGGCTAATTCTCCCAGGACTTAGAGATAAGCTACTCAGAAATTCCTAAAAGTGTTTTAAGATATTTTCGTTTGAAGACTTTTTAAAGCAACTCAGAGTGATTTGCAACAACAATTTCGCTTTTTTTTGTCTCATTATGAAGAGAAAATCAGGAAAGCATTAGAGTGTTTGGCCATCACTGGAATGGCTGAGGTTACCTACTCATGGGGGTGACAACTGCTCTTCACCAGCAGACCCAGGTAATTCGAAATCTGTTTGGATGATTCAACTGACAGATTATAGTGGAAAATATCATACTGTAACAGCCGTTGTCAGAATCTGGCACAAACACCCATGAACAAGGATGATTTTAAGACTGACCCTCTAGGCCAGCTGGACTTAATTTTGTTGCGTTTCTAGCATATGCCATTGAGTTACATTTAGTTTTGATTAAGACAGGGTCTCCAAAAACTCTTTGCCCCATCCCCCCCCCAATTTTTGCACATTATGCCTCTAAAAGGCAGCTCATCATCCTGTGCCGTGGCCTATTTACTTGCCCCCCCCCCTCCCGTTGGCCTTTTTAGAACTCTCTCCGTCTCTCTCTCTTTGAGTAAAAAGTCCGGAGAGAAAAAGAAAGTGAAAAAGAGATAGAGGCTTGTAGTAAGTCCAGCCCCCCGCCCCACTTTTTTGGTCCCATCGGAGGCCCTGTTAAGACAACGGACCCCATTAAATGCTTTCGTTTTTAATCGATTGCCTGCTGTGTCCATGTTATGGTCCTTGAAAATGGGAGATTAAAATTACAATTGACTTCACGTTAAAATTTAATGTTTAACATATACCAATTCAACAGTTGTATTATATTTTGAAGACTTTCGCATTTACAATTTAGGTTTAAATACTAATTAATATATTTATACCAGAATATCTGTTTCGATTTGAAAAGTTTTTAAATTGCTCTCGAAAAAGAAGAAACCGAAGTAAGTTATCGTCCGGCACTGCTCAGATGAGTGTGAAATCAAATGCTAACATTGTTTGGATGTGTACCAAGAAGCCATTGTATGTGAAAGACGTCCTACGCCCCCCCCCCCCTCACCAGGGCACAACACAAGGGAAATGAAAACAAGAAAACACCTTGAAAGGAGATCTTTCACATCTTGGAAAGGTTCAGCATGGCGGGGTTCTGAGGATAGTGGTAGCCATGGTATGTCAAAGATATTCCCCCCCCCCCCAGGGCACAGTAGAAGGGAGAAGACAATAAGGAATGCCTATATCAAGCTCTTCTAAATAGGGAAGGCACAGCACTGCGATGCCCTGAAGGTAGCAGCAGACAAAGAAGGATAGGGAAGGACGTTCAGGGGATATCCATGCCCAAGCGGTCACCTCAGATTCCCTCGGGATTTGTAAAGTCATATAAGAAGATGAAGTTCCCATTTGTCTTGTGGTCGTTATCTGATGTTTTCATGATCTCTGATGAGCGTCGAGCGAGAAGTGCTTTTTAGTATTTTTCCCTTTTTCGAGCAATTTTGAAATATTTATAATAATCTTTACTAAGAATTTACAATTATAATTGGGTTTGTTTGTAATTCAAAAATTTAGTAAACAATGTTTAATCAATATTCTAATGTTTATTTCACGAAAATATACTTATTTTACTTAAGTTCCTAGTTTCATATTATTGTCTTTGGCATTAAAGATGTATTTTAAAAATTCAAATTCAAAATTTGTAGAACTGTTATATCTCTTTCGTCATGCTTGGACGAGCAAAATTGTGTAGATAACTCTTGGGTTCAAGACTGGAAATTTCGCGGACCAAAATTTTCATTGACGCAAAAATATCTGCAAGTAGGACACTTGCGCCGCCTTTACTTTAGAATTTCAAAGAGTTGACCTAAACAGCATTCGTTTCTGGCAAGGGCAAATCTACATCTGTAGGCAATACATCATGTGATCAATGGGGTAATTCTGCTAAAGAGAGGTTGTTCGTGATTCACAAACTGCGTTTGAAACTCGGTACGAGGCCGTGTGCATGTGATCAGTTCATGAACAACCAATAGCATCACAGCTAGAAGCAGCAAGTCTCAAAGATTATTACAAAATCTAGATTACAAATGATTTTTGGAACTCACTTTTCGAATCATTCTGGATGAACTTTCTTTTTTTCTTGATTTCGTTTTGAAATCTTTGAATTGATAGCAGTTATGCAATCTTTCAGCATTTTATCTAGTTTCTTTCGCTTGTTTTGGCTGTCAGGAAAATTACAAAAGAAGTTTAGTAAACCACCTTACGGAA
>OZ025198.1:7076821-7094321 GCA_964019065.1 Catostylus mosaicus
CTGAATGCTAAGCAAGGGAGCAGTATAATGTTACGATGGCCAGTTCATTGGCAGTACCCCATACTTAGCTGCTATTTGACTGCCAAGATCATGATGCTACAGAGGAAAGTAATGCTACAGTGGCTACCAGACTTGCAAAGAAAATACTTACATTTGCAGCAGTAAGGTAAGGTAAAATCAAACTGTAGAAATTTGTCATCAACTAAAGAGAGGCACAGTGCCATCGTTGCGAGGTTGAAAAAGTTGTAATTTCCAGTCACAAGAATCATGGATTGTAGCAACATCTGAAAAGTGAACCTTTGTTTAGTTTGGTTTATTTGAAACCTGGATTTACGTTTGTTCAGTTTGCAAGTTCCCATGCAAAAGTCTACCTAATACATGCTACTAGTAACTTCTACCTAATCCAAGTCTCAATCCTGATCTTTTCGTAAGTCAAAACATTACCTTTACCATAATCCTTATCATAATCCTTGCCCTAATCCTAATCCAACCCTAACCCTCACCCAATCCTTTACTCCAAACTTTAATCCCTCTTTACTCGAAAGATTAATCGAAACTCGAACTCTTAAATGAATCTTCAGCCTATCCTTAATCATAACCCAATCCTGCCCTAATCTTCATCCGATCCTTTACTGCAAACTCTAATCCTCCTATGATCTTTATCAAAAATCTAACTCTAGAGCGAATCCCAAGCCTAACCCTAATCCAATCCTTAATCCTCACCTAATCCTTTATACCAATCGCAATCTTTCATTAACTTTTATAAACTGCAAATCTAACTGTGGCTCTAACAACGGACAGTAAGCCATTGGCAATACAGATTTGAATAAAGGAAAATGATTTCATATTCACAGCAAACAGTAAAATGAATGAATATACCAAAATAAATAATTAAAGATTATTTGTAGTTACCTGTGCGTAGAATGCGAAAATTCTTAGTGACCGAAAAGGTGCGAAAAAGAGGAAAGGAATAGTGATTTCTATCAAATATCTAAAAAGAAAAAAAAGGTATGTAGCAAATAAATAGATTTAGATAAAAAGGTAAATTGAACTGCCTTGCATGCAGCAAAATTATCTCCTTTGCTTAATTCGAAAAGGACATTATCAAATTAAACTTACGTAATTACGACACAGAGACGATGAAATGGTATGGGAAGTTTTTGCATATACCACGCCAAAGCAGTTGGAATGCACTAAAAGAAAAAACAAAGCTGCAATGAAAATGAATGACAAGAAAATTTCATAATTTTTCAAGAGGGAAAAGATGCATAAGCTCCTCAAGGGTGAGGATCTTGTGGAGAAGGGCTTGGCTTAAAAATCATGATATATTTTGAGCTCCTTCCCTCTTGCAAAGGGAACACATAAGAGATCCTTCTTACAGAAAAAAAGCGAAGAAAGATAATTCTGTTACTTGCGATTCGTAATGCCAATTCAATGCCGTGAGATTCCACCAAGTTTCATCCATCCAGAGCAATTTCACGATTCCAGATGCAAACATGAGTCGAAAAAGCAGCCATTTTATAAGCCACCACGTGATCATGTCATGTTCTCGTAGGACAAATCTTGGAAGTCGTGTACACTTGAAGATGTTCCATGGACCAAGGTAAAGGTTCCAAGGTGCAAGGAGAACGGCAAAGAAAGAAATCTCTAGGATGAGGTTGTCCCTAAACGAAGGTATACGAAGGCTACAGTCTGGAAGCAAGATTCAAGTTAATGCCATGCAAAAGATACCACTTCAAGAGATTGTATTTATCGGAATAAATCATGGTTATTCAGAAACATTTTATGAATGATCTGTAAGCGAAGAAGTAATTTGCTATAAGGATCCGCATATGTATCCGTAAGAAACACACATGGTTAATGTGAATTGAAGTGCTTAATCAAGTTTGAGGTAAATTCATCTTTGCTTACAATTTTTACCATTTTACATAAGTTATCTTTGCCCCCTGGCCTATCAGGGAAAAATGTGTGTTCCTCACTGTATCCTTTGGCATTCTCAGGAATGCTCATGATTGGTACGGGGGTTTATATAACAGTCTTCAATTTATGATTTCTGTTTTTATTTCAGGTGGCAAAGATCACAGCAAGGTTCCAATCTATGTTATGCTAAAGATACCTTGTCAGGGTATTATGTACCATGCCCAATCAGACATTCTGTGGCAAGGACAGGTGAATATGTCATAGGTAATCATAATAATTAGGAAGTCATTTCAAATGTTATGACATGTCAAGTAACGATATAGCAGACTAGACGGAAAGGTCAACTCACCATTGATAGTAGAGAAAGATCTGTCCAGCCTTGAATGAAAACAAATTCATTGCAGCATATGGACAATAAAATGAAATAGTTTTTATCTTTACAGCATCATTTGGAAATCGCAGCTTGATTATTTTTCTGAGGCCAAGAACGACGATGAACCACATCATGTTGATTTTGAAACTGGTATGCCGAAATGACGTGGTTTATCTTCGTTTTTGCCTTCCAAACTATCTAATAGCGAGTAAAAAGCTTCAAAGGTCGGTCTTAATCGTTAGCAGTTGCCTCTTGTCGTTTCTCGGTACTCCCTGTGTGACGTTTCTAATTGCCAATGCTCTTTTCTAAGTCTTTCTGTCATTCTTAATCGTTACTCAGTCATTCCCGCTTGTCCAATTTACTTTGTGTAGAAATGCTTACCTGAACAAGTGAGAAGTATAGAATCCAAAGCAGAGCATAATTCAAACAGTCTCTTGCATGCTTCGAGAGCAGCATAAAAAATGATAGAAGAATCCCAAGTAAGCAGACCAGTTCCATTCCAGTCTCTGTTGACAGTCCAAGATGCGGAGAACACCAAAGTAGTGTTGGATAATCAAGGTATTTCTCAATGGCAGCTAGAAAAAGAAAGGCAATTTATGTGTTTGAGAAATGATGCTCCAGATTATAATGATAATGATGATGTTTATGATGATTATGCTGATTGATGATGATGATTGATGATTGATGATGATGATGGTGATGATGATTATGATGGTGATGATGAATGATGATGATGATGATTATGATGGTGATTATGTTAATGGTGATGATGATGATGATGATGATGAAAATGACGAAGATGATGATGATGATGATGATGATGATGATGATGATAACAATGATGATGATTATGAATACAATATCACTACAAATATATGACAAGTTTTGATAATCAAACATACATTTGCACGCATTACAACTTTTTGCACAATTTTCCAGCATCCATTCTGCATTCTCTTTGCACTGTTTCTGTTTTGACCATTGTTTACATTTTCTGTGGTTATCACGACATGATGATTCTGCAGAATGAAAGAAGAAATAAAAAGAGAAATTAGACATGAATTAGTTTTTTATTCAATGAATGAATGTATCAATCAATCAATCAATCAATCAATCAATCAATCAATCAATCAATCAATCAATCAATCAATCAATCAATCAATCAATCAATCAATCAATCAATCAATCAAGCAATCAATCAATCAATCAATAAGTCAATGATTGAATGAATGAATGAGTAAATGAGTGAATGAGTGAATGAATGAATATATAAATCAATTAATCAATCAATCAATCAATCAATCAATTAATCAATCAATCAGAGAATCAATCAAACAAGGTACCATCATTCCACCATTGAACAATCATTAAATCAACAAAGCAATCAATCAATCAATCAATCAATCTATTTATTGGTTGATTGATTGCTCAATTGATGGTTAAATTGATTGGTCAGTCAAGTAGTCCATCAGAAATTGAATCAGTGAATCATTTTTTGAATATGAATTTAATCATCAAAAGCCATAACTATTAAATTTGCTTAAAGCATTTTCTGACATGAAACTTACTTTCATCAAGAATGAAGGCAGCTGGTGTAAGGCCATTTTCACCATACAATCCTACAAAATGAATAAAGTTTCTAGAATAAAAACAAGTTTGCCCTCATAATGTTTCTTGGTTAAAGATAAAAATTGAATTTCGTAAAATGCGGAAACTATGTACAAAAACCCAAATAGTTTGCTTATTAAGTTATAGATTCATATTTAGTTAATTCTGTATCTTGTTCTTTATGAAATTGTTGCTTATTCAAGGCTGAATTTTAGAATTTCAAAATTTAAACTGATAACGAAGTGATGAACACAATTATGGAGATTTGCCTGCCTGAGAGATGAAATTAGGCCTACCTGGTATCTGTGTGTAAAGCGAAGTGAATGCACATAAAAACAACGCAGCGACACACCAGAGAAAGACCTGTATCACGCGAGAGTTATCAAACTCAGCCATGGCCGATAATATCAGCAAATTCACTTCATATCTGTCTTTCCCCCATCAAAAATCTGACGCCATTTCCATCATTGATGGGCCTAGCCAAAACGCACACCTTTTGCGGGTCATTTTGTGGAGGTATCGATTAATCTGAGGCGTTTGTTGCGATAAACTATGATATCAAACTTAAGGATCAAGAGTACTAGCCTCTGTAGATGCTTTAAATGAAATGATGTCAAAGATTAAACATTTTCTTGTTTTCGTTAATAATTCATGTGTTTTCAAACATGGCGCCAATACTGCTTATAACCCTCCGCAGTTCCAGTGCGCAGCATTCTGTCACATCAGGGGGGAAGCAAAGATTGAACGAATAGTTTTCCATTCCCTCCCTCAAGTATGTCCCTCCCTCCCTATTCAATTCAATTGATTAATCAATTCAATTCAATTCAATAACATCAGTTTATGAAAAGCGCGCCAAAAACATTGGGCCTAAGTTGACAAGATGGTTGGTGTTGTAACAACAGACGATGGCGAACGACCTGCTTGGTTGCTCAAACAAGTTCGCGATCTGACGGAGAATTGGGAAATTCCACTTGGAGAAGAGTTAGAGAAATATCTTGATCAGGTATTGATTTATATTTGGAATGCAGTTGGCTTATAAATGGTCTTGATTGTTTGCACAACAATTGTGTGTTGTTGAGTAAATTGGCGGCGAATGTTTCGATGCTGTGATATTACAACTAAAAGTAAGGGAATTTAATATGATTCCATTGCATACAGTAAATTGTCAAAAACTGAAGGAGTCAGAAGGCCTACAATTAGAATGAGAGTAATAATCATGATAGTTGTGGCATGAATGATAATGATGATGATGATGATGATAATGATGATGTTGATAATTATGATGATGATGATGATGATGATTGGTGATGATGATGATGATGATAATGATGATAATGATGATGATGATTATGAATGATGACTTTTTTCATTCTCTTGCAGCTAGAGAGAGTTGAGATATCATTTGATAATGGCAAATCCACGCTTAATTTCATTGAAGCAGCTATGCTCATCCAGGGCTCAGCATGTGTTTACAGCAAAAAGGTAACACCCCCATTTTACCATTCTCTATTTGCTTCAACATGTTTCAATTAAAATGCTTCGTTTTAATTCTTTAGTATTCCCTTAGGATGGCATTTATTTTGCTAGAAACAGCATGGCTTCTTTTTCTGTTGTCCCCATCCTAAGACACTTATACTTGTACAATTTTTGCATAGGCTCATAGCCTGTTGCAAAATCCTTCAGAGATCACACAAGTAAAAAAGAGGGCAGTATATTTGAAATGCACAATGAGTGTCTCATACTCTTGACACACTCAACTTAAAAACAATTCTCAAGCATGTTTCTACCATCTCACCCTCATCAATGAACATTCATATTTAGATATAAATGTAAAAATGCATTTTTTGCAAATATATTTATATTCTCTTATATTCTTCTTTTTCCAGGTGGAATACCTGTATGCATTGGCAATTGCAACCTTGGAGATGATTGTCAGTAGGAAGTAAGTTAAATGCAAGTTTCTTTGTGGTGAATTATTGATAAACCTTATGAACCAAGCAGGCATTTTGTTTGTTAATGTAGGCTGGAGTTCTTGCAGCCATCAAGCTGATGTCGGCCAGGATGTCGCCTTGAAAGGCCACAGATGGGTTAGATGGCCTGCACCTCACTCTTCCACACTCATAGCCCCTCCATGGGGGAAAGAGTTTAGGGTATATGCAATATCAAAATCTTCCATTTGCAGTGAGTAAAAATATCTAGATAATAATGAAAGTTATTATCAGTTCAACCTTTTCCTTTCAATCAACGGGTTTCATCTGTGATGTCAAACCAGGAACCTTCTGGTTTTAATTTTTTTTAGACCTCCACCTCAACCACCCACCCATGCCACTTTCTTCATTGTTTCATGAATAAAACTCTCCATCTATTCAATTTTTTGGCTTGTTTACTTCACCCAGGAAACAGCAGCAAGCATCTTCAATCGATGATCAAGGGCAAGATAAAGATGCAACATTCGACCAACACTTAGAACAGGATGATGTAAGAACCTCTTCCATATCTGTTTATTTCTGTAATCAAAGACATCACAAGCGTATTCTGTACTCCAAACAAAAAGGGAACAAGACATGAAAAACTAGGGCAAAAACAATAATAAAATTGTAAAATTAAACTTTTTTTGCAGAGCAGAAGGCACTGTAACTTGCTCTAGGCACTCCTGGTAGACACTGTAATATGTGTAGTTTTAAATAATATTATTCATAGTAATGCTTAGACATACATTACTGGTACATTTTATTGTAGCTGCTTGACCTAGATGACATTAAAGAAGCTGATAATATTGAGTTAAAGGATGACACTGAAAGCAATACAAATGAGGTTAGTTGTCATATGTCTGTATCTCCTTGATGTAATTGGATGAAGTGGGTATACAAATTGCGAATAATAGATACTAAGCTCAAGTCAGAACCTATCTTTGCTTTTCAACGATCACAGCAGTGATTGTTTCATTCATTTTCAAGGGTGTTAAGATCATTCCAAGGATACCATTTGCACTGATGCCAAAGAATGAAATGAACCGAAGAGGTGAAGATGTTCTTTTTAAGTAAGTTTCTTCCCAATTGTTACTCTATTTATGTTGCTATTGACATTTAGTTTTTTTGTTTGTTTGTTTGTTTCATTTTTTGCTCATTTTTTTGCTTACCATGTTGTTTAGTTACTTGTTTGTTTACATATTTTCTTGTTTGTTTATTTGCTTGTCTATTTGCTTCCTTTTTGCTTGATTATTTGTCAGTTTCCTTTCCTATTTCTTTCTTTTTTGCCTGTTCTTTTCCTTGTTTGTTTGTTTGTTTACTCAACTGCTTCATTGCTTTTTATTTCATTTGTTTCTTTGTTGCTTATTTCCATTCATTGTTTGAGATGCTCTAGAATTTGTTAATTTCCGCCTTACAGCCATAAAGGCGAAGTAATTGGTAACAGAAATGACTTCAAGGTGAAGAGTGCTTCATATTTTTTAAATTTATAATTAAATATCAATAATTTGTTTGCTATGATGTTAGGTCAGCAGAGTAAGGAAAATATTACGGCCAAATGATCACTAGCTGAAGGAAGGTCCACAAGAAAATAGAGACCCCTTTGATATTCCCAAGCCAAGCCTATTCTTATTTGTTTTGTGAGGAAAGTTTGCCTTCCAGTATTTTATTTTTCGGAGGAAGGTTAACAACTTTTCTGGACTTTGTAGGTCAGCTTTCTTATTTCTAAGATTGGTTGAAATTTTTGTTGATGGCTCCTTAATGTAGCAGAGCTCCAAAAAATCTATACATTACAATCATATCTTGATAAAATATTAAAAGTTTTCATGTCATGTTTTTTAGTTGAACACATGTATCTTGCACTCCTCCGGTGCGCTTCTTATCGACATAAGCAGCGTCTCCATGCTTGAGAAGTCGATGGCAACGAGGCCAGCTTCTACGCCAGCTCCAGAACGAGGTATGAGTTTCTGTTTCTTTTGCCAGCGAAACAAACTGGAATATACATCAGTTTCGATAGATGGCGTTGTTATCTTCCTTGAAGATGTTTTCATCTGTCTTCGGCAATATTAAATAGTTTGAAATTAAACACTTTGAGTTGGCTGTGAACCAACTTTTAGTTTAGCATTTATAGCAGCGGTAGGAGAGTCAAACTCTTATGAACATCTTGCTTATTTTGCAAGTATATTGCTTACTGAAAAGGATATTTTTATTAGTAACGGGTTGAGAAATATGTTTTAACAGTTTATGAAGCCAGGTTAATTACCTTTTATTCATCATCATTTTGTTTTCTAATTTATCAGTTTTTTTATTAAAGGAATGAATGCATGTGATCAAGATAAAAATGCGGAAAATGCCAATCCCACTCCTGCCACCAATGCTGATGGTGAGTCGATTTGCCTTCAGTCGCGATGATTCTATTCCTCAACCTCGTGCAAAAATGTCGCTAAATGTTGATATTTCGTTGCTAATTTTTATATTCATATTTTTCAAACGATATCAACAACTATTATGCAATGATAACTTGATGAATGATACGTTGTGAAAGAAAACGTTACTTTTTAACTCAGTCAGCAACATTGCGAAATGTAATTTTTGTGGATCGCGAAAAACGTAAAAATCGCCAGCATAAACAACTGAATAAAGATTTTTAACGATTTTTAGCGACTTCAGCGCAAAAAGACATTGCTATGGACGTAGACGAAGGAAACGCAAGCTTCGGTGGAGATAATGGTGGAGGTTATGATGATTATGATGATATTGATGATGCTGCCCCGTCGTCACCAATAAGTAGCCGACCTGGAGGAGATGTAAGAATAAAAATGGTTCTTTTTGGTTGATTGATGATTTGAAGAGCACATGATTGATTGATTGATTGATTGATTGATTGATTGATTGATTGATTGATTTATTGATTTATTGTTTATTGATTTATTGATTTATTGTCTGATTGATTGATTGATTGATTGATTGATTGATTGATTGATTGATTGATTGATTGATTGATTGATTGATTGATTGATTGATGAATTGATTAATTGATCGAATTAAGAAGTAAGAGAATTATTGATTACGTCAATTAATGAATAGGTTAAAGAATGAATAGATAGATGCATAAATGAATAGTTTGGTCAAGAAATTATTTATTGCAAGAATAAACAGTATAATGAAAGAATGCATGAATGATTGAATGGTTTGATGAAGTGTGTGAATGGATGAAAAACGAGTGCGTCATTTACTAAAGAATAAAAATAAGTTCTATTTGAAATCTTGAATATTTGTGCTGATGTTTTCTCATTTCTGATCAAGGTTCAAAATTCGCGGCTGAGGGAATTCCAGAGACGGGCAAAATTGATTGAAAATGCAGCAAAACAGGTAAAAAGGCAAATTCATTCACACCACCCTTCTCTGCATGCGATAGCTAAGGATTGTTCTTAATTGGCCCAACACACCGAGGGCTTCTTTTCGAGAGAGGGGGCTTTTTATTCAGATGTTGACGGTGTTCTTTTGTTGGAATGGGGAAATTATCTCGATTTATTTGTTTGTAGGCCGTTTTGGACGATCCGTGGGAGGAGCTGGATCCATATACAGAACATAAACATTTGGAGAAACTTTTCAAGAAGGGTGAGTTCATCTTAAAATTTTAAATTTCAGAATATTACCACCGTAAGAAATATTCTGACCTATTTCTGGAAACATTACTTTTCCAAGGCTCTTAACCCTTTCACCCCTGAACGGGCCATATGGTTCAATGACAAACACCGGAAAAGATAATTTTTCCGGGGGTTGAATACAAGAAAGGGTTAACTCTTGTATTCTGGCACAAAACATATATGTTGATTTTATACCTTGGTTAAACCCTTCATCTCGTCATTTCTTGCAATTAACCCTTTCGCATCCGGATTTATTTTCAGTTAACTGTTAGAACCCATATAATTCTACGCTTTTTAGGGGTAGCATAGTCAAATAACTTAGATGAAAGCGTAAACTATTATAGAAAACTGCCATCAGAACTTTTACAATATTTTGTACTACACCCCCTGAAAAATTATCTTTTTCGGTGTCTGTCGTTGGGCCATATGGCTCGTCCAGGGGTGAAAGAGTTAAAGTCGTCACAAACTGTCTATCACCCTGCTAATCTTCCCTGATCTTTGCGGCCCCGTTGTTATTTCAACTGCAAACAACCTTGAATAGAATCTTTATGCTTTCAGTTTCGCTGCATGAGAATTTGATTTTTTTCTAGGCTGATCTTTCCTCTTTTATTTTGATAGGAAAGCAGCTCAAAATCCCAGCAAATTTGAAAGCGTTGTTGGCAAAAGAGAAAAAAAGAAAAAGAGACCAAAATGGACCAGTTAGATTTGGAGCTGTGCAACTTTGTCCAATTGTCGAATTTTGTGGCAAAGATGGTATGAATGGGTTTTACCTTTGACGCATATTATTTACTTGTTTATTAATTGTTTGTTTGATTTTATATTGTTTGACTTTAAACATTAAAAATCTTTTAAGACGATAAACTAGATACCAGATAAGAGAACTCGAGATTTTCTTTATTTAGTTGCAAGTCATAAGATCTCAATGGTACAATTTACCATTTGATCTTTGTGTTTGCTGTTTTTAAAAGGATAAGACCAGTGAAATTAAGCAACAAAAATCCATGATACCATTCTTAGAAAGCTTATTATTCTATGATCAAGCTGATTTCCTGATTTCAGTATTATATAACGCGGTATATACAATTAGAGCATATACGTAAATAAATAAATTGTGTGAGTATCTAAATAGTAGCTGCTCTTCCTGTGTGTCGCGTTTTCACTTCCTTTCAGTGCATATCTTCTGCAACACTCTGCAACACTTAACAATTTCATAGGAACAAGATCTTCAGGCATCGTATTTTATTTTTGTAGCACTTGGACAAAAAAGCAAATCAAAGTCAAGACAAAAAGGTTCAAGATTTCCAGGTAATGATTTCAACCATAACGCCCGTTCACAGCAGATATATGAACACTAATGCCATTAAAATGACACAAATGAAGGGGGTAATGTAGTGATTTGTATGCATCTCTTCCTTTTTAGAATTCGATTACCTGTCTCGCATTGAAGACGAGAAAAGGAAGGAGTACAGAAAAAGAGAGCGGCGCCTGTTGGTAAGGAAATTCTTCCCCAACGGGATATCTTCAGTTATCTTCTTGCTCATTCGAATGTTTCGCTAATTAGCACCATCCCTTGTTTATTTCGGTCGAATCTAAAAAGCATTCCAGCTACTCTGGCCCCCAAGAGGTTTAAAAGGCTACAGGGTTCATATCAACACTAACTTGTTTTATTGACCCTTTGTCTGTTTTGAAGACCTTTACCGCTATTAAATTGAACAGCCAATGGTTTTTCTCCCCTAGGCCTCAAGATTCACAGCAGATCAGATTGCTGATATAGAATCAATCGCAGAGCCACCAGCTGATGATGATGATGATGATGGTTATGATGGCTTTGATTATGATGATGGTGTGTAAATTTGATGTTGACGGCAAGGATGGCGACAAAAAAAGACAAAAGCAGATTGTTATTTTATTATCTTCATCGACTTTGAACTAGAAACATCAACCTTGAGAACGACCAAAACGTTAAAATTTAACAACAGACTGAAATTGAGACTAGAGACCAGAGTCCAGAAAAATAGTTAACCCTCCTCCGCTGAGAAACATGCTGGAAGGCAAACCTTCCTCACAAAACAATAGAAAATAGGCATGGTTTTTTCCTAATTCTGCTAGAGGCATAATCATTAGACTTAAGACATTTGACTTAAACGGTGAGGGACGGTCGTTTCGACTCTAACCTGAGTCATCTTCAAGGTAAAAAAAACAGCAAAAACACAGAGAAAAGGGAAAGCAAGACTGGGTTTGCAAATTTGCTGCTGTTTCAGTTTTTTCATCCTTCCTCATCCGTTCACTTTGATACTTCTTTTAGAAGTTCTTGCCCTTTGATGCTCTAGTGGGCTCCTTTTTCTGTCAGCCAGTATGTTCATTATTCTGATTATTGTCTCTTATTTCAGGGGTTGATGACGGCATTGGCGCACAAGAGAACAGACCAGCCTCTCAGGATGATCTTCCAATTGGTGGTACTTTTGAGGACCATCTTCAAGGTGAGTTTGCATTTTATAGTATAGAATTTATATCAAAGAGTAAAGTAACATCGGATAGTGAGCGCCTCTAGCCAATCATGTGTAATAAATCTAGGCCTTGAGTCCGGCAGAGAGAGACGTGAGAGATGACTATCGTGTGTTTCCAAGTACTGATCAAAATCCAACTAACTATTTTAAGCATACATTCAACATATATTAGGCGATCGTAAATCTACGCTAACAAGAGAACAAAAGGAAAGTAATTACAACACAGGACGAGGAAACATCACATTAAATAAAGAGTCACGCAAACATATTCACATGCACCGAGTCACGAACACTACAAATCACAATAATCGCCAATTACTTTTATTACACATGTATGCTCTTTACAACTAGCCAATCATATACGCTCTTTACTATTCTCACATGGTTTTCAATCCACAATTAGTTGTTGATTTCCTTTAGATTTTCGGTCATTATACAATGTTTTCATTCTCTGAGCAGTGTCGCAAGAACAAGTTGGTCTTAAGCATGCTTTTATTTAGTATAAGGCTTCTCTTCCATTTTAAGTTTCGCTTTCAGATGCTGTTTTTACAAGCTATGAAGATCTTGTTCGTCAACATATCGTAAGTCAACTTTAATGTTGGATATTTACCGTCAGCATTCATCATTCTTTTCACTTAATATTATATATAATTTTACATTTACACAGCTAGTCAAATCTAAATTAAGAAACAAACTACAAGTCTAATTAGATATCTAATTACAAAAATAAAAACCTTATAACTATAGATTATAGTCCTAAAATCGTGTGTTTGTTTTTTTCCGAATTATTTTTCGTGGTCTAACTCTTTAGATGGGTTTAATTTCTTATTCCGTTTTAATAACTCGAAAGCTTCAAGACTTTCTTCTTTAAAAAGGCTAATTCTAAAAGCAGGAAGGTAGGAAGTTGGAAGGGAGGAAAAGAAGAATGTATCGCGGTTCTTCCAGGAAGTTGTTTTTCTAGGTTTTACTCTCTAGATATGGTTTGAGTTGGTCTTTGAAACGATCAAGTGTTGGCAATTCACGAATCTCGGCTGAATTTCACTAATTTTTTTTATTTGTTTTGGAACAGGGAAAATATATCGAAGATGCTGAAAATTATGCGCAGCAAACGGAGTTGTCAAAGAGAGTCAAAGAATGGCAAGACAAAATATTACCAGTTTTAGAGGAAGAGGTACAGATTTATTTTATGCCATGCAGTGTCGGACACTTGGGGGGCAAGAGGGACGATGGTTCCCCAATGTTTTGGAAGACAATAGTCTTTTGTTCTAAAACAATGGAAATGTGTGATGTCATCCTACCAAAACAATAGGCTTTCCCCCCCTCAATATTTGATTAAGTGTCTGCCACTGATGTTATGTTATGTTATGTTATTTACCTTATGTTGTTATGTTATGTTATGTCATGTTATGTTATGTTATGTTATGTTATGTTATGTTATGTTATGTTATGTTATGTTATGTTATGTTATGTTATGTTATTTACCTTATGTTGTTATGTTATGTTATGTTATGTTATGTTATGTTATGTTATGTTATGTTATGTTATGTTATGTTATGTTATGTTATTTACCTTATGTTGTGTTGTTATGTTATGTTATGTTATGTTATGTTATGTTATGTTATGTTATGTTATGTTATTTACCTTATGTTGTGTTGTTGTGTTATGTTATGTGAGGTTATGTTTTGTTATGTAATGCTATGTTATGTTATGTTATGTTATATTATGTTATGTTATTCTAAATAAAATTTTATTCGACATTTTAGGAGCAGCATCGTCCATTCGATATCCATGTTTATGGTTCAGAAATATTGCACGCTTTTGATGGTTTGTAGTACAAATTTTAGTTGATCAATTTGATATTTTTAGTTCTCAATCTCAAAATTTTTTGAATTCTGAGTTAAATGCAAAAAAATTATTTTGTTTTTTTCGTAGAAGCACCTCAAAAGACATTTAATGACATTGTAAAAAGCAAGGTACTTTTTCTTTCATGCCATTATCTTTTTCAATAATTTTTTGATTGCAGGAAATATTTTTGAAGCGCTTCAGAGTTAGTTGAAGATCCTGTTGCAAAGCTTTAGACTTTTGTTGAATTTACAGCCATTTCCATCCCAAGACGTCCCATTTCCATTCCCTTACCCTAACCCAGTGAGAACATTTTGACTCTCAAACAAATAATATTAAGAAAATTTGCCATATTTTGATAATTTACATCAGGAGCTATCACGAAATCATTGCACATTACTCTGTGGTCGTTCTTGTATGAAAATTTGGGGGGGGGGCTTAATAAAGAGAAGGAATCTATTTCAAATTTTATGTATTGCTTAAGCCTCTATTAAAACAAGCAAAAAAAACTAAAAGGAATCAAATTTCTAGGAACGACATGAAGTGTGCAGATATTTCTTATCAACGTTATTATTGGTAGGTTTCATTGTTTTCTACTTTCAATTAAAATTGATTCATTTTGACATTAAAAATTTATCAAATATTTTACAGACAGTTTGCAAATATGATATGTTGTCTCCAATTCCTGAGTTTTTACAAATAAATTGATTGTTTCGCTGTCTAGTGACGACTGCTGCAGCTGTGTCTCATTGGACTACTTTTTTCTGTTTTTTATCTATGAAATCCGTTTACAAATAATAGTTAATTTTTCAACTACAAATAGATTGATTTATCTCTTATTTGAAAATATGTTTATGATGAAATTGAATTTCTTAAGAATTCCTTAACTTCAAATGTATTTTTCCTTCATCTGCTGATTCTTAAAATAAGAAAAATGTTGATTCATTTTCTTTTCTTGCATTAAACAAACAATTTTAAATTTCCTTCCAGGCAAACATGAACAATGTTGAGATCATCCAACCTGAAAATCAGCTAGAAATGGACATGTTAAATTTAAGAATTTTAGACAAAACTCCAGCATATAAAGCTATTTCTAATTACAAGGCCCCATCATTGCAAGATTAGAGATGCAAGATCTTTTGTAGCTAATTAAGCATATTTTGCAAATGTATTATAGACTTTTTAAATCAAAACTTTAAATTTTTTAAGTAGCATCATCTTTCGAGAAAGTTTTGCATGAAATTTGTGTTTTCAGCTCTCAAAATTTGTTGGAATTTGTGATTTAAGTCCTCGAAAATGCCAAATTTCTGACCTAGGTCCTTAGAATTTATTATATTCTTGTTGTGATACCCCAAGCCCTGAAAACTGCTTAATTTACTGAGGTATCATTCCTGAAAATTTGTCAAAATTTCCAAGGTTTTAGGCCTAAAAATACCTTGGATTTTTTGTAATTTCAGCCATTAAGTCAGACAAAAAATAACTTTTGATTCCACTCTTTAATGCAATCAAAGTTGTTATTTGTGTTAGATTCTGATTTTGCGATAAATACCTTAAATTCTGATAAATGCTTAAAATGTGAAATGTCAATGATAAATGCTTAAAATGTGAAATCTAAGAGATAGACTATTGATAATTAAAAATTATCTCACCATGCAGAGGATAAAAACACAGAAATTAGACAGTTTTAAGACATCAGTATAAAAAACATAAAAAGCCCATTTCAATTTTTTTACATTTACTTCTGTTTTTTCTTCTTTTTTGGTGTTATACCTTTCTCACTAATTTTTATTTCCTCTGTGTCATTTTCAACTTTAATAGTTTGTGAGATATTTGAATGTTTTCTCTTATTTTTCTTGTGTTTGATTTTAATCTTTTCTTCTGATTCTTCTTCTTCTTTTTTTATTTCTTTTTGCCTTTCTTCAGTTGGTGTGTGTCCTATGCTTTCCAAGTGTGATGATGATGCAATTCCATTTACTAAACTGCTGTCTTTCATTTTCTTTTTCTTTTTACTTGGAAAGTTCAGTTCAGCCTCTTCCTTCTTTATATCACATTCAAGTTCATCCGTGGCAACTGTACCCTCAATTTTCGGATTTCTGAAATGCACAGACAAAAAACACTACTAATTAAAAATATTTCTAGCATTTCAAGCATTGAACAATTTCTAAGTTTCCATGGATCAGGTCTTGACACTGTTAAGGCTTGTGATACCATATGTAATACCTAAATGCATACCTGGTAGTACAATTTAGCATTTCTGTTGGTTTTAGAAGAAAAACATGTACATATAGGCTGAAATTGGGGTACATTATTCCCCTTATACCTGATGATCATAATAATCATAACAATCATCCATATCATGATAATCAAAATGATCATTTAATCACCATGATCAACATAATAATCAGGATAATCATAGCAATCAACATGATCAGCAGAATCATCATGATAACAGGCCTTTAATCATCATAATCATAAAAATCAACAACAGCATATCAATAATAATGATAATGAAAATAATCATCCAATCATCATGAAAAGCATCATATCAATCAACATAATCATCATAATCATATTAATAAACATAATTATTATGCTAACCATAAAAAACCTAACTCATTGGACAAAAGCATATTATATTGCAGCTAGAATAGAAGCATTATAGATGCCAAGTAAGACAAAATGAAACTTAATAAATGAGATTAATAATTTTGTAACAGCATTAATCTGCTATGGTTTTTTATTTATAAATTTTTACCTTATATTTGCAAAATCTTCACTGTCGATCTTTCCTTTGATTGACAAAATATCATTGTGAATATCAAATCTTGTTATCCTAAACACCAACTCTGTGCCGACATCAATGCCTGCAATTTTCTTTAAAATTTTCTTTGACTGTTTGCTCGTGTCATTGTTGATCTTATGCACAGAAGCGTTGAAGCACTCGTGAACGATGCAGCCAAAATGACTATGTCCCACTTTATTCACAACTCCTTTTAATTTCGATCCAACCTGTGGCCTAAAAATGATATACTTAACATTGACAATAAAATACAGAAATGGAGTTTCATCCATGATACATCCACTTGTTTCCAAACATTGAACCTGCTTGTAACAAACAATAATTCCAGAAAGTTCTTCGGAATATTTCAGCAAATCTGAGTCTAAAGTTTCTCTAATTCCGACATCAATCTTTCCAATATAACGCGGTGATAGGCCAACCTGCCTTTGCCTTTCAACTTCAAATAAACAAGAGAATCCATTTTTGATATATTCGAGAGCTTTAGAGTATGTCAAGCAAGGATATCCGAGTTTATTTACAATGAGTTTATCTTTAAACCATGCGTCTCCTTCCGCCATTTTGATTATCACTTTCTGATGGAGGTTGTTGTTGCTGCCATGAAAATCTAAAAAACGGTGTAGAAAATACTCCATATCAGGGGTGGCACCAGAGGGGGCTGTAGCCCCCGGTCAAGGAGTGTCAGCCCCCGTTGAGAAAAATTTTAAGCCTGTCGGGAATTTATAACGGAAAATTTGTTTCTAGTGCTCAGAAAAAAACCCTCTATTCGGTAATAAAGTCCCTGTCAGGGAGCCTAGCCCCCCGTCGGGCAAATCCTGGCACAATCCTTGCTTCAA
>OZ025198.1:7099321-7131821 GCA_964019065.1 Catostylus mosaicus
CTCTTGCAATATTTATACAATATTGTGCAATAATAAGCGATATCTATCAAGGCTAAACAACTTTAATACAACAATAAACGTATGTTGTTCAAAAGTCTTGCAATGTTTATACAATATTGTGCAACAATAAGCGATAATAAATAGTATCTGCACAACTTCAATGCTAGAGTAGGCACATCCTTTTTTTATTGTTCTTGCAAGATCTGTGCAATACTGTGCAGTTTTAACAAAACTATGTACAATATTGATAAACTTTAAAGCATGATCTAGCACATGTTGTTTTGAATTGTTGCCAAAACGGCTGCAATATTTCAACTAATTTTGCTAGTCTTGTTTGCTTGAAATACACCTCGACAAAGTGTCCTTCGATATATTCAAATCTTTTTCCAGGGGGTGCTACACTCCACTCGCCCAAATTAACCAGTACCCTGATGTATACATTATCTGCTTTGAGTTCTTGAATGATGCCCCCCCCCCTCTGGCTTAATTGAACTTTCGATCGGTGCTAATTCGAGAGGGGCTTACACCATAATCCATCTTCTTTTCCCAAAACTCTGTCAGAATTGAATCTGTCAAAAAATGCATTGCCAATGTTTTTCGCTTTTTCCGTTCAATGTGCGATTCGCTCTCTGTTTTGCATGATCGATCGCCTTGCAATATCCAACCATTCCTACTAATCGCATTGCCCATAAACTCGAAATAACCCCCAACCTGGTACTACAATTATTAAAATACAACAATACTCTCGACAAATCAAATTATCTATGTAGTCTTTCTCAAGCACTACATACCAGAACGGCAAACATCAGGTCCGAACCTGATACACGAATAATCGATATTCTCTACCTCAGCATGCAACCCATGGTATCTGAGTAGGACCACAGGAGCTTTCACAAGACACTTGCGCCTGCTTCTTTTGATCTAGACTTAACTTACATTTCTTAAGCCAAATTGGGCTTACTTACATAACTTCATGTGCCCCATGGCAAATGAATGCCAAAGGCAAAGCCGAAGGCTTAATGCCTGTGACTGCGTGCTTAGACGACCGGCTTAGGCTGAGGTAAGTTAAGGTAAGGGCTGAATATAACGTTTAAACTACTATATATACAAGTAAGGGTAACTTGCATAATCATAACACTGCAGAAATAATGCTTAGAGATGCAATCTTGAGATTCTAAAAGGTAGAGGAATATTCTAATCTGCTGCCCGATAATTCCTATGTCATGAATCAAAATAAAATAGAATGCTGCCTAATAATGAACGTCGCGCTGTCACGAGGACGCTGCTTTCGAGATAACTATTAACCTAAATTCAAGATGTTCTATCGCTCAAATGCATCCTAAAATTAACTCTACTACAATCCGGCTACATTTTTTAGATTGTGGAAAACACCCGTTTGAACATAATAGTCTTATAGAAAGGTTTAAAAAGGTTAACTATTTTTTTGATCAGTTTGCACGATAGTATGTGACTAAGAAATGAGACTTATTTACGGTTATTAAGGGCTTCCCCTACCCGAATTCGTTAGCGATTCTACATTACTATATTTTCTGTAAAGTAAAGGGGTTAATTACATTCCGGTCCCCCATAACCCCCTTTGCTCTGCGACTGGGCATATTATTATTGGCATCAATAACTTGTTGGAAGGTGGAGGCTTTGTAATAATTTTTGGTGCAAAGGGAAGGGCTCACTCAGAACCAGTGGACCGAATCCATTGACTCAGCGGATCCATAGATTTAATGCATAAGCAGTTACTGCTGTGCCAGCACTTTCATCGCCAAAATCAAGAGTTGGCAAGGAACTTTGAGTTAATGTTGGATAATCACTCTCTGTTATAGCAATTCCATGGTCTGCTCTACCACACGCACTTCCACCACCACCTATCATCATCACGGCTCCATCACCCGTGCTGTAATGGCACCAGAAGCTCAAGTAGTTGGCGGACTGTAAATTGCTACTGCAGCTCCTCCGGGCAAAACCAGCCACACCGGTGACACTGCCCCAAGAGGTTACTGCACAGCTGCTTCTACAACCATCGTTCGTTGAAAGCCATCTTGCATTGTTCCTATGAAAGTAGAACCAATATCAGCTTAGCAGTGTCGTGTGGGAAAATCATTTCTTCCCTCCCTTCCAAAGCATTCAATAAGTATGGATCTCATAGTTTAAGTTTCCCTTAACCCTTTCGCACCCGGGTTTCTTTTCATTTAACGGTCGGGACACATATAAATCTACACTTTTCAGGGGGTAGCAAAGTCAAATAAATTAGGTGAAAGCTAAACTATTATAGAATACTGCCATCGGAACAATTACAATATTTTGTACTTTACCCCCTGAAAAACTTATCTTTTACGATGTTTATCATTGGGCCTAATGGTCCGGGATTGAAAGGGTTAAGCTGTTCATCCGTAGATAAAATCGCCCTAGCCCCTTACCATAAAATTGAGACCCTCATGTTCAGAGTTGTAGGAAGCGGGCACTGGGGAACATGCCCCCTTAAATTTGTAACAAGTGCTCTTTCAGAAGATAGAAGTGCCTTTTCAGTGAAGGGAGTAGCCTTTTTGGATAGAGAAGTGCCCTTTTTAGGATGCATCTATTTCATGAAGGGGTATATTTCTCTAATATAAAAAGTACGCCATTGCAAAAACCTTTCCCGAAAGTATGCCCCTGGTCCCGCCACAGCCATATCCACCTGCCGCTAACCCCCAAACTCCGATTTACCCTCCCGCATTCTTTCTATCAGCAATGTGACACCAAAAGCGGTGAAGATGAAAGTGTCCCCTCGAAACGTCATGTCCCCCTCCCCAAGGACACGGCTCCCGTCTTGTGCTACCAAAAGTTAAAACTGAACCTGGAAGATAAACATTTGCTTTTCAAGGAGCACTGATTTTTAATGGATTGCCAATCGACCTTATTAATGAACCTTATTTTGTTAACTTTCAATGGAAGATAGATACGCTAAGTTTTGTTTGAAAATTCGTGTAATATCTAAGTTTTTAAAATTTTACGTTGTGAAAAGTTTCTTTAAGCAGGACCCTTATTCATAGCAGTACTTAATTTGTACTGAAAAGGCTTTATCCTGTATAAATATGTATCATTATTATCATTATTATGTCCCTGCGGATATATCTTACCTGAAGTTACCATAGGACGTTATTCTCGCTCTGAAGGTAGTGGCAGACAAGCAGCTTCCAGAATATAGTAAATACGCATGCGTCGATACATCACTTCTTGATAATTTGATATCATACCCCGTGACAGTGTAAAATGCTTTGTTGATCATATCAGCATTGGTGGAAGTTGAGGTCGTGGATCCCGCCGCCAGTGTATCGTACCAATAAGCACCACTTATGGCGCCCCAGCTCTTGGCGTCGGCGTTTGAAAATCTGGCAATCAATGTCCAACCGCCATCACTCATATGGCAATAGACCTAAGGAAGAGAATTTGGGAGTTGTAAACAGGAGGGTCTGCGGAATGTCAATTCGACGGCGTTATCTAACAGAAAAGTCCAAGGCTACCATCTTGACAAAAATCATGAGACAAACTCAAATCTTCGCAGAAATTGGTTATGCTTTCAAATTTTACCCCCCCCCCCCCCCTATCTCTTAATTCTGACCAAATTGTATGGAATTCTATAGCTAACACCCAACATGAGGAGAGAAAGGGGCTGTATATTTGTTGTCTGATTATATTTTATCCAGGATTGTCGTCGAGTTATTGTTTTCTCATTATATTCTGTTCAAAATTGTACCCCCGTGCGTTTGACTTTGAGATGCATACGAACTAGCGACTGTACCCTAGCACGCATTACCTTAGCTGTAACGCAAGGGGGTTTATTTTAAAACAGCCACTTACACTGTAACCAGATCCAGTTGCATCGTAAATTGTGTACACTCCATTTGTTCTATGACCACTCAAGTAAAGCGCTCTGCATGAAGCACAACTTCCAGTTTCACAATTTGTTCCACAATAACCAGCTGCGCATGTACAAGTATATTGATTGATTCCATCAGAACAAGTTCCGCCATTTTGGCATGGGCTGCTGGAACATTCGTTGATATCTGAAAATGGTAATTTGTAATATGATATAATATAATGTAATATAATATAATTTAATATAATATACTATAATATAATACAATATAATATACTATAATATTATACAATATAATATATTAAAATATAATATGATATAATATAATATAATATAATAATATATAATATAATATGATATGATATGAAATAATATGATAAATATTATATAATATAATATAATATAATATGAAATAATGTAAGATAATATTATATTATAAAATATAACATTATATAATGTAATATAATATGATACAATGTACTGTAATGCGATTTAATATCATGTATTCTATGATATTTTATAAGATCATATAACATTAAATATTTCTAATAAGATCCAATTTACTAACTTGTTTCACAATTTGCTCCAGTATAACCAGCTGCGCATGTACAAGTATATTGATTGATTCCATCAGAACAAGTTCCGCCATTTTGGCATGGGCTGCTGGAACATTCGTTGATATCTGAAAATGGTAATTTAGAATATAATATGATATAATGTAATATAATATAATTTAATATAATATACTATAATATAATACCATATAATATAGTAAAATATAATGTAATATAATATAATATAATATAATAATATATAATATGATATGATATAATATAATATAATATAATATAATATAATATAATATAATATAATATAATATAATATAATATAATATAATGATATATAATATAATGATATATAATAAAATATGATATGATATGAACTAATATGGTAAATATTATATAATAAAATATAATGCAATATGAAATAATGTAAGATAATATTATATTATAAAATATAACAGAAATATAACATTAAATATTTCTAATAAGATCCAATTTACTAACTTGTTTCACAATTTGCTCCAGTATAACCAGCTGCGCATGTACAAGTATATTGATTGATTCCATCAGAACAAGTTCCGCCATTTTGGCATGGGCTGCTGGAACATTCGTTGATATCTGAAAAGGATTGGTTATTTAGAATATAATATGATATAATGTAATATAATATAATTTAATATAATATACTATAATATAATACAATATAATATAGTAAAATATAATATACTATAATATAATACAATATAATATAGTAAAATATAATATGATATAATATAAAATAATATAATATGATATGATATAATATAATATAATATAATATAATATAATATAATAAAATATGGTACAATATGAAATAATGTAAGATAATATTATATTATAAAATATAACATTATATAATGTAATATATTATGATACAATGTACTGTAATGCGATTTAATATCATGTATTCTATGATGTTTTATAAGATCATATAACATTAAATATTTCTAATAAGATCTTAATATACTAACTTGTTTCACAATTTGTTCCAGTATAACCAGCTGCGCATGCACAAGTATATTGATTGATTCCATCAGAACAAGTTCCGCCATTTTGGCATGGGCTGCTGGAACATTCGTTGATATCTGAAAATTATTGGTTATTTAGAATATATTATGATGCTCAATAAAATATAATATTATATAATATGATATGATGTAATATGATATGATATAAAATAATATAATATAATATTATATAATATAATATAATATAATAAAATATGAAATAATTCAAGATAATATAATATTATAAAATATAACATTATATAATGTAATATAATATGATACAATGTACTGTAATGCGATTTAATATCATGTATTCTATGATATTTTATAAGATCATATAACATTAAATAATTCTAATAAGATCTTAATATACTAACTTGTTTCACAATTTGCTCCAGTATAACCAGCTGCGCATGTACAAGTATATTGATTGATTCCATCAGAACAAGTTCCACCATTTTGGCATGGGCTGCTGGAACATTCGTTGATATCTGAAAATGGTAATTTAGAATATAATATGATATAATGTAATATAATATAATTTAATATAATATACTATAATATAATACCATATAATATAGTAAAATATAATGTAATATAATATAATATAATATAATAATATATGATATAATATGATATGATATGAAATAATATGATAAATATTATATAATATAATATAATATAATATAATATGAAATAATGTAAGATAATATAATATTATAAAATATAACATTATATAATGTAATATAATATGATACAATGTTCTGTAATGCGATTTAATATCATGTATTCTATGATATTTTATAAGATCATATAACATTAAATAATTCTAATAAGATCTTAATATACTAACTTGTTTCACAATTTGCTCCAGTATAACCAGCTGCGCATGTACAAGTATATTGATTGATTCCATCAGAACAAGTTCCGCCATTTTGGCATGGGCTGCTGGAACATTCGTTGATATCTGAAAAGGATTGGTTATTTAGAATATAATATGATATAATGTAATATAATATAATTTAATATAATATACTATAATATAATACAATATAATATAGTAAAATATAATATACTATAATATAATACAATATAATATAGTAAAATATAATATGATATAATATAAAATAATATAATATGATATGATATAATATAATATAATATAATATAATATAATATAATATAATAAAATATGGTACAATATGAAATAATGTAAGATAATATTATATTATAAAATATAACATTATATAATGTAATATATTATGATACAATGTACTGTAATGCGATTTAATATCATGTATTCTATGATGTTTTATAAGATCATATAACATTAAATATTTCTAATAAGATCTTAATATACTAACTTGTTTCACAATTTGTTCCAGTATAACCAGCTGCGCATGCACAAGTATATTGATTGATTCCATCAGAACAAGTTCCGCCATTTTGGCATGGGCTGCTGGAACATTCGTTGATATCTGAAAATTATTGGTTATTTAGAATATATTATGATGCTCAATAAAATATAATATTATATAATATGATATGATGTAATATGATATGATATAAAATAATATAATATAATATTATATAATATAATATAATATAATAAAATATGAAATAATTCAAGATAATATAATATTATAAAATATAACATTATATAATGTAATATAATATGATACAATGTACTGTAATGCGATTTAATATCATGTATTCTATGATATTTTATAAGATCATATAACATTAAATAATTCTAATAAGATCTTAATATACTAACCTGTTTCGCAATTTGCTCCAGTATAACCAGCTACGCATGTACAAGTATATTGATTGATTCCATCAACACAATTTGCACCATTTTGGCACGGGTTGCTGGAACATTCGTTGATTTCTGCGAGAATTTGGTAACAATTTGTCATAAATTTAGTTTTTTTATAGTTTGATATTTAACTTTATTTAACGAAGCACCTCATTTTGCACTGTTATAAAAGAGGTGTTCCTATTTAATTTCTCTTTATTTACATTCCACAACTTGATATTTCTATCACAATTCCCTTTTTTTTCTTCTCAATCCACATATCTCTCTGTCACCTCTAATATTTTCCAACCATAAATAAATAGGATAGGATAGGATAGGAAAGAATTGGACAGGATGGGATAGGATAGGATAGGATAGGATAGGATAGGATAGGATAGGATAGGATAGGATAGGATAGGATAGGATAGGATAGGATAGGATAGGATAGGATAGGATAGGATAGGATAGGATAGGATAGGATATGAGAAAGTGAAATAAACTGCCTTGAAAGCACTTGTTCATGATGAAACAGTGATAATGGTTGGTATATATTTATATATATATATAAGTATTCAAGAAAAAAACTTCACTTTTAAACGTTTCGACTTTCGTCTTCATCAGTAAAGATGAAGACGAAAGTCGAAACGTTTAAAAGTGAAGTTTTTTTCTTGAATACTTATTTAAAATTTTAAAAAATTTTATGTGATTGAGCTTATGAATGTTGTGTATATATATATATATATTATATATTTAGGTAGCACCCTTATGGTTAGTATATATATATGTATATATGTTCATATTGATTCAATTCAACAGCGACTTGTAAATATCAATTCAATTCACTGTACCTGTTTCGCAATGGCTTCCGGTATAACCAGCTATGCACGTGCAGTTATATGAGCCGATCTTGTTGTTGCAGGTGGCACCATTTTTACATGGAGTATTCAGGCATTCATCGATATCTGCAAAGTATTTATGTATCATTAAACAAGACTTTTATCTTTCTATTGCGAATACATTAAACGTTTGCCGCCGCACCGCCAATGTTCTCGCTAAGGAACCTGCTTCGAATCACTAAGATAAGATATAGATAATTATTCAATGTAATTTTTCCCTTTCCGTACCCCCTTTCAAATAAGCGCTGCTCCTAAATATGTGCACCCCTTCCGAGCAAAATTTATTATAAGTGCCATTAAAAACCCGTTAAAACTCAGGAAAACACAAACTGCAAAATTTAAGCAAAGTCGATTGCGTTTTTTTAATTTTTTTTCTTTTTCATCTTGATTCATTAGTTCCATTTCTTTTTTTGTTTCATTTTCTCTCTTGTTTCATTTCTTAAACACTGTTTTTCTAGCTTTTCTCATATTATTTGCATTGATACAATGTAGAATCATATCTGTTAAATTTGTGACCAGCGCAACCCCCCGAACAAACGCACCCTTCCCCCCTAAACGAATACAGTTCAATATATTGAAAAGCAGGTTTTTGTCCGACACTGGGTAATTTAAGAAAACCAGTAACCATTCATCGGTCAAAAACTACTTGAGATGAGGATATAGCTAGCATGAGCGCTGATTGGACAACACAAGAAGCCAATCGCGTGCTTTGTTGTTCTGTTCACGTGACTTGCATCTTGTTATCGTCTTTCCGTCGCCTTTCGGCCACTATCCGGCGCCCTAATACACTTAGATTAATTTCACCGGCGGTTCTTAAATGTCAAAGCAATCCTACAGCCATCACAGCTGTGCTGAGAGACAACTGGACTTTTTGCCAAGGGACGCTGCCCCGCAGCACACTGTGTCATGATATAGCAGCACGTACATAATAAAACAATAGAATAGAACTTACCGACGCATGCATATCCTGCCAACGTTGAGCAAGTTTCGTTGCATTGAAACCCAGTCTGGCATTGAACCATTTGACATCGAGGTCCAACCTGTACAAATAGATTTGAGTCTATGCTACAGATTCAAATTTTATAGTCTTATGACTGCCCCCGTTCGTTATTGGCAAGGAACATCCGTACTGGTATACAGAGACTTGTAAAAAATTGCGTATAACACGTTGCATGCCAGGGGCTACCGCTAAGGGCGGCCCTTTGTCCGCCCTTCTCCAACTAAATTTGGCTTTGATTATGAAGAAATTTCGAATAAAGTTTATCATATGTAACAAAATTTCCTTCGTTATTGGCACGTTCTTTCTTAGGCAATTCCTATTGAGATGGAATTTTTGTACTAGAGGCATCTTGTACTATCTCGCTTCTGCATTAAAACCTTTGGAAAAAAACCCTCTGGCATGAGTAAAAATATATACTCGCATCCTAAATTTTAAGCATGCTAGAGATGAGTTTTACTACTATTATCCCAGCTCATATAAGATACATCCAACAAAATGGCGTTTCTAAAAGGGGCCAGCAGAGCACTTGACTAGCTGAGAATGCTAAAAACAAATACACTATAGAACAGTCTTTTGTCATAAGAATAGCTCCTATTTATTCATTTATAGATTAGAAAGAGGTATTTTGATATGAATAATAAGAATGAACGAAAGAATAAAGAACGTATCACCCCTACCTGCCTAACATCTTCATAGTGAATCCAACCGGCTGCATTTGTTAAAACAACGCTTGCATCTACCTTCGTTATTCCCAAAGTCTGACAGTTTTTCTCCGCTGCGGAAGAAAACGCTTTCTTGTAATTGACGGAACGGCAATTCTGTTCCCCGGTGCACTTTTTAACGCAAAGTGGCAAACTTGCCGCGTGGATTTCGGAAATGATATCCTGTGCTGTTCGTTCCAACTTTTTGTCACGATCTGTTGCTTTCATCAGAGTGTCTCTACGGCAGGCAGAGCGGAACACGCAGCTAGATTCACTGCACATGTAAAAAAGAATGAACAGGATAAGGGATTTTACATGGGACCTCATCTTCCTAAGGCCTTGTGGAAAGTCAACCTTTCCTGCCCGTGGAAAATGTTGTCTTCAACGTTTAAGTCCCTGTAATTCTTTATCTCTTCGACTCTTTATTTCTTTAACTATTTATCTTTGATACTTTAATCTTTCTATCTTAATAGTTTTAATAAGATTTAAGATAAACACAATTTAAGTCAACTATCTTTAGCTCAACTTGTTTGATTTTGCAACCTTGGAGAGCGCCTTCTTCATGTGCGATTGCAACTGAAGCTCTTGTACTTATGATTCAGCATTACTTGTGTTTACCATTAAATCAGAGTTACTTACGTAACATAAATTAATGAAAGCCTTCTATTCATTCTATGAAATATTAATCACACGGCGCTTGATTAGCCCAAATAAGAACTTCTGTTTGGCCGCGTTGCTAGCTACAGTTAATAGTAACGGGTGGCTTCGTTAGCCTCTTTTCACGCCAAAACCTCTGCAAAATAGAATAAAAAATACCGCAAAACCAGGTCGGATGACTTTCTCACGATGATGTTTATTAGTTTTAGAGATGTTTTCCCTCTCAAGCCGTGACAAGTGATGTTGTCCTGTTGCCATGGCGAGGCACAAAACACCAGGCACCCGAAAACCAGGAAACTGGGCACGGGTGTTCTCTAAACTCGCCATCTGTGTCGACTTGTCTAGACTTTGCCGCGAAGCATACTTTGAACATTGTCACCCCCGTGGCGATGCAGATGTACAGTAATATTACATGCTTCTTTGTATATTGCAAGGGGGTAAAAGAATTGATAATGTTGAAGGGAAGAAAATTTGGAACAATAGATTTCATTCGTCGAAACAAGGATCTTTATTTGGGCTTCGTGTGTAGGACCTTACAGGGGGCACAATTTAATGACTTTCCGACGGAAGATTACATTGAAATCCAATGATATCATTATACGCATGCGCAGTGTAATTAGGGCATCTACGAGATCCAAAGTGGCAATGTATACCCTATTGATGCCGTCAAATCGCAATACAAGTTATGAGACTTTTAAGGAATTAGTCGTTTTTACTACGAGCAACTGGCTTGGATACGACGTCATGCACCAATGAACTAGCCAGTGTCACAGACGGTGAAACTCGAAATTCAATTTAACACACGAATGTAAAAATCTCGCGTGGGCGACCAATGAAAAAATACACCCACATGTTGACTTGTGGAGTAAACAAACGATTTATTTATTGATAAAATCTATTCCCGTAATCGCGACTTGATAAACGGGTGGTAAATTTGGTAGCTAATGGTGGGAAACTAAATGCTCTGCGTCCTATAATGCTGTATTGCTTACATGTCCTTGGCAGGAGCCACCATATTTCTTTGCGTACAAGTTTTGACTGGTAAACACCAAAAGGAATAAGAAAGGGTGTGAAAAATTAAATACGGAAATACCAGAGATTTTTATTTCACGTTGTAGTGAATAATCTACTTTATTGTCACTAAAACTGGTTCTAAAAGTTTTCTTGAATTAACTAACAATTATTTTCCGTAGATGGCGTAAGCCTTGAAATAAATTTTTTTTCGGAAGGGTTACCTTACTAAAGAATTTGAAATTGCATGAAATGAAAAGAGTTCAAGTTATTGTTGTAATATTGCTTTGGTGCATGTGCTAAAAATATTTGATCTTTTAAGAACGGGGAAAGAAACTGTTCAAAAGCAATTAGTACTTGGATTAGGAGATTAAGAGTAGGTAACGATCTTTGAGCCGCTTTTAATACGCTCAACTGGCTTGACTTTAGACCCGCTGGCGTGGCAACTCCTGGTTAAAAGTTTAAGCTTGCTTCTCCAGGAATGTTCTAGAAGCACCCTTTTCTCTGAGATTATAAGTATAAAAAAGAACCTTTTCTCTGACACGTTTGGCACTGAGCAACCTTTTTCTCTGAGAAATAAGCATTTATCTTGTTACTGCTGCAGCATTTCGAAGCATCCCTTTTCCTAGTTTTCCAAATTCATTTTAAAATGCCCCCTTTTTGAGGTGTGTCTGTCCTTTGATTTTGGAGAAATTTTACCCCTTGCACAGAGGCTTCCCGGACAAGCATGTTTACACTTTTACCCGGGAGTGGCCAGGCCGGTCTTTAGACTACGATTGCAGTCACCGATAAACAAGCCAGTGTCACCGACGGCGAAACTAAAAATTCATTTTGACGTGGGCGAGCGAACAACATCTACACCCACACGTTGACTTGACGGGTAATCTAAGGAATTACTTATTGACGGAATCTATTCCTGAAATCGCAACTTGATAAACTGGTGGTAAATTTATTGATGATTGGAAAATCAATGCTCTTCTTCGTATGATGCTGCTCTATTGCTTACAGAGTTCTTGGCAGGAGTCACCACATTGCTTCGCGTACAAATTTGGAGAAGTAAACATGAAAGTAGTTAGCGATGCTGTGAAAACTTAATGACATATCTCAGTGGCTTTCTTAGGTCAATAGGCTCAAGCTCAAGCTTAAGCTAAACTTAGTAAACTTACGAAATTTGCCGACACTTCGACTATAAAAGAGCTCGTGTTTCCCCGCTCCCTTACCCCCCTCCCCCTTACCCACGGCGCTTCTAGATCTTCAGGTTTCTGGGTAAAGAAATGATGTGTAAGGAAGGGTTTAAATTGCTAAACTCAAAATGGGTAAGGGTACCCCCAAATAGATATCTATAAACTCACTGTATTTGCTCGTTTTAACTAACACCTTTAAACATGTATACAGGGCCAGTACATAACCCATTGTAAAAAAATATTCCTTATCCTAGATATGTTTGTCTTTTATTTTATATTTGTTTTTGGGTAAGGAAGGGAAAATGTTTTTAAAAGCATTTGGGCTCAAGGAGTTTTGGAATTACACTCAATCTCTTTTTTTATAAGAATATTTAATTTTTGCTGCGCCTCAATATTCTTAATTTTTGCTATTTTGAGCCTCGGAATATTCTTAAATTATTCTTAGCGCGGCAGAAAATACAGATATGGCAGTTGATTGTTATTATTATCAATGCCAAAAACGCACACCTATTACAAATATGGTGGCTAACAGAACAAGTCATCAAAATAAATCTAAAAAACAGACTCATATAATATCAAAGAAGAAAGAGGGAAGAAGTACAAGTAATAAGATGTCATGAAAAATAGTTAGAAGTAAAAGGAGTACAGAAGTAAAAAACACCCGTTAAAAATAATTTTTCACAAGATCTTGAGCCTGACAATGTTCTTACGATATTCTTAAATTTCGCAAATTTTGAGCCTCATCACTCTTACATGCGTGTATTGCACGCCAAAAGATAAGCAATCCTAAAACTGCAGGACGTTTTACTGTTAGTTACTATACTACTGAGTCACGTGACTACTGAAGAACGGGAATATAGTAGGGGGGTTCCCTATATTACAACAACGTTTCTTATTATTTATTCTATATTCATCACCCTTGCTAGGGCTGCTCCTCATCAGGGGTGAGGGTTGGGGGTGGGTGAGGTTTTAACTTCTCCTCTCATGCTATATAATATAACTTCATGCCATATCTGTCCTGAAATTGACCGTATAATTTTCGCTTTTTCTAATGAATATGCGATAATTGCCACAGAGGTGGACGCAAGTCCAAATATAGTTTATCTTCTGGTTGTTATGGTTGCCGGTGATTAAGGAAATTAAGCCATCAGGTGGTCGCAATGATTTCAACATGAATCAGCTCTCCCATTATTGATTTTTGGCATAGCCAGGTCAAATCCTTGTTTGCTTGAAATTCAGTTATATAAAATTAGTGAGAATCGAACTGAGAATAACAAGTACTCGAACTTTCTTCGCAGTCACAAGATTTCACGAATGAAACATCTGTACCCCTGACTGCCTGTTGTCTCTACGGTGTAATGGTTTAGGTTTAGGCCCAGCGATATAAACGTCGAATACAACTTTCTTATAAACCATTTATTATAAGAAACAAGCGTGTACTTTCTTAGGTTGGAGAAACTCAGTACTGAACTTTCCTAATATTTTGTGGAGCCGAGTACTACTTTCCTATAAACCAGTTTCTTGTAAGAAACAGGCGTGTACTTTCTTAGGTTGGAGAAACTCAGTACTGAACTTTCTTAGCATTTTGAGGAGCCGAGTACTACTTTCTTATATACCAGCTTCTTATAAGAAACAAGCGTGTACTTTCTTAGGTTGGAGAAACTCAGTACTGAACATTCTTAATGTTCTGAGGAGCCGAGTTAAACTTTCTTATAAACAAGTTTCTTATAAGAAACAGGCGTGTACTTTCTAAGGTTGGAGAAAGGCAGTTTTAAACCATCTGAAGTCGTTAAGGACCAAAGAAGTGCAATTTTTTATAATCCAGTTTCTCATAAAAAAACTTTTCCCCGTAAGAGATTTCAAGACACTTCTCAAACGCTTTTTTTATGTTGTAAAGAAATCATTCAAAAAATTTTAATTTTTTATACAAATTATATCTTCTTATAAAGAAATGTTAAATTATGACGATTTTAAAGACATAATTAGATGCAAAGATATACTTTATATGATAATACATTTTATTTTATATATAATTTTTCATACATTATACATTATTTCATACAATATGACCACGCTAGTTTCATCTTCGGTCATAAAGGACCAGGCAGTGATATTTTCCTGAATGTCTTTTTCGGAAACAGTTCTGCAAGCCTTTTGTTTTCAGAGTCCTGTTCCGCGCTTTCCTGTTCCATACTTTCCTGTTCCGCGCTTTCCTGTTCCATGCTTCCCCGTTCCGTGCATCTTCGTTCCGCCTTTTCGTTATTGCCCTTTCGGTGCCTCCCAAGTGTTGGGGACGGCAGTGCGAATTTCATGTTTTTGCGCACTTTATTAAAAAGTCCTTTGCCGGGAACGTTGATGTGTAAACTCCGCATTGCATCGGTTTTAATATCGCCAGAGCTTTTGCTTCGCTCTGTTCGCGGTAAAAATGGCAGGTCTAGTTTTCCGCTCTTCCTGTTAACATTCTCATCATCCTTAGCCTCCTTTTCAAGATCACACTGGATGTCATTTATAAAGACGAGGCATGTATCGGACTTGATCTCGTGAACTGGCCCGCTGGCTTCGCTCGTTTCCAAGCTTTTCAAAAAGTTTTGATTTTTGTTGCTTTCATCTTGGCTTGCCCTTCGTCCTTTGCTACTTTCACCTATGCTATAATTATCAAGACTTTGACCTTGGTTGACCTCTGTTTCGTTTGCATCCAGATCTCTACCACTATCTGATCGCTTTAGACTGTCAACTCCAGAACAGCATGCTAAGCTTTGCTCTTTGCCACTTGATGCTTGGTCTGGCATCTGACTTGACCTTTCAACTTCATTTGACCTTTGACCTACGCTAACTCCGATATCTGTTCCATTTTCGTCATCGTCAGCGGCCTGTTCGTCAGCCCCGACTTGCCATTCCACATCGCTAGGTGCAGGTAGCATTCTTGTCTCGCTAGACATCGACCCTCGCTTCGTCATTGCTACCATTTTTTGCCATGGACTTTGATCTTGGTCCTCCCCTCTCCATAAACCACTTTTGAAACTACCAATCACATTCGAGTTCTGGCATGACGTAAGCCGATCGAGCGTTTCCTGCTCCTCCGCAGTCAGTTCCGATTGCAGCAGCTTCTCCTTAGAGGCGGACGCGAAATTCGGTGGCAGGATCTTTCCTGGTGTTCGTGAAATATCGCGAACGAATTCATGCGGAAGTTTAACGGCGCTCGGCTGCAATTTTGAATGAACTGGTTTTGTTTTGTAGCCAATCAGCTGCAAGATGTCAGAAATGACGGTAGGCTCTGCGTATTCTGAGTGGCTGTTCACCTTTCAATGAAAAATAATATAGATTAAAGTACAACAAACTAAATGATACGTGAAATTGTATTATTAAACTGTATTGTAATGTATTTTATTTTATTGTATTGTATTGTATTGTATTGTATTGTATTGTATTGTATTGTACTGTTTTGTATTTTATTGTATCTTATCATATTTTATTGTATTGTTTTGCTTTGTATTGTATTCAGTTATGTTCTTTATATTCTTTTCAATTCAATTCCATTCTATTGCATTGTTATAAAATAGTTTATTGCATTATATCATAGTTATATTAGGTAATACCTTTTCAGTAAGATCAATATTAACCAATCTAGGCCAACTAACTGATATTGGCCCCAATCCTGCAATGTCACCAACTTGAACCGAAGCTGCTCTGTAAACAAACTTCAATAGCCAATCAGACCTTGTAAAAAAAATTGAAATACAAAATTTAAAAAGGTAAACTTTAAAACACACAGGGAGCTGTACGAAGTAGAGTAGAGTAAAAAATAGCAGGTTGCCTATTGGATTCACGAGGAATATTTGCGACGATGTATATAAAAACGGGGATAAGGAGCAACGCAAAGTGGCAGGAAAACGAAGCAGATACGACCATATCATAATTAAAATGATCTCTTCGTTTACGAACAGCCTCATTTAAAACAATATAAAATTACGTAAAAAGGGAAAAGAAATCCGGTGCATTAAGACCGTGAAATAAGCAAAAGTTACAGGAGTGTCCCTTAGAGCTTTGAGTGATAATTTCAGAAAGGTATTGCAGCGCCATTATGCCTACCTTGAATAGCAATTATACAATGTGCCAGAAATAACGGATTCAAGTGCTTCCCATTCTTCGTTCGATACCCCAACTGGAGCACCAATCAAAATAACGTCTTCTATTATGCCTTGATAATCTTAAAATTTTAAAATTAAATATAATAGAATTGGATATGATGATATGATATGATATGGTATTATATGGTATTATATGATATGGTATGGTATGATATGATATAATATAATATAATATAAAATAATATAATATAATATAATATAATATGAAATAATATAATATAATATAATATAATATAATATAATATAATATAATATAATATGATATAATATGATATAATATAAAATAATATAATATAATATAATATAATATAATATAATATAATATAATATAATATAATATAATATAATATAATATAATATAATATATGATACCTTTTTCATTAAGCATTGTTTGCAAACAGTAAAATATGACCCTTGCTCCTAAGCTGAAGCCAATTAAAGTTACAGGACGATATCCCTAAAATAAGGAAATTATCATTGTATTTAATTATCATATTTATTTAATTACTATACAATACAATACAATACAATACAATACAATACAATACAATACAATACAATACAATACAATTTAATACAATAAAACACAATACAATACAATACAATACAATACAATACAATTTAATACAATAAAACACAATACAATACAATACAATACAATACAATATAATACAATACAATACAATACAAGACAATACAAGACAATACAAGACAAAACAATACAATGCAATACAATTTAATACAATAAAACACAATACAATACAATACAATACAATACAATACAATTTAATACAATAAAACACAATACAATACAATACAATACAATACAATACAATACAATACAAGACAATACAAGACAATACAAGACAAAACAATACAATGCAATACAATTTAATACAATAAAACACAATACAATACAATACAATACAATACAATTTAATACAATAAAACACAATACTATACAATACAATACAATACAATACAATACAATACAATACAATGCAATACAATGTAATAAGATGCGATGAGATACGATACAGTAGAATACAATACAATACAATACGAAACAATGCAATGCAATATGATGTAATGCAATGCAATGTAAGGTGATACAACACAATGTAATGCAATACAACACAATACAATACAATATAACAATATAGTACACTTCAATACAAAACAATAATACAATGCAATACAATGCAGCAAAGGGTTATAAAAGATAATTCTTTAATACACATTGATAATTTTATTGAATATACCATTATATTTATATTTCATTAAAATTATCATGTTTTCTTATCTTTAATTTTTTCAGACTAACCTGATGCCGACTTAAAAGTACATGTGCCAAATGAATGCCTGTCTCTTTCGATCTTTGCGTGCAAACATTCCATGGATTGTCAATCAAATTAGCTGCACTGATCAGCGTCAACGGCCAAGCAATCGACTTCAACACGGCTGACAAGAAGAACAAAATGGCGGTGCAAAAAATTGGTTTGATTGCAGTTTTTGACTGAAAATCGGCAAAAATATACCTAGTAGCAGATTGAAAGGTACTTGTGCTTTGATCTAGTTTAGTTAAAAACAATTATCATTTTTAAACAACTTCATTTGTATATTGTATGATTGCAAATCCTATAGTAACAGAGATATGAAGAATCTGGAGTTCTTATTGACTGAGAAAGGGTTAACCATTTACTGGTAATATAGATTATGATTTGTACAGCATTAAAGGGCATTAAGGTCTTCTTGACTGAGAAAGGGTTAACCATGAACTGGTCATAGAGACTATGATATGTATAGCGTTAAAGGACATTGAGGTCTTTTTGACTGTGAAAGGGTTAATCACTTACTGGTTTACACAACTCATACCTCGCAATGCCGTGTATTTTAGAATCCCTTTTACAGCGGCTTGCATCGCCTCGCGTTTCACGAAGTCTATTATTGAACTGCCAAGTTTTCGAAGATATCTGCAAAATAGACGATTGACAATTAATTCGAAACAATGATTTGGCATTAGAATTGCAATAATATACGATATATATGATGATGTTTCCAATTATATAAAATACAATTAAATATATATGATTTTAATGAAATATTATAGAATGCAAAGCAAATGAATACTAATAATATATAATATAATAACTTTAATATATGATAAAACAAAACAAACTAACGGAATATAGCAGTTTTGATACGAAAACGCAGTTATATAACTTTTATGATTATATAATTGATGAAGACTACTGTTAACCTGTCTGCTAAAATTATTGCTCGATGCCGTAGAAGGAGATCTTTACCAAACTTAATTACAGAACAGGACAGAATTATGAGTTGTCTGAAGATCGCATCAAGCGTTAAACTTGAACTAACAACTTAAACCTCGCGTTCTGTCATTAAGTTCGTTTACATAATTATATAATTAAACGTTTAAAAACAATTATGAACTCACTTTCCTTCCCACTTTAAGAAGTACTGTTCTGTGGAATTGTCTAATGCTTCCCACGGCGTATGGAAACCGGCTAAGGAAAGAAAAAATTTGAACTTCATGATTACAGGAAAATCGAAAACACAATATTGAATACTTGAAAGAAGTTGTGATAATTGTCAGGGTAGGAAAATTATGGATGGTGAAGAATGAAGGAACAGCGCAAAATGGCAAAAAAATAAGACAATATTTGATCGAAAATGTTTAAATATGAAAATATTGATGTACTTTGTATATGATAGTACAAATTGGAACCAGTATAGCAGCTGTCCATTACATCACATTACATTACATTCATTACATTACATTACATTGCAGTAGATTACATTACATTTCATAACATTACATTTCATTACATTACATTACATTACATTACATTGCATTAAATTACATTACATTACATTACATTACATTACATTGCATTGCATTATTTAACATTACATTACTTAACATTGCAGTACATTACATTATATTACATTACATTACATTACATTACATTACATTGCATTACATTACATTACACTACATTACATTACATTACATTGCATTGCATTATTTAACATTACATTACTTAACATTGCAGTACATTACATTATATTACATTACATTACATTACATTACATTACATTACATTACATTTCATTGCATTGCATTATTTAACATTACATTACTTAGGATTGCAGTACATTACATTACCTTAAATGACATTACATTGCGTTATATTAAATTACTTAAATTACATTACATTGCTTAACAGTACATTACATTGCAATACAATGTTATGCAGCATTCCTAAACTGTCCCTATCCTGTCATACAGCTGAGCTTAGTTAAGTATATTCGATTGGAAAATTCCTGTAATTGAGTAAATAACCCTTTCTAAAACAGCTTAATCTAAAACAGCTTACCTTCATCATCTTCATCTCCACAAAAGCCAGATACAGCCAAAGTCATATGAAGATGTTTGCCATTACTCAATGAACCAAACTCAAACTGTTCGATTTTGCCAATCCTTTTTGTCATTTTGTAACCTACAATTAATCAAGATTGTTCGTTTAAATTAAAGATTTTACACCCAGAGTTTCAAAGACAATTGTAATGTAGGCCGATCTCTAACATTCAATGTCACGTCCGATTTTTTTTGGTTTTGTTATGAATAGAATTAGCGATTTTCTGCACCACTGACTCATTTATATACCTGTTAAACCCGCTCCAGCCGCCCCGAATATTGACGTAATGACCGCCAAACCAGATGCGCCAGTAAAGATAGCTGCGGATCCGCTGCCAAGGACAGCAACTGCCCCTGCCCCGATTAGGGGGGCAGCAAGGCCAGCTGATAAAGCTAGAAAACAAAATAAACGTAATTAAAATTAAGACAAGAATGCCGTATTAAAAAACAATAAGATTCAACTCAGTAGTGGGCAGCAAACGCAAGAAATTGCAGGAATAGAAACTGTGTAGTGAACAGAAGAGGTTGTTATGATTAGTAGAAGGGTCGAACCCGTAACTTTAGGCAATGTTAAGCCAATACTCCAACTACTAAGTCACTATCCGAATTAATTGAAACATAAATTAGCATAATTAGCATACAAATGTGCCTTCTTTGCTTCACTATACGAATAAATTGAAATATAAATTAGCATAATTAGCATACAATTAGTACCTTCTTTGCTATTTTATACATAAGTATATAGTAGTACTAGCAAATATCTTTGTTTGAAAATGGGTGCCGTATTGATGTTATATATAAAGCGTGAAAATAAAATATAACTGAATAAAATGGCTATCAATTCATGTAAAATCTATTACGCTCTTTAAAGTGCAATGCCAACTGTAAACGAGGTCATTATGGTTATGAAAAAGAGGTTTAACAATTGTTACCTAGGATAGCACCACCGCCAACAGCGGTTAGGCCAATGACGAATGCACGTTTAAGATTTCGCTTTTGTTGTTCGCTGTGTCGTTTTTTGTCTCTGTAACGAAAATTAGATCGAGAAATCAAACTAAGGATTAATTTGATAGTTGGACAAAAGTAGAAACGTTTAAGTCACCTCGTAATGTAATGTAATGCAATGTAATGGAGTGTAATTTAATGTAATCTAATGTAATGCAGTGTAATGTAATGTAATGTAATGCAATGCAATGTAATATGATGTAATTTAATGCAATGCAATGTAATGTGATGCAATGAAATGTAATGCAGTGTAATGTGATGCAATGAAATGTAATGCAATGCAATGTAATATAATGTAATGGAGTGTAATTTAATGTAATGTAATGTAATTTAATGCAATGTTATGTAATATAATGCAATGCAATGTAATATAATGTAATGGAGTGTAATGTAATGTAATGTATGTTATGTTATGTGATACAATGCAATGTATCGCAACGAAATGAAATGTAATGTGCTATAATGTTATACAATATAATGAAATGTTAAACAATAGGCCAATCATCTAATCAATTAATCAATCTAATCAATAATCAACCTAATCAGTAGGCTGCTGGCTGCAATCACAAACCTTTCTTCTTCTTCAGATTTTATTTTCACCAATTCTTCTACCAAGGATTGTTCGAATTTGTCCATTACGTCCCATTCGACTTCAAGTGCGTTCGAAAATGTCTTGACGGCGACTCGAAATCTTGCGTCATAACATCCTTCAAACCGTAATAGAATTATAAGAGAATTTCAAAAGTCATTGTTTGGCACTAAGTGCTGATTGGCTGTTAGCAAGGTCCCCATTTTTGGAAACCCCAGGCTCACTGACCAATCAGATTGCTAGAAATGTAAGATGAATTTAGGATTACAGTCAATTCGACCGCAGATGGATAGCTATTTGATTGGTAGCGCCGTGTATTTAGCTGTCATATGCATCTCCATTTAATGTTAAATGCTAAGCAGGAGAGCAGTATAATGTTACAATGGCTAGTTCATTGGTAGCACCGTGTATTTATCTGTCATATGCATCTCCATTTAATGTTAAATGCTAAGCAGGCGAGCAGTATAATGTTACAATGGCTAGAAAATTGGTAACACCATGTGCTTAGCTGCCATACTAAGCAGTAACTGCAGCAGCTTTGCTTCATTTAGGTTCTTGAAAGCCAACCACTTATCCTAGGCCTGCCATCCTTATACAACAATCATGTTGACTTACCATGGCTTATCGCTAGTTTGATAAGGTCCTACAAAAAAGATAAATAGACATTTGAAAATAATTAAGCAAGAAGAAGAACTACAGCAAGAAAAACAAGACATGCATTTGGAAATTCACATTATCATAACCTCGTTTTGTACCGACCGCGTTTTCAAGTTATTTGATGTGAGATGATTTCTAATATGGCGTCACACAACCAGCGTGGTTCGTCGCTACTTTAACTACAATAAAACTTTCAACTACTAAACAAACTCTGAATTCTAGCGAAAAATATAAGCACATTCATTAATTCTACCCCTTCATTTATTGCAATGAAAACACAGGCGACATTTGTAATTAAAAATATATACCTTTGCGAATACATGGTACTTTCTATCAACGCTTTTATCTTCATCAAGAATTTCCATGATAACCTCAATGTTTCTCTCCAAGTCCTCTTGATCCAAGTACTCCAAGTCATTGGAATCAAATTCAGTGAGGGAATCTTCCTTTGCACCTTCAAATGTTGAAATATAAGTTGGGTTAGAAGTCGAAAGATTTTGGGAATGTTGTTTGTTTTCTAGGAGCTTCAGAAATAAGGCAAAGTTTTTGAGAAAAACGTATTTTTGATAAAAAGGTTCTGCGCCAAGAAGTTAAAAAAGCAATGTCTTGACTAAACAGACTAAATGGGCAGATTGATCAATTGATTTATCATTTACCTTCTCCTTCAGCAAGTATATTTTTGGTTATTGTGTCGTGAGCATTCTTGCACCAAAGCCTAAAAAATGGCAGTCATCGTCATCAATAATAAATCATCATCATCAAAATCATCATCATCATTATTATTATTATCATCGTCATCATCGTCATCATTTTATCATCATTATCATCATCATCATCATCATCATCATCATCATTATCATCATTATCATCATCATCATCGTCATCATTTTATCATCATCATCATCATCATCATCATCATCATCATCATCATCACCATCATCATCATCATAATCATCATCATCATCATCATCATCATTCATTCGTCATCATCATCATCATCATCATCATCATCATCATCATCATCATCATCGTCTTAATCACCATCAACACAATCAATCAATCAATCAATCAATCAATCAATCAGCATCATCTCAATATGACCTTAATTGCAAACTTTCCACAATGTTGTTCAATCCTTCCAAATGTGATTACCACACACTGATCGGACAGCCTCAACAAATGAGTTCTGTTGTCAGCAAAATTAATTGCCTTTCCTAAACTTGATAAATTATTAAACATTCAGATGGTTTGAGTGGGATAATCCTGGCAGGAGATCGCCATGTGTTACAATAGAAACTGACACAAATCCAAAATCTAGTTTGAATATGATGAATCGTAAATTGTACACGATCGATCGAAGAGGAATTGATCCCATTGTTTAATGGTATATTCAAACTGGATTTCCATTAAAAATGCTCTCTGTGTTATTCAAATTGTCATTTCATCCGGTAGCTGAGATTGCTCAACGAATTTCAAACGACAGGAAATTAGCGCTAAATGGCCTAAGCTTGTCCTTTGATTTCAATATCTCCTTTGATCCAATTTCTAACATCGCTCGCAGTCTTAATATTGAAATGAATCTCTGTTCGTCAGATCAAACTGCAGCCTGCTCAAATAAAAGTCGCTTATTAACTTGTTACAAAGCTACAAGTCCTTAATTGAGGCCTCAGAGTTACTTAGTGTGGCAGAAACTTGAATCTTAGTTGCTTAATATCCTGTTTGTTACCTAAGCGTTGCTTACATCTGCTTAATTAAGCTCTCGAGGTGCTTAATATCTTAGTGACTCACACCTTACTTTCCTACTAGTTATTTGCTTATTTAAGCATTGCTTACATCTGCTCAATTGAGCCATCAAGTTGCTTAATGTCATAGTGATTCACAACTTGCTTTTCCGTTGCTTCTTTAACCATTGCTTAAATCTGCTTAATTGAGCTCTAAAGTTGCTTACATAAAACCATTTCCAATCATTTCTGAGTTCTTTGCTTACTTTGAAGGTGCTTACTTTATACTTTATTAAGCCTTCAAGCTGCTTAACTTTGAACGGACTAAAGCCATTGGCTTATTAACCTGCCTCATTTTAGAATATCATTTTCAGCTGTTTTTTTGGTCCTCAAATGTTTAAAAGCTCAAGTAAAATCAACGTAAACAAATGGTTGAAACTCAGTTTTACTTTCTGATTGAAAAGCTGCAGTGAAATAGTCTACTCGTGATTCTTATTTCACTGTTTTGGTTTTTTGGTAAGCTCTGCAACAATTTTTAAGTTTCTTTTTCGTAGTCTGTGGTTAACCATTTCGATGTTAATTATCTCAGAGCAAAACTTACATTGCCGTCGTCTACACATCGACTTTCTAGCAGTTTATTTCTTAGAATATAGAAAACAAAACCAAAGAATAGGCAACGCTATAGGAATGTATCTTGGTATGTTTAAGAGGCGTATGAAATTTATGGCTATAAGCAACTAGGCCTTAATTCACTTGAACATTAAGCATTGTGATGGCTTAACTTGGACATGACTGACTAAAGTATTAAGCAACTTGAAAGCTAAATAAAGGAGCTGTCAGCAACATGTAAATAAGCAAGTCAATTCAATTCAACTAGAGCTCGATTCCCTTAGTATTAAGCACAAAGAAGGCTCAATAAAGGAGCATTAAGCAGTGCTGAAATAAGCAAATAGGACAAGAGACGCTTAAACATTGAGCAGCTGTATGCAATTTTGTTAAGCAACAAGGGCTTAATTCACTTAACATTAAGCAACTTGACTGCTAAATGAAGGAGCTGTACCAAACTGACTAAATCTGACTCAATGAGGCAGCAGTAAGTAACAAGTAAATACAGGTTGAATCGCTTAAACATTCCAAAACTTCGTGCCTAATGAAGGAGCTGCGAGAAACCGAATACTTAGCACTGTTTGAGTTATTAAAACAAAACGTGTTATCAGCCCATTAACACTGGGCTCACGTAGTCGCAAAGTAAAGAAAGTTTTAAAGTGGCCACGCTTGTTTTGCAGACGGCTTTGCAAACACAACTGGTGGCAATGCGGCTCATAACCTCCGTACTCAAAACCCCCTTTTGATTCCAAAGGTTAAAACTACAACTTATGGCATTAAATCACTCAGTTTCCAAGGGCCGAAAATCTGGAATTCGCTTCCTGATGAAATTAAAACAGCCCAAAATGCTAAACAATTCAATAATTTGATTAAAACTTGTTCCAAGAAAACAGATGCATGTGTTCTTTATATCCAATGTAGCTTTTGCTAGTGGCAGAGTATGGCCGATCTTGGCAAGATCTTGGGTGCACCAACAGTCCCGCCCCTCAGGTGCGGGTGCGCAAAAACCGTACAAAAATCGTAAGGTGCGCTACTACACTATGGGTACTAGTGCACAAACATAGCTACTTCAAAATCTGAGGTGCGCTATCTTAGGCAATGAAGAGTTATCTTGGGTGCGCCATTGCCATACTCTCCATTCTGGCAGATGCGTCATAATTAGGGATATTCTCTCTTTTTATCTCTCATTGACTTAAAGACCAATGATAACTGCGCCATTCAGCGTTTACAATCAACAAGTCAATGTGTATGAGCCGTATAATACAGTGTTGATTAATTAGTTTAACTTGAAACCGAAACTTTGGCTGTTTTCAAACATGGCGTACTTAACATCAAATTAGAACGCTACGCCATTTTCCATGGAACCTCGTTTTGACAGTTTCACCTTGGAGACAGGTTTGTTGTTGTGACAACAAGTAATCTCTGTCGTGAAAATGAGCCTGTTGCTTAGCAATCTGACGACATGATAATGAATGCTTGGAAACGAGATTACCATGGTCTTGAACCAGAGGTTGAAGGCGGGTTCGTGATGTCGCCATTGAGTGAGCTAAACCATTGACGTACATAGCAAAAGAGCTGAGTACTACTTTCCTATAAACCAGTTTCTTATAAGAAACAAGCGTGTACTTTCTTAAGTTGGAGAAACTCAGTACTGAACTTTCTTAATGTTTTGAGGAGCCGAGTACTACTTTCTTATAAACCAGTTTCATATACAATGAGAATCTAATTAAAATAATGCATAAAAATCAAACCAGATCCTCGTTCATATTTTCGTGCAGTACTTTCAATCATTCTTATCAATACAGAAAATATTGAATAATCTCGAACAATAACAGGCAAATGTTTTGTAAACTGTCTTTAAATTTTCTTCGATTTTAAAATAGATTTCGATGCATTTCGCAGCCAAAGGATTTTTCTGTTGAGCCTTTTCCCAAACAACACGTAAATATGCTCATTTCAATCTCAGGCCTATGCAGACAACGCGGGCATTTATGACAGAAAGATTAACGAAAATAAACTTGTTTTGGCTTCAGCTTGGCTAGAATTGATAGAAATGACCAGATGTTCTGGCCGCATTAAATATGGTAAAGAAATCGCCAACCGTTTAACCAACGAACAATAGGGAAAGGGTCTGTGTCATCTTTTGTACAGCAGACGAACTAAAATTAATTAAAAGCACAGTTATACGAAGATGTTATTTCTGCCGAGGTATAAGGTGGCGAGAGAAGACTTTAAAAGTAGTCTTCCTTATTGCTTTAAGTCCAACATTGCTTACATGTGCTTAAAGTTGCTTCATTGAGTCCTTATGCTTGCTTAATATCTCAATGAATTTGTTGCTTATTTAAGCATCACTTATAGTTGATTCATTGAGCCTCAATCTTGCTTAATCTAACAGTAACTCATATCCAAGGTGCTTGTTGATTTATTGCTTATCAATGCTTACAGTTGCTTAATTCAGCCATCAAGCTGCTTAATGTTTAAGCTGTTCCTGTCTTTATTGTTCATTATCTTTCTCCTTATCAAAGCATTGCTAACAGTTAGTACATTGAGCACTCAAATTTGCTTAATGCTTCAGGCACTCAGCGACATTTGCTCATTAAATTGCTGCAAACTTTTATAAACCAGTTTCTTATAAGAAACAAGCGTGTACTTTCTTAGGTTGGAGAAACTCAGTACTAAACTTTCTCAACATTTTGAGGAGCCGAGTACTACTTTCTTATAAACCAGTTTTTTATAAGAAACAAGCGTTTTTGACATGTCCTGCGAATTCTCAAAGATAATTTGTAGCTTGCCTGTTAGCCTCGCTGCCTCCATATCGATTTAGCAAACACAATTTCCACAGTTTGCAAAATAGCTGTTTTGATTGATGACTAGGAACAAGCTGCGCCTCCTCGCTTATATGAAGATATTCAATGTCTTCTTGAGTAGTTATATTGTTCTGATTACTTTCATTATCCATCTGCGAGAAAAATGCAAACAAAAACATTTGAGGGGCATTGCAGTTCAATTTCAAAGCGATAAAGCAAGGGACATTAAAATGATTATTGGGGAGGGGAGGGGAGGGGAGGGGAGGGGAGGGGAGGGGAGGGGAGGGGAGCAGGAAAGGAGCAAGGAGGGGAGCAGGAAAGGAGCAAGGAGGGAAGGGGCAAGGATGGGAGGAGGAAGGGGGCGAGGAAGGGGGCAAGGAGGGCAGGGGCAAGAAGGAGAGTAGGAAGGGAACAAGGAAGGGGAAGGACAAGCATTGATCTTACGAGAATCGTGATTGAATCAGCGAAAGAAAGTGTTTTGTGTTGAGGGAAAGTCTTTGCAAGTATTTCTTCACAAATACCCAACTTTGAGGAGATAATTTGAGAGGTTGTGAAATGAAAGATTGCCTACCTTGTAAAATCACAAATTTAATTTGAGCAAAACTTGTAAAATTTTTGTTTGGTTAAAGTTATCAAATATAATGTACATCTGTGTTGCAGCTATCATACAATGGTGGAAAAGTGACACCTTTTTAAACTAGTGGTGTCACCAAAAGCTTCAATGCCTGTATAAAGTGCAAAAATTACCAGGTAGATATGGACAAAGTAATTAAAATTAAATCATCATTAAAATTGATTGTGATTGTACTCTACACCAAGCTCTTTGCTCATCTGCATAAACAATCATCAGCAGAAAATCTCAGCATTAATTTTTGATAAGATGTTTTAAAGATGTTGTAATGATATGATTTAAAATTCCATATTCAGGAACCAGACGGAATCAATTTTGAATGAGATGTCAGGGCATTACATACAATTCCAATCCATAATAAATGATATGTGTGGGTGTGTTCTCCAGTGAAAACAATAAGTCTATTGTCAAATTTTGAAGTCTTGGTCTATGAAAATAGAGAAAGATTGGCATTTTGGTCGTTCTTTGGGAAAAGCTGGTATGGTTAAGCATGAGAATCCCAGAGGCCAGGACAGGCCGCTTCCACCCGGCTAGAATCTTGAATTGTGGTTGAGAAAAGCCAATCTAAAGGGTTCAAATATTGGTCTGCCAGAGATGACTACCTGGTGCAGAGCAAGGGGTGGGGTCGGGGGGGGGGGCCTTAAAGACCTGTGTCTAGAATTGCAAATATGATGATTCAATGACAAAAAGTTGTTTGTATTTAGTTTATATAAGAATTGTTTTTGCCTTTGATATTACAGTTTGAAAATAGTTGCTTAATTATTTAATTGACTTGTTTCCAAGTGTAAATATGTTTAGAATAACATAATAGAATATAACATAACATAACATAACATAACATAACATATCATAACATAACATATCATAACATGACATCACATAACATATCATAACATAACATAACATATCATACCAGAACATAACATAACATGACATGACATGACATAACATATCATAACATAACATAACATAACATAATATATCATAACATAACATAACATAACATATCATAACAAAACATAACATAACATGACATAACATATTAAGGCATATTTTTCCGTAATTCTTAAACCCTATGGGACTCATTTCAAAAATGTGTATGAATTTTTCTGATAATAGGATCTCAAATTTTAATAACAAAGACAGCAATTAAAGTTTTTCACTTCTATAACTCATTTATTCATAATATAGCAACTACAAAATTGGTTCAAAAACCTTAATTTTTGTTAAAAGTTGCTATTTTGTAAAATCTCAATTTCCACGTCAAAGATATTCTCAAATCACTCAAGCTTTTATGCGGCTGGAAAGAGGAAGAAAATGCAAAATTTTCGAAGTTCTTGTTGTTTTTTTTATCTTTGGATCGATATTTAACATAAATCATCACAAAGTGGAATATTTTAAAGATAAACCAAGATAAATTTAGAAATTTACTGTTGATTAAACTGAAGACCAGATGTTTTGTTTTGTTTCGCTCTTGACCTTTGGGTAGAAAAGCTTTCCGGCCCTGAGTTAGGATCATAAAATATAACATGTAACATGTAACGTAGTATGTAAGGGCCTAATCAACATTCTATATTAAAAATAATGTGACGGTAAACGCAATTAAACAACTAGTGCTTGACCTCACCGTGAGTCACATTTCTTGGAAGATATTTTATGTAGAGCTATGATGAGCAGTCGATAAAATGAGTAAAGCGATCAGTGACTTAACAACAACCAAATTTCACCAAGTTTCATCGAGTAATGTGATGCTGCTAGGCCACTCTATCTAACAGCCTGGTTAGGCCCACGTCGTCCAGCAATCGCTTTTGATCTCGATCAATTTTTATAGCTCTTTAGTTGCATTGATTTCTACACTACATATCATAATTAAATTCCTACGCAAAATCAGAAACAACACCTGCTCGTTTACATCTATAGTTGTCCACGTTAATTATTAATCACATTTTTTGTTTCTTTCCAATCAAAATAAAATTTCATTTTTAAAATGGCGGCATTGTTTTCGTTGCTCCGCTGTTTCCCTGTGATATGACGTATTCAACAATAAACCGGGGGTGAATGTTCCTTCTCATGCTCCACTTAGCCCCCATTCCAATATTGGGCCCTGTAAGATTTTAAAAATATGTTGGGTCTTTTGATTAGTGGGGGCTTGTTCTAAATTTAGAAACATGTTTGATGCTCATATTTCTTATTATTTGAATCTCTTCTGATGCGGGGAGATCTCCTCCACCCCTTCCTCTCCCCCCTTCCCCCTTCCAAACATCGACATCGTAACAGCCTCAGCACCATAACGAGATTTCAATCGTAAACATAAAATGAGGGCGATGGTGGGAATTTGAAATTTTCCCTCAAAAACCGAAGTTTCTTCAACTTAATGTCGTCTTAAAACAAGGATTATAGATCAAGAAATGAAGCAATATAAACTACAAGAGTTAGTTGGCAACACAAAGAAGCTACCGTACCCTGAAAAGCATTTTTATGAAACATTAATCAGCTTCAGGAAGCTCCCAGAATGCGCGGAGCTGTTCCTGCCATTGCAAATCCATGCTCACTACAGATCAAGAAAAAGAGACCCTTCACCATTGACCAATGGAAGGTATGACAGATTTGCTGTTTGTTTTAATTGAGATACATAAACAATTTCCTTTTCGTTGCTATATGTTTAACAGCACCACATGTGCACCCACAAAAACTTCGTCGTCGTCATCATAAAGGTCGTTCATTCATCCAAGGCTATAGCCCATTACATTTTTACTTGCTTTAGCCGCCCTAGTCTCATATTTCAGTTTTCCGTTTCTTTCTGTTTTTATGCTTATTATGTCGATTTTAAAACAGTCATTTGCATTAACGCCATTCCACTTATCCAATTTGGTGATTCTAATGAAAGTCAAAGAAAGACAAAGAAGGCTTTTGGCAAGCCCAAATCAGCCTTATTCACTTACAAATTTTTAAATGGTCTTCACGCAATTGATGCAAAAATTATGTACCTCAGAAGTGGGTAGCTAGGAGTTTTAGGGGGGCAAGGAGCTAATAGAGCAAGAGTCCTGTGGGATTTCTGTTGAAAAATTGTTAGTACCTCTCACATCTCAGACACTTAACTTTTTATCATTGGGGACATCTGCCTTTCCCCCATGGCTATGGTACTGAGATAATTTCCAGAACTCTTTTAAAGATACGATGCCAAAGAAGGTAATAACATGAAGAGACAATGCTCTATGGAAAATGAAGAAGTCCAAAGTTACTCCGAATGGAAAGTGTTTTTGTCCATGTTGAAGCTCAGTTCTTGGAAACATTTCAGAAGATTTCGAAAGTCGGTCATTTACATCTTGCCTGTTGGTCCATTCCCAGATGAAATGTTGTCCGGCCTTGTCTCTCCACAGTTAACATTTTTGCAAGCATTAGTTAATTTTGGTGAAGCATTTTTCCATGGAATGTCAATAAAAATCTTGCCTGTTATTGAATATAAGGAAATTGGATGCAAGACAAGAATCCACCACAAAACTGGCCAACTCCAGTTGCTTTTACCTGGTAAATATATTTTTAATCACAATTTATGAATGATAATTTTTCATAATCAATTTATTGATTTATTAATTATTATTTTTCATCATTAATGATATTCAAAGTTCATTTGCTTATGAATTGGGTGCAAGGAAGAATATTAGTTTTGTTTTTTGGTAGGGATATCACACATTAAATATTTGAAAAGTCAATTTTGTAACATAATTATTTTACATTTGTTGAAATGAATATGTTTATAATGTTTTATTAATTTCTCATCCAACCATAAGGGATCTTTTGCAAAACAATTGATTGATTGATTGATTTATTTATTGGTTGATTAATTGATTTATTGATTGATTGATATATTCATCTATTTTCTCATTTATTCATTTGTCCGTTTATTTATTTGTTGATTCGTTATTTGATTTGATTGATTCATTCATTCATTTATTCTTTCCCTTATTTATTCATTCATTTGTTTATTAAGTTCACCTCAAACCTCAAGGGATCTTTTGCAAAACAATTGATTGATTGATTAATTTATTGATTGATTGATTGATTGATTAATTGATTGATCAATCTATTGATTGATTGATTTATTATTTATTTATTTACTTATTTATTTATTTATTGATCCATTAATTACTTACTTGAGTCATTGAT
>OZ025198.1:7144321-7151821 GCA_964019065.1 Catostylus mosaicus
TTATATCATATTCTATTCTATTCTATTCCATTCTATTCTATTCTATTCTATTCTATTCTATTCTATTCTATTCTATTCTATTCTATTCTATTCTATTCTATTCTATTCTATTCTATTCTCTTCCATCCTATCCCATTCTATTCCATTCTATTTTATTCTATTCTATTCTATTCTATTCTACTCTATTCTATTCTATTCTATTCTATTCTATTCTACTCTATTCTATTCTATTCTATTCTATTCTATTCTATTCTATTCTATTCTATTCTATTCTATTCTATTCTATTCTATTCTATTCTATGCTCTTCTATTCTATTCCATTCTATTCTATTCTATTCTATTCTATTCTATTCTGTTCTATTCTATTCTATTCTATTCCATTCTATTCTATTCTAATCCATCCTATTCCATTCTATTCCATTCTATTCTATTCTATTTTATTCTATTCTATTATATCATATTCTATTATATCATATTCTATTCTATTCTATGCTATTCTACTCTATTCTATTCTATTCTATTATATCATATTCTATTCTATTTTATTCTATTCTATTCTATTCTATTCTATTCTATTCTATTCTATTCTATTCTATTCTATTCTATTCTATTCTATTCTATTCTATTCTATTCTATTCTATTCTATTCTATTCTCTTCCATCCTATCCCATTCTATTCCATTCTATTCCATTCTATTTTATTCTATTCTATTCTATTCTATTCTACTCTATTCTATTCTATTCTATTCTATTCTATTCTATTCTATTCTATTCTATTCTATTCTATTCTATTCTATTCTATTCTATTCTATTCTATTCTATTCTATTCTATTCTATTCTATTCTATTCTATGCTCTTCTATTCTATTCCATTCTATTCTATTCTATTCTGTTCTATTCTATTCCATTCTATTCCATTCTATTCTATTCTATTTTATTCTATTCTATTATATCATATTCTATTCTATTATATTCTATTCTATTCTATTTTAATAGCATTGTGTTTAAAAACTTTTAATTCTCACTTTTTGTAGCTGCTACTACCATTCTGGAACTGTCTCAAGCTCTGCAACAATAACCCACACGTGCACTTCTGAACTCACAGGAAGATATGTTTTTGTGGCTCTCCAAGGGTTTGGTTTTCTACAGTTGTGTGAATTGCAAGTCTTTCCAAGTGAGTCGTTCATTTTCCATTTAGATTATCACTCGAAAGTATTAAATTGATGAATTGTTTAAAACTTTCCCCAAAGTTCGAAAAAATTTTAGAGGAATACGTAATCAGTTGTTTCCTGAGTTATATTATATCATATCATATCATATCGTATCATATCATATCATATCATATCATATCATATCGTATCATATCATATCATATCACATCATATCATATCATATCATATCATATCATATCATATCATATCACATCATATCATATCATATCATATCATATCATATCATATCATATCATATCATATCATATCATATCATATCATATCGTATCGTATCATATCATATCATATCACATCATATCATATCATATCATATCATATCATATCATATCATATCACATCATATCATATCATATCATATCATATCATATCATATCATATCATATCATATCATATCATATCATATCGTATCGTATCATATCATATCACATCACATCACATCACATCAGATCATATCATATCATATCATATCATATCATATCATATCATATCATATCATATCGTATCATATCATATCACATCACATCACATCATATCATATCATATCATATCATATCATATCATATCGTATCGTATCATATCATATCACATCACATCACATCACATCATATCATATCATATCATATCATATCATATCATATCATATCATATCATATCACATCACATCACATCACATCACATCACATCAGATCATATCATATCATATCATATCATATCATATCATATCATATCATATCATATCATATCATATCGTATCGTATCATATCACATCACATCACATCACATCACATCACATCATATCATATCATATCATATCATATCATATCACATCACATCACATCACATCATATCATATCATATCATATCATATCGTATCATATCATATCATATCATATCATATCATATCATATCATATCGTATCATATCATATCATATCACATCATATCATATCATATCATATCATATCATATCATATCATATCATATCACATCAGATCATATCATATCATATCATATCATATCATATCATATCATATCATATCGTAACGTATCATATCATATCATATCATATCATATCATATCATATCGTATCATATCATATCATATCACATCACATCACATCACATCACATCAGATCATATCATATCATATCATATCATATCATATCATATCATATCACATCACATCACATCACATCAGATCATATCATATCATATCATATCATATCATATCATATCATATCATATCGTATCATATGATATCACATCACATCACATCACATCATATCATATCATATCATATCAATATCGTATCATATCATATCACATCACATCACATCACATCACATCATATCATATCATATCATATCATATCATATCATATCATATCATATCATATCGTATCATATCATATCACATCACATCACATCACATCACATCACATCATATCATATCATATCATATCATATCATATCATATCATATCATATCCTATCGTATCATATCATATCACATCACATCACATCATATCATATCATATCATATCATATCATATCATATCATATCATATCATATCATATCATATCATATCATATCATATCATATCATATCATATCATATCGTATCATATCATATCACATCACATCACATCATATCATATCATATCACATCATATCATATCATATCATATCATATCATATCATATCATATCATATCATATCATATTATATCATATCATATCATATCATATCATATCACATCACATCATATCATATCATATCATATCATATCATATCATATCATATCATATCATATCATATCATATCATATCATATCACATCACATCACATCACATCATATCATATCATATCATATCATATCATATCACATCACATCATATCATATCATATCATATCATATCATATCATATCATATCATATCATATCACGTCATATCATATCATATCATATCATATCATATCACATCATATCATATCATATCATATCATATCATATCACATCATATCATATCATATCATATCATATCATATCATAACATATCATATCATATCATATCATATCATATCACATCACATCACATCACATCATATCATATCATATCATATCATATCATATCATATCACATCACATCATATCACATTACATCACATCACATCACATCACATCATATCATATCATATCATATCACATCACATCATATCATATCATATCATATCATATCACATCACATCACATCACATCACATCACATCACATCACATCACATCATATCATATCATATCACATCACATCACATCACATCATATCATATCATATCATATCATATCACATCACATCATATCATATCATATCATATCATATCACATCACATCACATCACATCACATCACATCACATCACATCATATCATATCATATCATATCATATCACATCACATCACATCATATCACATCACATCACATCACATCACATCACATCATATCATATCATATCATATCATATCACATCACATCACATCACATCACATCACATCACATCACATCACATCATATCATATCATATCATATCATATCATATCATATCATATCATATCAATCATATAATATCACATCATATCATATCATATCATATCAATCATATAATATCATATCATATCATATCATATCAAATCACATCACATCACATCACATCATATCATATCACATCACATCACATCACATCACATCATATCACATCACATCACATCGCATTGCATCACATCACATCACATCATATCATATCACATTACATCGCATCACATCACATCACATCATATCATATCACATCACATCGCATTGCATCACATCATATCACATCACATCACATCACATCATATCATATCATGTCATGTGATATTTCTTATGTTCCAATCTCTTCTTTACATATCTTCATACACCCTTATCTGGGCAATAAGCATTTGAATTCTTAATTTCCTTATCATTTTGCAAACATTTATCATCGTTTTAGTTTCCCCCAAACATACTTCATGCCGTGAAATAAAACTTGCAACTGGAACAACAACGAATGGTCTATACACCCTCTGGAATGCCCGCAAGACTTCTAAATACACAGTAGGTAGCTTTGGAAGTTCTTTTATGACGTCTTATTGTATTTTGTAGGCAGCATGATCGAAATGTAAAGGGAAGGGAGGTATGCGGTCACTGGTCATTGTTATCGTAAACCTAGTTCTTATCATTACGCAGATTCTAATTGGTAATCTCACCCATCCTAATCCCAATCTTAATCCATCCTAGTCCCAGTCTTTATCCACTCCCAATACTAATCTGAATGGGAAACATCATGTTAATCCTAATCCAGGTTCTAATTGATAGCCCTAATCTTTTCTGATCTATTTTAATCTCTGATAGTAACCCTGTTGCTTATTATAACACATATTCTATTTGGTAACCTTAACCCATCCTAATCAAAATCTCAATCCTAGATGAATTCTCATAGTAACCTTGATGCTAATCCTAATCCAGATTCTAGTTGTTGGCCTTAATCTTAATCCTAGCCAAAATCTCTCAAAACCAAGATCTTTATCCACAGCCTCATCCTAACCTAATCCTAATCAGAGGAGCAGCATAATGTGATAATGACAACCCAATTAATTCTATGACTTTAATTATGCCATGATCCTATTTCCAAAGTTTATTATGCACGCATATTAATATAGTTTTCGCAATTTAGACTGAGCTTTCTATGACCTTTGAGTAGCTGAGTACTACTTTCTTATAAATCAGCTTGTTGAAAAGTAACGTTTGCTGAAGTAGGTTCCTCGAGACCTAGCTGTTTGTAAACAATTTTTTTTTATTTAGGCCTATTGCCATATGAGTGATGGAGGTTGGACGTTGATCGCTCGCTTTTCAAATGCTGATGCTAAAAATTGGATCGCAACAAGCGGAGCGTATTGGTATGATACTGCCGCAGTGGGAGCCACGACTTCTTGGTCAGCAAACAGTGATATGATAAACAAAGCTTTTTATAATGCAAAAGGAACTGATATAAAGTTAACGAGAAGCGATTTATCCAGTCATTCATATTTGTTGTATTCAAATAATTGCCTGTCATCAACATCATTCAGATCAAAAATGACATCTTATGGAAACTTCAGGTAAATTTAATTTAGCTAAGATTGCGTTTGGATCTGATAGCAAATTGTATGATTAATGGTTGCTGATTTATGATTAGTGATTGACGAATGATGATTGATTATTAAAGATTGATGACGAGTGATTAATAGTTAATGATTTGTGATGAGTGGTTATTGATTAATAATTAATAATAAATGATTGATAATTTGTGATAAGTGATAATTAATTAATAAAGATTGACGGTTCATGATTAATGATTGATGATTGATATGACCAGCATCACTTAGGAACAATGCAATATTGACCATGATTCATGATCTCAGATGTTTATGATTATGTTTTCACTTCGTAGAAACAATGCATTATGGGGCAGCGACAAATGCATGGGCCAATGCAGCATAAATTCTTACGGTAGTGTATCTGGCGTTTCTGGATTTTCCCAATATACCTGCAGTAGTAACATACAGTCTTCAGGTCAAATTGGATTCTGGTGTCACTATGGTTCTGGCGATGCATCAGTTATCATGATTGGTGGAGGAGGTAGTGCTTGTGCACGTGCTGATCACGGGATTGCGATTACAGAGGAAAATAGCCCAAGATTTGGAACATTTGGTACTGTAGATTTTGGAGACAATTCAGCTGGTACCACAGCTTATGCATTGAACTTGTGGATCAGATGAAAGAGAGAAGACGGAGAGAGCGAGTAGAGAAAAAGAGAAGTGGTTGGGGTCTGGATAATTCTTTAAGGCTAATTCGAATCCTAACCCAGATTCTGATTGTTAATCTGAATCCATTGTAATCTTTTGGTTAATCTCAGCTTGATCATGATCTCAATTCTAGCTGAATCCTGATCGTAACCCTGGTGCTAATCCTAACCAAGATTCTGATTGTTAACCTGAACCTATCGTAATTCTAAGCTTAATCTCAGCTTGATCATAATCTCAATCCTAGCTGAATCCTGATCGTAACCCTGGTGCTAATCCTAACCAAGATTCTGATTGTTAACCTGAACCTATCGTAATCCTAAGCTTAATCTCAGCTTGATCATAATCTCAATCCTAGCTGAATCCTGATCGTAACCCTGGTGCTAATTCTAACCCAGATTCTTATTGCTAGCCTTAACCCTCCCTAATCCTAAGCTTAATCCTACCTTTATCCTACTGGTAACCTTGGGGTTGATCCTAACCAAGAGTCTTTTTGTTAACCTTAACTAATCGCAATCTCAATCTTAATCAATTCTTTTAACTTTAATCCCTCCTAATCCTAAACTTAATCTTAGCTTAATCCTAATCTTAATCCTAGCCTAATTCTGATCGTAACCCTGGTGCTAATCATAACCAAGATTTTAATCCTCAAACTCAACCTTACCTTGAATTTATCCTTGTCATTACACAAGTATAATGTCATCATGGCAAGCCCATTTATTCTATTACATTTTTGTGATCTTATTTTCATGTGTTTTTGTGCACTCATTTAATTAAAGTGTTTATTACTTTGTCCTACCTAAACTTGCTTCACTTTGTTGAATAAATGTTTTTATCTTAGTGTTTACCTTAGCACGTTTGCAGGTCTCAAAAGTTTAAGTTAATACTAGTTAGCATTTGATGTATTATTTGATGTAATGCCATTTTGATGACAAAAGTGAGATACCTTAAATAGGGTGTACCCACACACACCGAGGGGGCAGAAAAGGATGATTGCCTCCGCTCACCTGCCCTCGGAAACCAAGCTGAATTATTTCAATTTGCCATTGTTTTCCCTTGATTTCACGTTGTTTTTTCTTGCAATACCCGTTCCTAGCCTTACGGACATTTAAGGTGTCGAAAGCTTACTGTTTTTAAAAATGGAACTGCTAGAAGCCACAATTTTCGATAAGTAAATAATGATTTGAATTAGAATTAAATTATTCAGCACTTAATATTATCGTTAGTTTTTCTTTGAGTTTTAACATTGACCTTTATACCCTAATTATACCAGGGGGGCATTATTGTGACTTTGAAATGTTGGAAAAGGTTTCCTCAATTTCAGTCTTTTGAGCCACTCACCCCAATGCACTATCTTCATTGATCACAAAAAAAGACTGGATCGAGCTTCTATTGTTTGGAAAGTGAAGCCAAAAAATTTC
>OZ025198.1:7156821-7216821 GCA_964019065.1 Catostylus mosaicus
ATTTCATCAAATGAAAATAAGATGCAACAAAGATTGACAAAAGCTAAGTCTCGCCTTAGCCTTCTGGTGCAACAAGTGGCACCCTTAATCTTATGCTCTTATCTGCTTGGGGATAGAATTTATTATTGCTCGGGGCAGTGGCGTAACGGAGCAGTGTTGGGCCCTACGTCAAAGTAGGGGTTTGGGGCCCCTATTTTTTGCAAATCAAGTTACTGACTAAGCCCAAAATTACCCTTAACTGCATAAAATAAATTTCACAAAATTTCTTGGGGCCCCTTATGGGTCTAATTGTGTGGGGGCCCTTAGTTATGCGCTTAAAGATGCACTACGTGCGTTAAGCCACTGGCTCGGGGTGATAGGAAGAATTATCTTTATATCATGCTTTCTTTACTCTCTAGGTAATCTGGCAAGGGCAAAGACAACATCACAATCATCTATATACCAGATTTATGGTGCAAATCGAGCTGTTGATGGCTCCTTTGACACGAATTTGTGGCACGGATCTTGCACCCATACGAATGCCGACCCGAACGCTTGGTGGCGCGTGGATCTTGGTGGGGTCTACACGATTGGAACCGTGAAGATAACAAACAGAGCGATTGCATGGGAACGATTGAGTAATTTTGATGTAAAAGTCGGAAGTTCACTTGGGAGTAGCTCAATGTAAGTTCTGTTCTCTTCTCTTCTCTTCTCTTCTCCTCTCTTCTCTTCTCTTCTTTTTTGTTCTATTCTGTTCTACTCTACTCTATTCTGTTCTGTTCTGTTCTGTTCTGTTCTGTTCTGTTCTGTTCTGTTCTGTTCTGTTCTGTTCTGTTCTGTTCTGTTCTGTTCTGTTCTGTTCTGTTCTGTTCTGTTCTGTTCTGTTCTGTTCTGTTCTGTTCTGTTCTGTTCTGTTCTGTTCTGTTCTGTTCTGTTCTGTTCTGTTCTGTTCTGTTCTGTTCTGTTCTGTTCTGTTCTGTTCTGTTCTGTTCATGTCTCTTCTCTTCTCTTCTCTTCTCTTCTCTTCTCTTCTCTTCTCTTCTCTTCTCTTCTCTTCTCTTCTCTTCTCTTCTCTTCTCTTACCATCTCATCTTCTCTCTTCTCTTCTCTTTCCTTCCGTTCTTCATCACAAGCATTCCTCGAGAACCCGATAGGCATACTGCCATTTTGTTATCTACTTTTCTTTTTAATGTTAATCATTTCTTTATATTGTTTTCAGATGCTTCTATTATTCTGGTACTGTTGGATCTTCCGCAATCGTCTCACTAACCTGCACCTCTGAACTCGCGGGTAGATATGTATACGTGGTTCTCCGCGGGACAAACTATCTGCAATTATGCGAAGTGGAGGTTTTTGCCGGTAAGCGTAGACTTGACATATATATTTCTTAAATGATAACTCATAGAAAGTATCAGTAAAGAAAATAATCAAAATGGATGAAGTTAACTAAACTGACCTGAAATTGAGAGAATACAAAGCATACAATCTGAAAAGAAACATTGTGCTTCTTTCATCAGTGCAAAATCAACATTTTATCGTCTGTTTCTTTGTCATCAATCCAATTTATTTTCATGTTTCAGTTTCTCCCAAATATAAATCGTGTAAAGAAATAAGAAATGCAGTCAGCATGACTCAAAATGGCGTATATAATTTGTGGGATGCAGCAGAATCCTTTAAATATTCTGTAAGTCATTAAAGATAAGTTCTTGTTTGATCGTTAAGTTGTGTAAAATTTTGCAAGGTATTGCAGGAGAGTGTTGTGGATTGTTTTACAATGTTGTATAATGTTTCATGGTATACAAATTGTTGCAAAGTGATGAGGAGCATTGTCGAATGCCTCAGAATGTTGCAAACTGTTGCATCGGACTGTTGCAGACTGTTGTAGAATGTTAAAAAGTATTGAAGAGTGTTGCAGAGAGATGAAGAGTATCGCAGAGGTTGAAGTGTGTTGCAGAATGCTGCACAGAATTGTAACAAAGTGTTGTAGACTGTTGTGGAATGTTGCGAAGTGTTGCAGAGTATCAATTGTGTTTACCGTCTTCATAAACACTTTAGAAATTCTCCAACAAAGAAATCTAATATATCTGATTTCTGCTTAGGCCTATTGCCATATGAGTGATGGAGGTTGGACGTTGATCTCTCGCTTTTCAAATGCTGATGCTAAGAACTGGATCGCAACAAGCGGAGCGTATTGGTATGATACTGCCGCAGTGGGAGCCACAACTTCTTGGTCAGCAAACAGTGATATGATAAACAAAGCTTTCTATAATGCAAAAGGAACTGATATAAAGTTAACGAGAAGCGATTCATCTAGTCATTCATATTTGTTGTATTCAAATGGCTGCCTGTCAACAACATCATTCAGATCAAAGATGGCATCTTATGGAAACTTCAGGTAAATTCGATTTAGCAAAGATTGAATTTTGATGTGATGGCAAATCATATGATTGATGATTGATGATCAATTATTAATGTATGACAATTAATTATGAATGATTGACGATTGATGATTGATGATTGAGGATTGCTGGTTGATTATTAATGATTAGTGTTTGATGGTTGCTGATTTATGATTTGTGATTAATGACTAATGATTAATGGTTAATGATTGCTAATTAAAGATCATTGATGATCTTTGATTAGTGATTAAATATTAATGATTAGTGATTAGTGATTGATGAAAATGTTGAAAACCGTATTAATTGATACGATCAACATCATATTCACCTAGGAACAATGCATTATGGGGCAGCAACAAATGCATGGGCCAATGCAGCATAAATTCTTACGGTAGTGTATCTGGCGTTTCTGGATTTTCCCAATATACCTGCAGTAGTAACATACAGTCTTCAGGTCAAATTGGATTCTGGTGCCACTATGGTTCTGGCGATGCATCAGTTATCATGATTGGTGGAGGAGGTAGTGCTTGTGCACGTGCTGATCACGGAATCGCGATAACAGAAGAAAACAGCCCAAGATTTGGAACAACTGGTACTGTAGATTTTGGAGACAATTCAGCTGGTACCACAGCTTATGCATTGAACTTGTGGATCAGATGAAAGAGAGAAGGAAGAAAGAAAGAACAGACTCGTTGACATTTTAAAATCTTTTTATTGACTATAACCAGAGCCTTAGGGGTTGACTTCTCGTCTCCTACTCTGCTTTCTGACTTGAAATCTGACCTATGATCTTTCAGATTCACTTCTTACCTTCTTTATTGACCATTAACCTTCGGCTTTGATTCCCGACTTTGGATTTGGCTTTTTTCTTCCAAATCCATCTCGATCCTTCTATGCTCGCTTTCGACTGTCATTTTGATCTTTCACCTTCGAAATTGACCTCTCACCTTCTTGTTTGACCTCTGACCTTAAATTTGACCTTTCCATTCATATTGATCTATCGTTATTCATTTTGACTCGGTAATTTGGATACATGGTTACCATGAAAGTTTTACGATGTAAGAGCAAGACATAGAGAATTAAAGCAAGGTGGAATTCCGATAAGAAACAAGAATTGATAAACAATCCGCGCCATATGAAACAAAACAAAACTGGACAAAGTCAAGAGATATGTTGACGGCAGAGAACTATTAAAAGACCATTTATATTTATTATTATCATCATTAGCGGACTCATTTAAGAGACTAGGTTTTTTGTTCTTTTATGCACTTTTTGTAAATGGTTTTCACGCCAAGGATTTGCTCCAAAGCGGATAGATTTCAGCAGAAATGTAAATATGTGCACAACAAAATGAGTATGCTCAGTAGAAATTTTCGATTGAAAAATCATCAACTCCTATGTATTGCCATCGAAGTCGTTAAAATTGAACTAATAAGATTATTTGCAATGTAGAATAAATTCAATGCAACTTTCAGCTGATACTTTGTGCATGAATACACTGTATGTAAGATCCATGCTGGGTTAACTTCCCTGAATTCATTTGGTCTCGCACAATTACCCATAATTGCTTTGCTGTCCTTGTTTTAGAGCGATTCCTTCAAGTGCCGATATAAGATGCTTTGTCTATAGTAAAGACTTAGGCTCATGTAGGCCTATGTTTTTTTCTAATCAGAGGCTCTGTTGGGAAGAATGAGGGGGTCATTAGGGGTTGCGTTGGGAATTGCCCAATACGTGGGCTATGTTCCCTTACAGGAGACTATATAGCAATTCCCAGACAGACATAAAATTTTCTGGCAGTTACTAGTTGCCAAATGCATGAGTCATCCCTTAAATGCTAAAAAATTGCTGAATAAATATCCTAAAATGTGCGAAAATGATCATTTTTAAAGCATGCCCATCTTGCCCCCAGCTTTGTCACCATGAGGAGAGGAATGGGGTTGTTGCCGAGCAACGTACCATTTCACAGGGGAACGATGAATAATAGTGGAAAGAGGCCTGGATCGAGTTTCTTTGATGATTATGCCACATCTTGAGTTTTGACATGCAGAATGTAAAAATTGGCGATTTTGATAAATAAAATACCAAAAAAAGAAGTTTTATAGTTGGCTGATCGATCCGGACCTATCTGGTTTATTTACGATCGCAAGAATCAGAGCTCTAGAAGGTTCGAAATAGTTGGCAGAGTTTTGGACGCATTCGTTGTTAGGCCTTGTTTTAGGCCACTTTGTTCGACACACCTCTTGAATCGGAAAACGCGTGGTTTCTCAATTGTTTGTCTACGGTTAATAAAAATTTAGATATAATGGGTAAGTATGTGCTGGTTTATGAAATATCTCCGTATATAGATGTACAATTTGTTTAAATTTACCTGATAACATTTTGTCAACAAGAAAGAAAATTATAAAAAAGACAGTCAATGGCATAATGATCAGTAAATGTGGGCCGAACACTTAAAACAATGTCTCATACCCCTTTACTTCTTATCCCCCAAAATATAACCCCCTGGGAAATATTTTTTTGTGTAATACTCCCCTCCCATCGCTTTGTGTGGAATTTTGCAATGACTAACCTGAACTTTACTGAATTACGGAGACTGTCAGGCATATTTTGAAATGTAATTTGGTATTTTGAGATGCAATATGATAGGATACAAAATGATATGATAAGACATGAGGTGATGTGATGTGATGTGATGTGATGTGATATGATGTGACTTGATATGATTCAAAAAAAAAATTGTCTGCCTTTGAATTCATTCAGCTTTTCTTCTTTCAGGTTCACTATTCTCAAGGATATTTTCTGGATTGTTTGGGTCCAAAGAAACCAGGATTTTAATCTTAGGATTAGATGGTGCTGGAAAAACCACCATTCTTTACAGGTAACTTGAATCTACTACCACACCCCCATATTTCCCAAGATGCCCCCATAATGTCATCAACAGTGTCCCAATTTTGTTGCCTTGTTTGAAACATTTGGATATTTCGTTGCATGGTATTATTGATCTAGAAACCAGTTGAAAAACATTGACAATATTTTGTTTATTTTAGGCTGCAAGTTGGTGAAGTAGTGACAACAATTCCAAGTAAGTTGCAGTTCTTTTTAAAAGGAAGATATCATTATTTGAACAAAGTTGCATTTCTGAGGAGTTGATGTATATAAAATCCTAATTAAGTTATATGGAAGACTGAAATAATTGATTAAATGAGGATAAGTATGGCAGTTAAACACATGGTGTTACCAATGGGGCTCACCAACTTAGCACTCAGCATTAAATGGAGATGAGTATGGCAGCTACACACATGGTGTTACCAATGGACTAGCCATTGTAAAATTATACTGCTCACCTACTTAGCATTCAGCATTAAATGGAGATGAGTATGGCAGCTAAACACATGGTGTTACCAATGGACTAGCCATTGTAACATTATACTACTCTCCTGCTTAGCATTCAGCATTAAATGGAGATGAGTATGGCAGTTAAACACATGGTGTTACCAATGGACTAGCCATTGTATCATTATACTACTCTCCTGCTTAGCATTCAGCATTAAATGGAGATGAGTATGGCAGCTAAATACATGGTGTTACCATTGGACTAGCCATTGTATCATTATACTGCTCTCCTGCTTAGCATTCAGCATTAAATCGAGATGAGTATGGCAGTTAAACACATGGTGTTACCAATGGACTAGCCATTGTATCATTATACTGCTCTCCTGCTTAGCATTCAGCATTAAATCGAGATGAGTATAGCAGTTAAACACATGGTGTTACCAATGGCCTAGCCATTGTAACATTATGCTGCTCTGCTTAGTGCTCATCATTAGTTTGAAATTATTATGGCAGCTAAACACATGGATGGCTAATAACCTTGATATTATGCTGAACAAATATACAAACTATCTTTAATGAAAGTATATTTTCATGAATAAAAACCATTTTATTCCTAACTTTTAGCCATTGGGTTTAATGTGGAAACAGTCACATACAAAAATCTTAAATTTCAAGGTCAGTAAAAACTTTTTCATTTTTTTTCTTCATTTTTTCCCTTGTTGTTCAAGAATTGTTCAACAGCTGTTCAACCATTGTTCAACAATTGCTCAATACTTGCCCAATAATTGTGCAACTATTGTTCAACTGTTGTTTATCACCTGAAAAGCAGTTGCTCAACAAATACTCAACAACTAATCAACAATAACTGAATAATTGCTCAACAGTCACTCAATAATTACTCAACAATTGTTCAACAATTGTTCAACAATTGTATATCAGCTGAAAAGCAGTTGCTCAGCAAAAGTTGACTACGCAACCATTGTTCAACATTACTCATGAATCACTCAACAATAGCTCAATAATTGCTCAATAATTTCTCTATAATTGCACAGTAATTGTTCCACAGTTTATCACCTTTAAATTTATCACCAACAGTCTAACATGCTACAATTTTATCGTTAATTTGTGGCCACTTTTGTATTTCATCAATTATAAATCAACAATTTTATTTATTTCACAATTTGTGATTAATTTTGCTTGTTTGCCTGCTAATTTAATAATATTTTTTCTTTGGTTTATTTAGTGTGGGATTTAGGAGGTTTGTTTATTTATATTTCTTATCTTATTTTGCTTACATTTTTATATTTTGTAAATTTAATAACATTGCTCTGTTTCTACGTAGTTATCTGGGTGAAAAAACATAAATGAAAAAAGAAACTAAATGCTTAAATTTCATAATAAAAAGATAAGGAATAAAGTAAATTTCTATTTAATGATTAAGGGCTATTAAACGACATCCTAAGACAAGAAAATTTATCTCCATAGTCCCATGCCTGGTTTCTTATAAAAACCCCTGTGCTATGAAATAAGGCTAGGTAAATCGACTCGAACAGTTCTGACAATGAAAAAAAAAATTTTATTTGCATTTGGTGAACCACCTTCTAGGATCCTTTATTCAAGTTTTTTCTAGTATTTGAGAAATCATGTTCTACCGATTTGGAGAACTGTTAGGTCAAGATTAGATGCCTATTTAAATGAATTTTAGCTTGGCATAAATTTTTAAAATGTAGCTGAATAAGAAAACCTTTATTTTGACAACAACTTGAAACATTTATGGTTTTATTTTTCAGGACAAACAAGCATAAGGTTTGTAATTATCAAAATAATATCATAGGCTTCGTTGAAGGCAAAAGAACACATCTCGGGCAAAGATTATCTCAGTTAGACCAAACATAAGCTCCTTGAAGATCATGTTTTTCTTATTAGACTCTCCGTAATGCGGTAAAAGGCATTTTGACATTCCCACAGTGACATTCTCACAACTTTGATAATGAGCGGCTTCTCAACATACAACGAAGGAGTTTCAATATCTTCTGATCTTATTCTCTAAGCCCAAGGTGTCTGCTTCTCGTAATTAAGCATTGCTGTTGTTTCCTGAATGTTACAAGATATGGTGATTGGAAAACACTTATTGTTGTCTGCACTGCTGTAGTGTATGTGAATGACTGACCATCAGATTAAATGCTGTTTGTGGCGTCTCCACCAATTTTGAAAATGCAGCTGTTGATATACAAACATTCAGAAAATTTTTCTCAAGCAACTTTGCTCTCGTTGTCAGACATTGAAATTTATCAGCTTCTAGGCTCTTTTTTCCATATTATCCCCGACCTACATGATTAATTTGCTTTATATTTTTTTATCGTTTATCAGGCCTTATTGGAGATGTTACTACGCTAATACTGATGCAGTTATTTATGTGATTGATAGTCAGGATCGGGATAGAATTGGAATTTCAAAGCAAGAACTTGTTGCTATGTTAGAGGTTAGTCTCATCGATTTTTGCGAAAAGAACGAAGAAAAACAAGTTTGATTCTGCCCTGTATGATAGCATTAGAGGTGATAGCTTTGTCTCAAATGCTAGTCTTTCCGCCCCGAAGTTGTAGAAGCTTAAAGCAAGAACTAGTTGCTATTTTTTGAGGTTTATTTACATCGCCTTTTGCACGTAGAACGATGAAGACGAGGAAGATATGTCCTATAGCATTAGAGGTGATACCCCCGTCACATATGCTGGTGTTTCCGCTCAGAGTTTGGAAGAACCTTGCCCTAGAAGCAGATTTTTCTGCAAATTGTTTATGTTGCCTTTATAGAAATATGTGCTGAAAACTTGGAAGACAGTAGCTATGAATGATACTTACTTTAGGTAAGGTTTTAGTCGGAAGTTTAGGAAAGATAAGGCGAAGTAGGGAAAAGGGGATTTTCATCTGGAACTGTGATTCCCGTTGCATAAAATTCCGAATCCACTTGTACCGATTAAAAATGTTTCAATCGTTGATACATTGTAAAATTTCTTCACAGGAAGAGGAGCTCCGAAAAGCCGTTTTGGTTGTTTTAGCAAATAAACAGGTAATACTAAAGCTTCAAAATTGCTTTTGTTTGCAGATTATTCCATCAAATTTTGCTTCAAACGGTTCCTGAACAATTCCTGTTTTTATCGGATTGCCTAGAAGCATATTGGTAGCTGGTGACAACATCGGCGTGGCTAAAAGCTACAAAAGACGGAACTTGCAACGGTATATCAGTTTGATGACCTAGACCCAGTGTCCTACCTAAGAACAACTGGACTTCAGTCGCACATGAAATGGTCCATGTAAACGGTGTCTTTTTTGCGTTTCTAGGACATGGATGGTGCAATGTCAGCTACAGATGTGTCCAATGCATTGGGGTTAGCAGCGTTAAAAAGTAGGTCATGGTCAATATTCAAAACATCAGCAATAAAAGGCGAAGGTTTAGATGAAGCTATGGACTGGTGAGTAGTTTATGGAATTAACCATTTCTCGGTTAAACAGCCTCTGTTCCATAGTTTTTCCATTAGAATTTGGAGATATTGTAACCTCGAAACGGTTAATGGTTAAAGAGACTCAAACTGCATTACAACGTATGGTATCTGCGGTTTTCATGACTGCCAAATGGTTAATGGTTATAGAGACTTAAATCATTAAAACGTATAGAATATTTGGTCCTTATGACCATCAAATTGTTTTTCGATATAGCCTTAGTCCTTGATACAACCAAAATAAAGTTGCCAAGGTTTTTTGGCAAATGCTGCAATTTGTAACCATTCAAGTTGAAATGAAATAGCATTTTCAAATGGCTTCATATCTTATCATTTCATTGTTTTCTATCTGATTTTAAATTATATTCTCTAGGCTTGTGGATGCACTAAAAACGAAACAATAAAAGAGCAGAAAAGATTTATAACAAAATGAAGGACAATTTATAAATTGTAAAAATGTTTTAATTATCTGATGCCGTGGGGACTCTTTAGGCCATTTGATTGTGGCAAAGACCGGACGGGATATGGAGCCCCATAGCTACTTGCAAACCCCCCTGGAAAACTATTTGTAATTGAATTTGTAGAACTAGAACATGTTAAAGTCGAGAAATGTTGCTTTTATGGAAATTTAAAATTTAATTTCTCTCTTTCAAATTTCGGCAAGTTAACGCTTGATTATTACGATAAAAATTCGCCTTCACCGACCCAACACAAAACACGATGTGACCCTCTGTTGTTTCCTTTAAACATTACACGATGCCAGTTTGACAGGCAATCACTGTTGAAAAATTCCGGGGGTCGATGCCCGTATTGTGTTGATGAGCCCTATGTTGGTCCCTGGCTGGATGGAGGTCCACGAAAAACAATAGAAACTCCTATGATACTCCCAAGCCTTGCCTATTTTTATTTGTTTTGTGAGGAAGGTTTGCCTTCGGGGATATTTTTGTCCGGAGGTAGGTTAACACCTTTTCTGGACTCCGACTTCAAGTAACCCTAAGTATTGATTTACTTTGAAATAATTCTTATCTTGACATGGAATTCCTTAGATATAAAGATAAAACTGTAGGCCAAAGTAATTGGTTCATTGATTAATTGGTAGCACCTCTGGGATTAAATTTTAGATCTTGTTGCCTCCAGGGGTTAGATTTTTAATGCAGATAAGCGTGTTCGTTCAATAACTATTCAAAAATTAGATAGAAACGCTTGTATTTAATATTTTTCTCATTTGATACTAAATTAAATAAAGTTGTGGAATTTGTTGTTTTTATGCCTTTTCAACTTGGTTTGACTCCATAACTTCGCTATAACGTTTCTTTACTACGAAAAAAAAAAGTTTGGAAAGATCCTTACACTCAAGACCCTGCTAGAGATCCCTAGAAAACGGTGGAGAAACGCAGAAAACTATCGAAAAACGCAGAAAGCCATGAAAAATGCGGAAAACCTTCTTCAAGCGCAGGAAACCGTCAACATTTGAAACAAAAACTCGAAAGACGCAGAAAATCACTGAAAATCGCAGAAAACCGCGAGACTTCCCTCGATGGTTTCCCCTTCGTGAATATCGAATCGAGACTGAAAAGAAAGTTCCCGGATGCCAAGAGGAACTGGTTATCAAGAGAAACACAATCACGAAAAATATGTCGAAAAGCGTGGTTTATTTAGCAGTTTCTCCTTCGCCGCCAAGCTGCCAACCTAGCTAGAAATTAAGAGCATAGCATGTCTTCTGTTTTAGAAATACGTTCGTGGTTTGAAGTTCCAGCAATTGCACATTATTGCTATCTCTTTCGTGCCGCTTTTGACCTGACCGAATTTGAGATTGAGGTGCGTCATCACAAAGATTGCTTATATCGTTTTTATACCAAACTATTTACGCTGTAACTGCCATTTTTCCACAATTTTTCACTCTTTACTTCGTAATTATCCCTGTAATTTAAAATACCGTCATTTATTTGGCAGATTATACAATATTTTCGTGCGTGTTTTCGTTTGAAAAGCGAACAGTCCAAGACCTTTCGTTTCCTGTCTATAATTCCACTTGCTGCCATTTTGCTAATGCCTTTTAACTTTTTTTATTTGATTTTAGGACTTGGAAGACTCTTTACTGATCGATGGAGCCGCTGAAGGAGAAGAAACAAGTTTTCTTCCTGATTTGCTCGCCCGTTTGTTAAGAGGATTGTACAGGACCAAAGAAATCAAGTGAGTGTAACTTATGAAAACAAAGGAAGGTGCATTCCCCTTTTTGTCCGAAAATCAAATTAATGTTGTGATTTGGAATTTCGGATAACAGCTTTATTTTTCTAAACCCACAACAACTTTAAAAATATTGGCTTCAGGGGTCCTAAAATATGAAAGTAAATAATTTTTGACTTTTATCAAACATGAAAGAGAATCATTTTTTTTAAATTTTGCATGGGATTCTAATTTAATTTGTTAGGTTCAGTTCATAAAATTTTTCTTCTTCGTATATTGGTTAAAATAATTTAGATAATTTTTATAAACATAAGAATTCTTAACTAACCTGTGTGTGATAAGAATCCATTGCTTAGCACAAAACCATATAGATATATAGATAAAAGAAATCTTAAATGTAGTCATTAAGATGTGGTTTTTTCAAAATCTGGAGGTACTAGGTCACATTTCAATTAATATATTCTTCCAAAGATTTAAAGTATAGAGTTGTGTTTTTGACATGAAAATCCAGACCAACGAAAAAAATTTTTTATTAGTAAGCAGTTTGAACAACAAAAAAAGGAGATGAAGGCATTGATATAAGATTTATGATACAAATAAATTGTATTTTAAAGATTTGAATGTTCATTTGACTTAACAAATTTATACAACTTTAAATTTTCTCTCTGCATGCTTTTCCACAAACACTTTTCCCTCTTTAAATGAAGAAAACATGAAATGAAATGAAAATGCACTTGACACAGGGGCATTCTTGTTAAATGAGCTACTATATTTGCATGCCCTTTTGTAAAGAACTTTGCATAACGGTTATCAAAGGCTACCCACTATAAATATGATTATTATTATTGCAATACCACAGTCTAAGATATTGTTCGACTGGAAAATTTAGCTGAACATCAAGCTGCAACCTGCAGCCTTAAATATTCAGCGCATAACGCAGAGTTCTTGCAGTTCCAATTAGGCAAGCCTTTTGCAGTGTTCCAAAGTAAATATTATTATTATTATTATTATTATTACTATTATTATTGTTATTATTGTTATTGCAATACCACAGTCCAAGATATTGCTCAACTGGAAAATTAAGCTGAACATCAAGCTGCAACCCGCAGCCTTAAATATTCAGCGCATAACACAGAGTTCTTGCAGTTCCAATTAGGCAAGCCTTTTGCAGTGCTCCAAAGTAAATATTATTATTATTATTATTATTACTATTATTATTATTATTATTATTATTATTATTATTATTATTATTATTATTATTATAATCATGCCGCAGCAATACTAGTCTACTGACCTACAGTATTAGTCTTTCGGCATGGGACAGACAGTGAAATGTATAAAGAACTGATTTTATACTGCCAAAATCAAATATTTTATGAATGCCTTTTAATTGGCTGCTAGCAAAATTGTTGCCAAATTATAAGGATGTTTGTACTCAGTTGTATTGTGTGGCAGTCTTATGCCAGCCCACTTGTGACAGAGCAAGGCTAACCGAGGTTTCTCTTTTCGAAAGAACCCCCAGTAACTGGCCACAATTGTAGTTGAACTTAAATACAAAATGTTGCCTGATGTGGATGTTGGCACTTCTCTTAACAACTAATGTTGCCTCCTCTGCATGAAAGTTGCATACGTATTTGAATGGAAGGCTGTTTGACCACAAGTGGTGTGGGAAAATATTAGGGATCTTTTGAGCTGAGAAGAAACTTCAGCTGAGCAAACAAATGCATTAATTCTAGCCCATTCTAAGGTTTTGCTGTTCTGGCCTGGGAAAACAGAGTTATAGTCAACTGTTAACTTTAATGTAAAATTGGAAGAATTTTTGAAATTGCTGGAAAGCACTTTCCCCCGGAAAACAAAGCAAAAATTTCACATTCTCTTTTGGTCAAGTAAAGTGAAATTAATTGCTAATGAAGGATAGTTTTAGAAATGCAAGATCTTGGTAAATAAAACCAATATTATGAATATAAAACAACATATAAAACTTATTCCAAGCAGGAAATGAAATAGAAATTGCAAGTTATATGTTAAAACAATCAGATGAAAAATAACAATGTATGATATTAAATTAATTGTAAATTGAGAAGTATCTCTTAATTATAACAATAAAGACAGGGATTTTTCCAAGTAAGAAATAATTTCAAGATAAATGTTTTTAGTGCGGCTCTAGAGTCTTTAGCTCTATTTCCTGACCATCAAAGCTGATAAAAACTAGAGAGTAGGTACATAGATACAATGCATCTACAAAAAAGGATTTATATTTGATGTTACTGCAAGATAAAAGTATGGAAGTGTAATAATCACAGTGGCCAATGATTAAATTTAAATCAAATATCACAGCAAAGAGAACTGTTTAGCTAAAATCAAGGTTTATTTGTTATAGGATTTCCAGATTGCATTATATAGTTGTTATTTCAATAAATTATGAAAAAGAAACAGATGAAAAAGATCATCACAAAAAGCGTGTTCTGAAACAAATGCTACTTCTTAGGTGCAAATTAAACACTGTCACATTGTTTCAAGATTAATGTTGCTCATATATTATGGAAGAACTCCATAAATTTGAAGACGACAAACCGCTTAGGAGGCATTCATTTTGATTGAAGCTCCAGACAGCATGGTTGGTGTACGTTAAAGGGAATAATGCTGAAAATTGCATTTACCATGCATAGTGTCCTGTCTCTTACAAAAGGATTTGATCTTTAAGCTTGAAAGATCTAAGCCCTGAGTGGATGAAGGATAATTTTTGATTAGAACTGTACAAAATGCATGCTGAGTAGTATGCAAAGGTCTCCATGAATAACCAAATGGGGTTTAGTCGCAAGTTTCCTCCCCTGCACAGTTGTCGAAATATGGTCCACCTTATTCTTTTGAAAATTTTGACAAAAATAGGGTTGGGCATTTTAAAATCATAACATACTTATCTAACTTGAAATGTTTGGTCGTGAATTTGAGAACAAATTTAGATTTAATAATTATTGATCAATTGTTGTAAGTGAGGAATATTTTCTTGTTTCTAGTGGCAAAAATTATGGCAAATACCTTAATGACTTATTGGATTACCATTATACTTATCTGAATGGCAAAAAAAACCCTGTAAAGGAGACAGATTTCAGGTATAATTTGAAATACATCCTTCAGAATTATTTACATTTTGCTTTCAAAATTTTCAAATTTGCATAAAACTCAGTTCAGTGCTGATCAGCGTTCCCCCAGAAGTCATTCGTCTCACGTTGTGATAATTGAATTCTTTTAGGAAACTCCCATGCAGAACGAAAGTCACGATTCTCTATGACATATGTCACTGGCGACTTGAGGTAGATGACATTCAAGAGCTCTTGAAGGTATGTTTATCAAGCAACCATATATTGTGTCAAGCTATATTGTGACATCACTCTCAGGGTTGATTTCTCCATAGTCCATAACCAGAGCTATAACCAGAGTTTCCTTGCCCACTCCTTCTTTAATCCCAAATCTGTTCCGAACTCGGAGTATTGGCAGGAAATCGAAGTTTCACCAACAAACTGATTACAAAAATTGCGACGATCATCATATTTATATTCAAGGCAATTAGACCAGGCGTGGCGCCAGGATATGACCGACGGGGAGGCTGGGTTCCCTGACAGGGGGGCTAAATAACAGAATAGAGGGTATCTTTCTATACATTATAACACAATTTTCCGTCAAAAATTCCCCGACAGACCCGAAATTTTTCCCCGACGAAGGGGCTATAGCCTCCCAACCCCCCCCCCCCCTCTGGCGCCACCCCTGAATTAGATCTGTTCTGCTTACACAGATCTTCTCTGTATTTTGCTAGGGTAAAGAGGCTGAAGAGTTGCGGATTGAACCAATTGGGTACAATTCAAAAGGGGACACGTTTTGGTATTTCTATGGTACAAGACTTTATAAGGAGAGCTTGATAGACAAAGAACCATTTGTTGCCAATGGAGACCATACGATGTTTTCCAGGAAACGAGGAAAGGGGAAGTACAGAAACCGGAAGAAGAGGGATCATAGGTGGATCGATTCTTCATCAGATTACGAGACGGGGTGAGTAATGGTTTGAAACCAGATGTAGAAACCAGAGTGTGATGATGCAGACAGTAATGTAGACAAAACTGCCGTTTGCGAGATCATCAGTGTGTGTCATGTCTGACACACAACACACGCATCCATCTCTTGATGCAAGTGTCCAAAGCCGGTGACAGGGTGGAGGGCACTTGATACAGACTTGATACAGGCAAATTTGATACAAAATGGGTTGGAATTATAAACGTAGGAAGTGGGGGGGCACAGGGGGCACGTGCCCCCTCTACTTTTGAAAAATTCGGGTAGAGTGTCCCTTTGAAGCTTAATGGGCTGCCCTTTTATGCCAACCGTATAACTAAGATGTACCTTCAATTACTCAGTTGCTACATGAAATGAGAAAAAGCAGTTACATAAAATGAGTCACTAACTCATTCACCGTGAGGTCTCCGAAACAGTCTCTGACACTTTTCAGAAAATTTGTGATAGTGCCCCTCAGAACTTGTGCCCCCCCCCTCTTTTATAAGGCTTCCTACGTCCATGGTTGTAATAGATAATCATTTTGGTGTTTCATCGACAGTTTTGCGAGTTTTTCCACCTTTACGAATGATCCGTTACTTGCTGTTCATTTGCACCGTTTTATATCGGTCATTATAATGAGACCACGTTGCCAATTTCTCATGGCCCCGCAGTGCACCACATGAGCTTATCACGTCTCATGGTGTGCATACATTGCGGTTCGTCTTTGTGTTGCCGATCTTTGAATGTCAATTACACAGCTGTCCCCTATGCTCATAGGATTCCATTCGAGCCAAGGCCGTCCCCTCAAAGACCACATATTCTCATTTCCTCGGAAATTTTTCCTGATTTAAACAGTAGATTAAACAATAGGCTTTTGTTCCGTGAACAATGAGTCTATTGTTTTTCCCTCAGTTATCGGAAATTCTGTCGGAAATTGTCGGAAATTTTGTCTTTCTTGCCCCCTCCCCCTCTTCGGAGATGCCTGCATCGAGCACGTCAATCATGGAAACACGCTATGTTATTTCTATTCGACTTTCTTCAGATCTGATTGGGACAGCCAAGACTCGCAAGTGACACACGAAGATACAAGTACCACAACTGGTTCATCTTCATTAGCAGGTGGTACAAAATGGTCTTTGGAATGCTCAACCGTAGAAGAATGGAATGTGCTAGCGGATTCATTGAAGAACAGTAGGGATGCGAATGAAAAGGGCCTACTATCGATCCTTGTCAACCAGTTCTTAGATCGCATTGCTGAAATGATCGAAGCAAAGGTAGATGATGTTTGATGGGTTATAAATTGTGGGATAAAAATCATAATCATCATAATCATAATCATCTTCATTATCATCTTCATCATCATCATCATCATCATCATCATCATCATCATCATCATCATCATCATCATCATCATCATCATCATCATCATCATCATCATCATCATCATCATCATCATCATCATCATCATCAACCCTATCATCAGAATCTTCATCAGAATCATCATCTTCATCTTCATCATGATTATCATTATCATCATCAGCCATGACATAACTTGTATATTATATAATATATATACATACTCACGCACATACTGCCTCCTTCTTCAAGCTCTTAGCATAACCTGCTGTTTGTGTTGTTTTAGGAGAAAGCGCTTCACAAGAAACTTCTTCTTGATTCGATGCCTCGAAGAGCGTCCGGGCGAATCGCTTTAAAACTGCTTCAGAAAGAAGAAGAAGAAAGAGTTGAAGAAGAAGAAAGGTTGCTAAGGGAACAAGAAAAAATGCGTGAGACGGAAGAACGCCGGAAAGAAATGGAAGAGAAAAAGAAAAATGAAAGAGAAAAAAGATTAAAGGAAAGAGAAAGAATGGCAGAAGAACGTAGATTAGGTGAGAGAGAGGATTTTATAAGTTTTAGAAATTGTTTCTTACTGAATTATTGGGAGGTGAATGGGAAAATTTGATAAAAGATCCGTATTAAGGCGTAAGTTTGATCACGCATTGAATCCAATGGAAGATGTTTCTGCTTTAATGCGTGGGTTTGCAAACTCCATAGCTAGGAATTTTGATAAGATCTATGTAGCTTTTGCTGGTGATATCGAAGGAAGAAAACATGATTAGCCATATTTGGTGATATCTTCTCTTTATATCATGAGTCTTTGACTTTCATTAAAGAAATAGAGCATGCTTGAAAAAGTTCACTCGTAAGTTGGTCTGGTTATTGACGATCGTTCGGGTTTTTGCAGAAAGAGAACAGAGACTGAAGCATCGTGAAGAGCAGAAATGGGCATTGGAAAATCCAGAATTGGCCTCGCAGATTGGCATGACTTTAAGAAACGGTGAAGCAGATGGAGAGAAAAAACATGATGAGAACAGGTGAATGATACATTTAAAGTGGCTAATAATCAATTATTGACTTATTGCTAACCTAAAGGTGAATTGATTAGCATAGGATTAAAGAATTATGACCTCAATACCGCATTTGCATTTCAGAGACTCAAGCTCTAGCATTGGGAGAGATGAAGATGAATACACAGCTATGTACAAAGGTAAATGAAATCAGTTATTTCAATTCTGCGGTTAGATATTTTGATTATGAAGATATTAAGAGCTTGAAGATATCCCCGTCTTAAATGATTGAACTATTCTTTATTTCTTTACTTGCAGATTAATGCTCTCTTTTTTCGAGCTAGCTTTTGGCCAAAGTCCTGAGCCGTCAGCCAACCTGATTTTTCCTCATAAATTGTTTCCCATGCTGAAGTTTTATTTTGATCTTTTTACAGTGATAGCAGCTGTCAAGAAGCACAAAGATGCATGGCCGTTTTTAGAGCCAGTCGAAGAGTCATATGCCCCGCAGTATTATGAGATAATCAAGGTATCTTGCCCTTAAATTTAAATTTTATTTCCATAAATACTGTACTGTCTTACAGTGGCGGACACTTTGGCAAATATCGGGGGGACAAGCCTATTGTTTTGGTAGGATGACATCAAACATTTCCATTGTTTTAGAACAAATAACTATTGTTTTCCAAAACATGGGGGTGTCACCCCCCTCCCCCCCCCTAGTGTCCGCGACTGCTGTCTTAGTAATTTCTTACTCTGAAAACTATGAAAGGCAATGTAAAACAGATGTAAAAGCTCCTGCTCAGCTTCTGTTGTGCCAAGTTTGGGTGTTTGTGCTCTGTTAAGAAAAGCTGAGCATTGGTTGAAACCAAAAGTGATGCCCCTCCCATGATCGGGAACATAAATAGCAACAACTGTACCAAGGGACATCTAATTAGGCAAGTCAAGCCCTGAATTATTTACTTGATCCCCACGAGACTCGCATTCAATATGCAAAGTGGCAAAGAAGAAAGCAGGGACTCATTAATCAAGTGGGATATAGATTACAGGCTTACTCCGTGAAATAAACGCATATGAAATACCATTTGTATGTGAGATTTCATGAAATATCATCACCATTTTACAGAGAAGGGGTGCTTATTGACAGGAGCCAATGCAAGGGCTATATGATGTACAGAGGCGTTAACCCAACCAAAAAATTTTACTAAAAAGCTATAAGATAATAGAGCTTTAAACGTGTATATACTAGCTGCGTTCTCCTGCCCGCCATTTCATTTATTTTCTACATCGCGTAATGAAAATGATCAAGTTTCAATATTTTCTCTTCATTTCAAGAACCCGATGGACATCTCAACAATCGAGAAGAAATTAGACATTAGCAGCTACGAAAATCGAGATGAGGTAGCCTCATTTATTTATCAATTTTGTTTCAGCATTTCTGTAGGATGCAGCCTAACATTTCCGGATTCTCTCATCTTAGTCTCCTCATATTCCCTCACTTTTTCTTTCTCCGCTTTATCTCTTCCTTTTTCTGCCCCCATACCCTTTCTCTTGCCTCCTACTCTATCACTTCCTCCCTATTTCTCTCTCCTTCTCCCTTCCTTTTTCTCCCTCCCTCCCTCCTTCCCTTCCTTCCTCTTCCCTTCCTCCCTCCCTCCCTCCCTCCCTCCCTCCCTCCTTCCTTCCTTCCTTCCTTCCTTCCTTCCTTCCTTCTTTCCTTCCTTCCCTTCCCCCTTTCCCTTCTTTCCTCCCTTCCTCCTTCCCTTTCTCCTTCCCTCCCTTCCTTCCATTTCCTACACTACTCACTGGTTTAATTATGTCTGTTTTCAAGCTTTTTAAGACTTTGAATTGCATCTCAATTTCGTAAACCATAATCATTTGCTACTTTTCAGATGACCGCAGACTTCAAGCTGATTGTTTCTAATTGCCATCACTATAATGGCCCTGACAGTCGTAAGTTCTTGCTTATCCTTCCTAATTAGTCCTAAGCTTGGAGTCGAGCTTTTTTTGTAGAACCAACGCGAGAAACGTTTTGCGTTTCGTGGACACTATGTCACTTCCCTCACCTTGCAATCTCAAGTATTGTCTGCAAAGCCAAAGCAAATAGGGGGGGGGGGGGGCTGGTGGTGGACCATCCCCTCGAGAAGCACATTGCCATTTCGTCGGAAATTTGTCCTGATTTGAACAAAAGAAGTAAACAATTATTCTGTAAATAATGGGTTTATTGTTTTACAGTCAATTATCGGAAATTTTGCCTTTCTTGCTCCTCTGTTTGGAAATGCCTGAATTTGGCCCTGATTGTCTGCTTTTTTCGTGCAGCTTACACGAAGATGTCGAATAACTTAGAACGAGCATATAACAAGCATTTTGCAAAAGAATTTCCTGAAGAAATCAATGTTAGTGATGAAGATTATGATGTTGATGAAGATGATAGTTTCAAGAAGAGGAAACGCATGAGACCAGGAAGAACAAGTGATCGAGGAGGTGTCAAAAAAAGTAAATTCACCGGTTAGTTTTCCATCTATCTTATTTATTCTCGTTTTTTTTATGAAGCCAAGAGCTCTTGAATCAGGAAAAACATCGGGAGGTGATAACTTTGCTTACAAAAAATTTTTGTTTGGAAATATTTTTCAAAATACCTTCAAGAAAAAGTACTTTCAGTAAATGCTAATTTTAAAGTTCCTTTTTTTGTAGATAGTTTTAATTGGCTATCAAAAATGAGTAATTGTAAACACTAACTATAAAGAATTTAAAATAAAAGGAAATATTATGATAAAAGTTCCTGGAAGACTGGTACAAGGGAACCCGAATCTTGCACTCTCAAATAACAATTATTATGTTTCTGACAAAACTTCTTACCTAGCTTGCTCCTCAATTCTCAGCAAATTCGTTTTGCATTTCAGATGGAAACGTCGGACCAGACGATCCAGCAGGTATCGACAAACAGCATCAATTACACGGAACAGAACCGAATCCAGTCGCTGCTACCCACCTACCTCAAATGCCAGCATTCCCACCGCAAAACATTCTTCGTTTTGGCAATGCCGCTTACCCCACTGGTATCCTACGAGCATCAATGCTTCAGAGCCAGTTGCGTGGAACAGGCATCTTTCAGCTTCTCAGTGCAGCAAATGGCACGGCTACTAATGCACCAAGACAACCACCCATTCACCCACGACTTCCATTTACAAATAGACCAGAATTGAGAATTGCTGCTCCTGTGACGTCATCACCGTTCATGAACCTGATGAGCAGAGGACCAACTGCGACTACAGGTATCTAGTCTTTGCTTCATGGACCAGTAAATGGTTAACCCTTTCTCAGTCAATAAGACCTTAATATCCTTTAATGCTATACAAATCATAGTCTCTATGGCCAGTTAATGGTTAACCCTTTCTCAGTCCATAAGACCTTAATGTCCTTTAATGCTATACAAATCATAGTCTCTATAACCAGTAAATGGTTAACCCTTTCGCAGTCAATAAGACCTTAATATCTTTTAATGCTATACAAATCATAGTCTCTATGACCAGTAAATGGTTAACCCTTTCTCAGTCAATAAGACCTTAATGTCCTTTAATGCTATACACATCATAGTCTCTATGACCAGTAAATGGTTAACCCTTTATCAGTCAATAAGACCTTAATATCCTTTAATGCTATACAAATCATAGTCTCTATGACCAGTAAATGGTTAACCCTTTCTCAGTCAATAAGACCTTAATATCTTTTAATGCTATACAAATCATAGTCTCTATGACCAGTTAATGGTTAACCCTTTCTTAATCAATAAGACCTTAATATCCTTTAATGCTATACAAATCATAGTCTCTATAACCAGTAAATGGTTAACCCTTTCTCAGTCAATAAGACCTTAATGTCCTTTAATGCTATGCAGATCATAGTCTCTATGACCAGTAAATGGTTAACCCTTTATCAGTCAATAAGACCTTAATATCTTTTAATGCTATACAAATCATAGTCTCTATGACCAGTAAATTGTTAACCCTTTCTCAGTCAATAAGACCTTAATGTCCTTTAATGCTATGCAGATCATAGTCTCTATGACCAGTAAATGGTTAACCCTTTATCCGTCAATAAGACCTTAATATCTTTTAATGCTATACAAATCATAGTCTCTATGACCAGTAAATGGTTAACCCTTTCTCAGTCGGTCAATAAGACCTTAATGCCCTACAATGATGTTTAAATCATAGTCTCGTGGTGAATGGTGAATGGTCAGCCTCTTTCTTTCAGAAAGATATCCGGTATAGATATATTAATATTCTAGATGAATGTCTCAATGTTTCATCATCTTGTGAACTACGAATAATGTCTTAAAGAAGACCTTGTTATGTTCTTACTCTACAACCTTTGTTAACAGGTTCAGCAGTACAGATGCCGACTGCCCCAAGTGTCAAGCAGAATGCAATCAATGCTGTCCTGAACCAACAAGCCATCATACGAGGACTGTTAGCTACAGGTAATGCAGCCGCTGCGCAGCAGGCAGCACAGTTCACTCCTGAGCAGCTTCAGGTTTTGCATCGAATAAGCATTATGAAACAGCAAGAAATTCAGCAGAGATTGCAGCAGCAGCAACAACAGCAACAGCAAAATGCACGACAACATTTACAACAACAACAACAATCAAATAAGTTGCAGCAGCAAGAACAGCAGCAACAACAACAACAAAGTGCTCCACAGAAACAGGAACAGCAACATCAGGGTAGTTCCAAAGAAAAAGAACAGCAGCAACAGCAACATCAACAACAACAACAGCTTCAGCCTGGGAGTTCCCAACAGCAACAACAAAAACAACAACAACAACTTTACATTGAACAACATGCACAACAGCTATTACAACAACAAAAGCAACAGCAACAACAACAGTTGCTTCTAGGATTACAACAGCAGTTACAGCAAAAGCAGAGCGAATTGCAACAGCAACAACAACATAGCTCCAAACAATTGCATCTTGAGCAACAACAGCAACATCAAATTGGCGGAAAACAGCAACAACAACATGACGCTTTGCAGCAAAAACAACCACTCTCAAAACCTAAACAACAGCCAAATACTCCACAAAAACAACAGCAACAACAACATCAGCCGCAATATTTATTGGGAACGCTACAGCAAGTGCAACCACAACAACCGATAATCAATAATAAACAACAGCAACAGCAACACTTAGAGCAGCAACATCAGCATGCTAAAATGAAACAGCCCAAGAAAGAGAAGCCGGAGCTGCATGAAACTATGCAGGAGCATCACAATGATCGTAAACATCAAAATCAAAAACAGACAATGCATCCGCAACAACAACAACAACAGCAATTTAGTTTACAACTTCAACAACATTTAAAGCAGCAACAACAACAGAGACAAAAGCCAATGGAATCAACTGATTCAAGGACTAACGTTATTGCTGGTATGTAACATTTCAATGTTAATGGCCTGTCTATGTTGTTGAGGATGTTATGTCTAGATTGTGTTGATTGAGTGATTGATTGATTTGTTGATTCAGTGATTGAATGATTGAGTGATTGGGCAATTGAATTTATAATATTCAATCACTTCAATGACTTGAAAAATTGTTGATTGATTTAGTGATTTATTTATTTCTTTATAAATTCACTCGTCAATCATGTAATATTACACAGTCACATTTTCTTTGGTTTGAAGCACCATCATCAACTGCTCCTACTCAGCACGCATCGCAGCCTAATCAACGAACGCATCCCTTATCCAAAGATCAATCCTCTACTCACGTGCACCCGCAAAATTCTGGGAAGTCGAAATCAGAAGAGGTGAATTCTAGGAAAGTTGATGAGTTACATGCAATAATTGAAGATCCTATGTCTGAGGAGAACAGAAATAAAAGAATAAGTGTTGAAGAAAGTAATCAGAGGGTGCGAAAATGGCTGAATGCAAACACATCATACTTTGGCCCGTTGGAGGACGATAGTGAGCATAATAGCCATGAAAAGGAAGTCGGTGCAAAGGATGGTCATTTGCGAAAGCCTGAGACAATGAAAGTATTAGATATGAAAACGGAAGTGATCGATCAGGGCGACGTAAATCCGCATAATGCACCACCTCCATTAGCAAGTGTTAGTCATTCGATGCCAAGACATGGATTAGTTGCTTCTGTACCACACGGTGCAACTTTTGTGCCAGGTTTCATGCACACGGCACCAAGGAATCACCTGGGACATGTAAGGCACGATGGCACAGCTGCTGCTCTGGCGAGTAATGGTAGAAGCCAAAACAAACACGGAAGCGGAAGTAAAGGCTCCTTCCATATAGAGAATCTGTTCGCCACGAGTTCCGGGAATTCACAGGCACCTCAGCAAACCGGAAATGTTTTACAATCAACACTGAATAAGGATTATCTTAGTTATATTAGCCAATTGTCACATGGTAACCAGCAGAGTGAATCCAGCGCTCAGAATAGGGACCAACTACTGGCTTTGAATGCGTCCAAAACAGAAAGAAAAAGCGAGGCAAAATTTATAGACATGAGCTCATCCTCCGCTCATCAAAAAGAGGCACGTGAGAGACCAATCACAGCCACAGGAATCTCAGGTGTGGGGATTCCACCAGTGGGGATTTCATCTTCGGTTATTCCAGCCTCGGCAATGCCCCCTCTAAGGGTATCTCCTTCAGTTTCTCAGTTTGGAAGCATCGGAATGCTGCCCCAAAGAACAAACATGTCAACTGGTAGTAGAAAAACGCCGACCCGCGAGTCACCTGCATCCCGCGGATCATCAATGTCTCCGCAGGCGTCATCTGTCAGGACGAATCTCTCAAGAGCTGAGCACCAGTCTCCCAGCGCATCACCGCAAAACGTCCCAAAGAACAACATTATCCAACCAGAGGCCGTGAAACCAGGACAAAATATGACGTCATTCGGTATGGGCATGAGCAGACCAGCACTTTCAATACCGATGCCAATGCCAATGTCAAATCTGCTGCGACCATCAGAGGCAGCGCATGGTTATCACCTGCAACAACAAGAGCATCTCGCAGAGGCAATCAGAAATCATTACGTTGAAAACCAAAGATTGGCAGCATTGAACTCTTTTAGATCACCGCACATGAAGGCATCATTACCCCCGTTTAAACATGGTAAGTGCATTTGGTGAAGATTTTGATCACGGGGGTAACATCCATTCAAGTAAGGATGATTACATGGGCTGGAAAACTATTGCATTTTTTGTATGGCTAAACAGCACCACCCCGTTCCTTGTGGCAAATGTATTTAAAGCAATACTGTTTATCATATTGAGAAGGGGGGGATTACATTAGAATCTTGCAGATCTCTTGACCTCCATCAAGGCAGCCTTCTCCCTTGATGATAAGGGCAAAAGCAGTTGAAAACTTCGTCCGCTCTTCATAGTCACGGGGGTGAAGTCGCAAATCTCAAATGAAGTTTAAAATCTCCATTAAAACACATAGAAACTGATGTCAGTGAAAAATCGAAGGACCAAATGTTATTGCGATCAAGGCCAGAAAATCATTCTAGCAATATCGAGCTGGTCTTATAGTTTCATGCAAAATTACCCGTTTTTCATATAATACTTTTTAATCTTTACCTGATTACATTCTTTATTTGTTTTATTTTCATTTTAGGCCACCAAAGTTCAAAAGGTTACCACTAAAATTATGACTATATTTCTAAAATTTTTATAATATTCTTTGTTATTAACATTTTATAGTGAGTGAAAACAAAAGTTAACCTTTACTGTGTCAATGGGTTTATTTATAAAATTCAGAAATTAAAGTTATATTTGACGCGAGTCCATCCCTACCTTGACTTTCTACCTCCAGACAATTATACTCCACTTTTAGACTCAACCATTTTTTGCCAAAAATGCAAGCCTATAGCCTTACTTTTCGATCAACAATTGGCACCTTTTGGACCTTATGTTTTTGCATAAAATTGGCCCAATTTTCAACCCAATCATTTTTTGCCAAAAATGCAAGCCTATAGCCTTACTTTTTGATCAAAAATTGGCACTTTTTTGGACCTTATGTTTTTGCATAAAATTGGCCCAATTTTCAATCCAATCATTTTTTGCCAAAATTGCAAGCCTATAGCCTTACTTTTTGATCAAAAATTGTCACTTTTTTGGACCTTATATTTTGGCATAAAATTGGCCCAATTTTCAACCCAATCATTTTTTGCCAAAATTGCAAGCCTATAGCCTTACTTTTCGATCAACAATTGGCACCTTTTGGACCTTATGTTTTTGCATAAAATTGGCCCAATTTTCAACCCAATCATTTTTTGCCAAAATTGCAAGCCTATAGCCTTACTTTTTGATCAAAAATTGTCACTTTTTTGGACCTTATATTTTGGCATAAAATTGGTCCAATTTTCAACCCAATCATTTTTTGCCAAAATTGCAAGCCTATAGCCTTACTTTTTGATCAAAAATTGTCACTTTTTTGGACCTTATATTTTGGCATAAAATTGGCCCAATTTTCAACCCAATCATTTTTTGCCAAAATTGCAAGCCTATAGCCTTACTTTTTGATCAAAAATTGTCACTTTTTTGGACCTTATATTTTGGCATAAAATTGGTCCAATTTTCAACCCAATCATTTTTTGCCAAAATTGCAAGCCTATAGCCTTACTTTTTGATCAAAAATTGTAACTTTTTTGGACCTTATATTTTGGCATAAAATTGGCCCAATTTTCAACCCAATCATTTTTTGCCAAAATTGCAAGCCTATAGCCTTACTTTTTGATCAAAAATTGTCACTTTTTTGGACCTTATATTTTGGCATAAAATTGGTCCAATTTTCAACCCAATCATTTTTTGCCAAAATTGCAAGCCTATAGCCTTACTTTTTGATCAAAAATTGTCACTTTTTTGGACCTTATGTTTTTGCATAAAATTGGCCCAATTTTCAATCCAATCATTTTTTGCCAAAATTGCAAGCCTATAGCCTTACTTTTTGATCAAAAATTGGAACTTTTTTGGACCTTATTTTTTGGCATAAAATTGGTCCAATTTTCAACCTAATCATTTTTGGCCAAAAATGCAAGCCTATAGCCTTACTTTTTGATCAAAAATTGGCACTTTTTTGGACCTTATGCTTTGGCATAAAATTGGTCCAATTTTCAACCCAATCATTTTTTGCCAAAATTGCAAGCCTATAGCCTTACTTTTTGATCAAAAATTGGAACTTTTTTGGACCTTATTTTTTGGCATAAAATTGGTCCAATTTTCAACCTAATCATTTTTGGCCAAAAATGCAAGCCTATAGCCTTACTTTTTGATCAAAAATTGGCACTTTTTTGGACCTTATGCTTTGGCATAAAATTGGTCCAATTTTCAACCCAATCATTTTTGGCCAAAAATGCAAGCCTATAGCCTTACTTTTTGATCAAAAATTGACACTTTTTTGGACCTTATGCTTTGGCATAAAATTGGTCCAATTTTCAACCCAATCATTTTTGGCCAAAAATGCAAGCCTATAGCCTTACTTTTTGATCAAAAATTGGAACTTTTTTGGACCTTATTTTTTGGCATAAAATTGGTCCAATGTTCAACCTAATCATTTTTGGCCAAAAATGCAAGCCTATAGCCTTACTTTTTGATCAAAAATTGGCACTTTTTTGGACCTTATGCTTTGGCATAAAATTGGTCCAATTTTCAATCCAATCATTTTTGGCCAAAAATGCAAGCCTATAGCCTTACTTTTTGATCAAAAATTGACACTTTTTTTGACCCTATTTTTTGGCATAAAATTGGTCCAATTTTCAACCTAATCATTTTTTGCCAAAAATGCAAGCCTATAGCCTTACTTTTTGATCAAAAATTGGCACTTTTTTGGACCTTATGCTTTGGCATAAAATTGGCCCAATTTTCAACCCAATCATTTTTGGCCAAAAATGCAAGCCTATAGCCTTACTTTTTGATCAAAAATTAGCACTTTATTTGACCTGATGTTTTGGCATAAAATTGGTCCAATTTTCAAACCAATCATTTTTTGCCAAAAATGCAAGCCTATAGCCTTTCTTTTTGATCAAAAATTAGCACTTTTTTTGACCTGATGTTTTGGCATAAAATTGGTCCAATTTTCAAACCAATCTTTTTTTGCCAAAAATGCAAGCCTATAGCCTTACTTTTTGATCAAAAATTAGCACTTTTTTTGACCTGATGTTTTGGCATAAAATTGGTCCAATTTTCAAACCAATCATTTTTTGCCAAAAATGCAAGCCTATAGCCTTTCTTTTTGATCAAAAATTGGCACTGTTTTTGACCTGATGTTTTGGCATAAAATTGGCCCAATTTTCAACCCAATCATTTTTTGCCAAAAATGCAAGCCTATAGCCTTACTTTTTGATCAACAATTGCCACTTTTTTGGACCTTATTTTTTGGCATAAAATTGGCCCAATTTTCAACCCAATCAATTTTTCCCAAAAATGCAAGCCTATAGCCTTACTTTTTGATCAAAAATTGGCACTTTTTTGGACCTTATGTTTTTGCATAAAATTGGCCCAATTTTCAATCCAATCATTTTTTGCCAAAAATGCAAGCCTATAGCCTAACTTTTTGATCAAAAATTGGAACTTTTTTGGACCTTATTTTTTGGCATAAAATTGGTCCAATTTTCAACCTAATCATTTTTGGCCAAAGATGCAAGCCTATAGCCTTACTTTTTGATCAAAAATTGGCACTTTTTTTGACCCTATTTTTTGGCATAAAATTGTTCCAATTTTCAATCCAATCATTTTTTGCCAAAAATGCAAGCCTATAGCCTTACTTTTTGATCAAAAATTAGCACTTTTTTGGACCTTATGTTTTGGCATAAAATTGGTCCAATGTTCAACCTAATCATTTTTGGCCAAAGATGCAAGCCTATAGCCTTACTTTTTGATCAAAAATTAGCACTTTTTTTGACCTTATATTTTGGCATAAAATTGGTCCAATTTTCAACCCAATCATTTTTTGCCAAAATTGCAAGCCTATAGCCTTACTTTTTGATCAAAAATTGTCACTTTTTTGGACCTTATGTTTTTGCATAACATTGGCCCAATTTTCAACCCAATCATTTTTTGCCAAAAATGCAAGCCTATAGCCTTACTTTTTGATCAAAAATTGGAACTTTTTTGGACCTTATTTTTTGGCATAAAATTGGTCCAATTTTCAACCTAATCATTTTTGGCCAAAAATGCAAGCCTATAGCCTTACTTTTTGATCAAAAATTGGCACTTTTTTGGACCTTATGCTTTGGCATAAAATTGGTCCAATTTTCAACCCAATCATTTTTGGCCAAAAATGCAAGCCTATAGCCTTACTTTTTGATCAAAAATTGACACTTTTTTGGACCTTATGCTTTGGCATAAAATTGGTCCAATTTTCAACCCAATCATTTTTGGCCAAAAATGCAAGCCTATAGCCTTACTTTTTGATCAAAAATTGGAACTTTTTTGGACCTTATTTTTTGGCATAAAATTGGTCCAATGTTCAACCTAATCATTTTTGGCCAAAAATGCAAGCCTATAGCCTTACTTTTTGATCAAAAATTGGCACTTTTTTGGACCTTATGCTTTGGCATAAAATTGGTCCAATTTTCAATCCAATCATTTTTGGCCAAAAATGCAAGCCTATAGCCTTACTTTTTGATCAAAAATTGACACTTTTTTTGACCCTATTTTTTGGCATAAAATTGGTCCAATTTTCAACCTAATCATTTTTTGCCAAAAATGCAAGCCTATAGCCTTACTTTTTGATCAAAAATTGGCACTTTTTTGGACCTTATGCTTTGGCATAAAATTGGCCCAATTTTCAACCCAATCATTTTTGGCCAAAAATGCAAGCCTATAGCCTTACTTTTTGATCAAAAATTAGCACTTTATTTGACCTGATGTTTTGGCATAAAATTGGTCCAATTTTCAAACCAATCATTTTTTGCCAAAAATGCAAGCCTATAGCCTTTCTTTTTGATCAAAAATTAGCACTTTTTTTGACCTGATGTTTTGGCATAAAATTGGTCCAATTTTCAAACCAATCTTTTTTTGCCAAAAATGCAAGCCTATAGCCTTACTTTTTGATCAAAAATTAGCACTTTTTTTGACCTGATGTTTTGGCATAAAATTGGTCCAATTTTCAAACCAATCATTTTTTGCCAAAAATGCAAGCCTATAGCCTTTCTTTTTGATCAAAAATTGGCACTGTTTTTGACCTGATGTTTTGGCATAAAATTGGCCCAATTTTCAACCCAATCATTTTTTGCCAAAAATGCAAGCCTATAGCCTTACTTTTTGATCAACAATTGCCACTTTTTTGGACCTTATTTTTTGGCATAAAATTGGCCCAATTTTCAACCCAATCAATTTTTCCCAAAAATGCAAGCCTATAGCCTTACTTTTTGATCAAAAATTGGCACTTTTTTGGACCTTATGTTTTTGCATAAAATTGGCCCAATTTTCAATCCAATCATTTTTTGCCAAAAATGCAAGCCTATAGCCTTACTTTTTGATCAAAAATTGGAACTTTTTTGGACCTTATTTTTTGGCATAAAATTGGTCCAATTTTCAACCTAATCATTTTTGGCCAAAGATGCAAGCCTATAGCCTTACTTTTTGATCAAAAATTGGCACTTTTTTTGACCCTATTTTTTGGCATAAAATTGTTCCAATTTTCAATCCAATCATTTTTTGCCAAAAATGCAAGCCTATAGCCTTACTTTTTGATCAAAAATTGGAACTTTTTTGGACCTTATTTTTTGGCATAAAATTGGTCCAATGTTCAACCTAATCATTTTTGGCCAAAGATGCAAGCCTATAGCCTTACTTTTTGATCAAAAATTGACACTTTTTTGGACCTTATGTTTTGGCATAAAATTGGTCCAATTTTCAACCCAATCATTTTTTGCCAAAAATGCAAGCCTATAGCCTTACTTTTTGATCAAAAATTAGCACTTTTTTGGACCTTATGTTTTGGCATAAAATTGGTCCAATGTTCAACCTAATCATTTTTGGCCAAAGATGCAAGCCTATAGCCTTACTTTTTGATCAAAAATTAGCACTTTTTTTGACCTGATGTTTTGGCATAAAATTGGTCCAATTTTCAAACCAATCATTTTTTGCCAAAAATGCAAGCCTATAGCCTTTCTTTTTGATCAAAAATTAGCACTTTTTTTGACCTGATGTTTTGGCATAAAATTGGCCCAATTTTCAACCCAATCATTTTTTGCCAAAAATGCAAGCCTATAGCCTTTCTTTTTGATCAAAAATTAGCACTTTTTTTGACCTGATGTTTTGGCATAAAATTGGCCCAATTTTCAACCCAATCATTTTTTGCCAAAAATGCAAGCCTCTAGCCTTACTTTTTGATCAACAATTGGCACTTTTTTGGACCTTATTTTTTGGCATAAAATTGGCCCAATTTTCAACCCAATCAATTTTTCCCAAAAATGCAAGCCTATAGCCTTACTTTTTGATCAAAAATTGGCACTTTTTTGGACCTTATGTTTTTGCATAAAATTGGCCCAATTTTCAACCCAATCATTTTTTGCCAAAAATGCAAGCCTATAGCCTTTCTTTTTGATCAAAAATTAGCACTTTTTTTGACCTGATGTTTTGGCATAAAATTGGCCCAATTTTCAACCCAATCATTTTTTGCCAAAAATGCAAGCCTATAGCCTTTCTTTTTGATCAAAAATTGACACTTTTTTTGACCTTATGTTTTGGCATAAAATTGGTCCAATTTTCAACCCAATCATTTTTTGCCAAAAATGCAAGCCTATAGCCTTACTTTTTGATCAACAATTGGCACTTTTTTGGACCTTATTTTTTGGCATAAAATTGGCCCAATTTTCAACCCTATCAATTTTTCCCAAAAATGCAAGCCTACAGCCTTACTTTTTGATCAAAAATTGGCACTTTTTTGGACCTTATGTTTTTGCATAAAATTGGCCCAATTTTCAATCCAATCATTTTTTGCCAAAAATGCAAGCCTATAGCCTTACTTTTTGATCAAAAATTGGAACTTTTTTGGACCTTATTTTTTGGCATAAAATTGGTCCAATTTTCAACCTAATCATTTTTGGCCAAAGATGCAAGCCTATAGCCTTACTTTTTGATCAAAAATTGACACTTTTTTGGACCTTATGTTTTGGCATAAAATTGGTCCAATTTTCAACCCAATCATTTTTTGCCAAAAATGCAAGCCTATAGCCTTACTTTTTGATCAAAAATTAGCACTTTTTTGGACCTTATGTTTTGGCATAAAATTGGTCCAATGTTCAACCTAATCATTTTTGGCCAAAGATGCAAGCCTATAGCCTTACTTTTTGATCAAAAATTAGCACTTTTTTTGACCTGATGTTTTGGCATAAAATTGGTCCAATTTTCAAACCAATCATTTTTTGCCAAAAATGCAAGCCTATAGCCTTTCTTTTTGATCAAAAATTAGCACTTTTTTTGACCTGATGTTTTGGCATAAAATTGGCCCAATTTTCAACCCAATCATTTTTTGCCAAAAATGCAAGCCTATAGCCTTACTTTTTGATCAAAAATTAGCACTTTTTTTGACCTGATGTTTTGGCATAAAATTGGCCCAATTTTCAACCCAATCATTTTTTGCCAAAAATGCAAGCCTATAGCCTTACTTTTTGTTCAACAATTGGCACTTTTTTGGACCTTATTTTTTGGCATAAAATTGGCCCAATTTTCAACCCAATCAATTTTTCCCAAAAATGCAAGCCTATAGCCTTACTTTTTGATCAAAAATTGGCACTTTTTTGGACCTTATGTTTTTGCATAAAATTGGCCCAATTTTCAACCCAATCATTTTTTGCCAAAAATGCAAGCCTATAGCCTTTCTTTTTGATCAAAAATTAGCACTTTTTTTGACCTGATGTTTTGGCATAAAATTGGCCCAATTTTCAACCCAATCATTTTTTGCCAAAAATGCAAGCCTATAGCCTTTCTTTTTGATCAAAAATTGACACTTTTTTTGACCTTATGTTTTGGCATAAAATTGGTCCAATTTTCAACCCAATCATTTTTTGCCAAAAATGCAAGCCTATAGCCTTACTTTTTGATCAACAATTGGCACTTTTTTGGACCTTATTTTTTGGCATAAAATTGGCCCAATTTTCAACCCTATCAATTTTTCCCAAAAATGCAAGCCTATAGCCTTACTTTTTGATCAAAAATTGGCACTTTTTTGGACCTTATGTTTTTGCATAAAATTGGCCCAATTTTCAATCCAATCATTTTTTGCCAAAAATGCAAGCCTATAGCCTTACTTTTTGATCAAAAATTGGAACTTTTTTGGACCTTATTTTTTGGCATAAAATTGGTCCAATTTTCAACCTAATCATTTTTGGCCAAAGATGCAAGCCTATAGCCTTACTTTTTGATCAAAAATTGGCACTTTTTTTGACCCTATTTTTTGGCATAAAATTGTTCCAATTTTCAATCCAATCATTTTTGGCCAAAAATGCAAGCCTATAGCCTTACTTTTTGATCAAAAATTGGAACTTTTTTGGACCTTATTTTTTGGCATAAAATTGGTCCAATGTTCAACCTAATCATTTTTGGCCAAAGATGCAAGCCTATAGCCTTACTTTTTGATCAAAAATTGACACTTTTTTGGACCTTATGTTTTGGCATAAAATTGGCCCAATTTTCAACCCAATCATTTTTGGCCAAAAATGCAAGCCTATAGCCTTACTTTTTGATCAAAAATTAGCACTTTTTTTGACCTGATGTTTTGGCATAAAATTGGTCCAATTTTCAAACCAATCATTTTTTGCCAAAAATGCAAGCCTATAGCCTTTCTTTTTGATCAAAAATTAGCACTTTTTTTGACCCTATTTTTTGGCATAAAATTGTTCCAATTTTCAACCCAATCAATTTTTCCCAAAAATGCAAGCCTATAGCCTTACTTTTTGATCAAAAATTGGCACTTTTTTGGACCTTATGTTTTTGCATAAAATTGGCCCAATTTTCAATCCAATCATTTTTTCCCAAAAATGCAAGCCTATAGCCTTACTTTTTGCTCAAAAATTGGAACTTTTTTGGACCTTATTTTTTGGCATAAAATTGGTCCAATTTTCAACCTAATCATTTTTGGCCAAAGATGCAAGCCTATAGCCTTACTTTTTGATCAAAAATTGACACTTTTTTGGACCTTATGTTTTGGCATCAAATTGGTCCAATTTTCAAACCAATCATTTTTTGCCAAAAATGGAAGCCTATAGCCTTACTTTTTGATCAAAAATTGGAACTTTTTTGGACCTTATTTTCCGGCATAAAATTGGTCCAATTTTCAACCTAATCATTTTTGGCCAAAAATGCAAGCCTATGGCCTTACTTTTTGATCAAAAATTGACACTTTTTTGGACCTTATGTTTTGGCATAAAATTGGTCCAATTTTCAACCCAATCATTTTTTGCCAAAAATGCAAGCCTATAGCCTTACTTTTTGATCAAAAATTGGCACTTTTTTGGACCCTATTTTTTGGCATAAAATTGGTCCAATTTTCAACCTAATCATTTTTTGCCAAAAATGCAAGCCTATAGCCTTACTTTTTGATCAAAAATTGGCACTTTTTTGGACCTTATGCTTTGGCATAAAATTGGCCCAATTTTCAACCCAATCATTTTTGGCCAAAAATGCAAGCCTATAGCCTTACTTTTTGATCAAAAATTAGCACTTTTTTTGACCTGATGTTTTGGCATAAAATTGGTCCAATTTTCAAACCAATCATTTTTTGCCAAAAATGCAAGCCTATAGCCTTTCTTTTTGATCAAAAATTAGCACTTTTTTTGACCTGATGTTTTGGCATAAAATTGGTCCAATTTTCAAACCAATCTTTTTTTGCCAAAAATGCAAGCCTATAGCCTTACTTTTTGATCAAAAATTAGCACTTTTTTTGACCTGATGTTTTGGCATAAAATTGGTCCAATTTTCAAACCAATCATTTTTTGCCAAAAATGCAAGCCTATAGCCTTTCTTTTTGATCAAAAATTGGCACTGTTTTTGACCTGATGTTTTGGCATAAAATTGGTCCAATTTTCAACCCAATCATTTTTTGCCAAAAATGCAAGCCTATAGCCTTACTTTTTGATCAAAAATTGGCACTTTTTTGGACCTTATTTTTTGGCATAAAATTGGTCCAATTTTCAACCTAATCATTTTTTGCCAAAAATGCAAGCCTATAGCCTTACTTTTTGATCAAAAATTGGCACTTTTTTGGACCTTATGCTTTTGCATAAAATTGGCCAAATTTTCAACCCAATCATTTTTGGCCAAAAATGCAAGCCTATAGCCTTACTTTTTGATCAAAAATTAGCACTTTTTTTGACCTGATGTTTTGGCATAAAATTGGTTCAATTTTCAAACCAATCATTTTTTGCCAAAAATGCAAGCCTATAGCCTTTCTTTTTGATCAAAAATTAGCACTTTTTTTGACCTGATGTTTTGGCATAAAATTGGTCCAATTTTCAAACCAATCTTTTTTTGCCAAAAATGCAAGCCTATAGCCTTACTTTTTGATCAAAAATTAGCACTTTTTTTGACCTGATGTTTTGGCATAAAATTGGTCCAATTTTCAAACCAATCATTTTTTGCCAAAAATGCAAGCCTATAGCCTTTCTTTTTGATCAAAAATTGGCACTGTTTTTGACCTGATGTTTTGGCATAAAATTGGTCCAATTTTCAAACCAATCATTTTTTGCCAAAAATGCAAGCCTATAGCCTTTCTTTTTGATCAAAAATTGGCACTGTTTTTGACCTGATGTTTTGGCATAAAATTGGTCCAATTTTCAACCCAATCATTTTTTGCCAAAAATGCAAGCCTATAGCCTTTCTTTTTGATCAACAATTAGCACTTTTTTTGACCCTATTTTTTGGCATAAAATTGTTCCAATTTTCAACCCAATCAATTTTTCCCAAAAATGCAAGCCTATAGCCTTACTTTTTGATCAAAAATTGGCACTTTTTTGGACCTTATTTTTTGGCATAAAATTGGTCCAATTTTCAACCTAATCATTTTTGGCCAAAGATGCAAGCCTATAGCCTTACTTTTTGATCAAAAATTGACACTTTTTTGGACCTTATGTTTTGGCATAAAATTGGTCCAATTTTCAAACCAATCATTTTTTGCCAAAAATGCAAGCCTATAGCCTTACTTTTTGATCAAAAATTGGAACTTTTTTGGACCTTATTTTTTGGCATAAAATTGGTCCAATTTTCAACCTAATCATTTTTGGCCAAAGATGCAAGCCTATAGCCTTACTTTTTGATCAAAAATTGACACTTTTTTGGACCTTATGTTTTGGCATAAAATTGGTCCAATTTTCAAACCAATCATTTTTTGCCAAAAATGCAAGCCTATAGCCTTACTTTTTGATCAAAAATTAGCACTTTTTTGGACCTTACGTTTTGGCATAAAATTGGTCCAATTTTCAAACCAATCATTTTTTGCCAAAAATGCAAGCCTATAGCCTTACTTTTTGATCAAAAATTGACACTTTTTTGGACCTTATGTTTTGGCATAAAATTGGTCCAATTTTCAAACCAATCATTTGTTGCCAATTCAAGCCTATAGCCTTACTTTTTGATCAAAAATTGGCACTTTTTTGGATCTTATGTTTTGGCATAAAATTGGTGCAATTTTCAACCCAATCATTTTTTGCCAAAAATGCAAGCCTATAGCCTTACTTTTCGATCAAAAATTGGCACTTTTTTGGACCTTATTTTTTGGCATAAAGTTGGTCCAATTTTCAACCTAATCATTTTTTGCCAAAAATGCAAGCCTATAGCCTTACTTTTTGATCAAAAATTGGCACTTTTTTGGACCTTATGCTTTGGCATAAAACTGGCCCAATTTTCAACCCAATCATTTTTTGCCAAAAATGCAAGCCTATAGCCTTACTTTTTAATCAAAAATTGGCACTCTTTTGGACCTTATGTTTTGGCATAAAATTGGTCCAATTTTCAAACCAATCATTTTTTGCCAAAAATGCAAGCTTATAGCCTTACTTTTTGATCAAAAATTAGCACTTTTTTTGACCTGATGTTTTGGCATAAAATTGGTCCAATTTTCAAACCAATCATTTTTTGCCAAAAATGCAAGCCTATAGCCTTTCTTTTTGATCAAAAATTAGCACTTTTTTTGACCTGATGTTTTGGCATAAAATTGGTCCAATTTTCAAACAATCACTTTGTGTCACTTTGGGAATCCTATAGCTTGATAGTGTTGTTGAAAATTGATACTTTATGGACCACATATTTTGGAGCAATATTTTATAGAAAAATTGATACTTTATGGAGCACAAAATTCAGTATTGGAGCTGATCAATGGTTGTGAAAAAGGAACTCTTCAGCGAGGTTAACAAGCGAGGTTATTTTTTAAGTTGTGAGTCAATGTTTAATCAGGATATTCAGGAGTATATGGTTTTTGATGAAATTTTAAGTCAACATTTCATTAATATCAGCAGTTAGTTCTTTTTGCATACTGATGTTTATTGGGTTAGTGTCAATGCGCCTGCTCCCTGGCCGTATCCAAATCCCTTTGGACCAAACTTCTTTCCGTAGCATCCTAACAACCGAAAATAACATTTAATTATTAACGATATATAAATAAATAAATAAATAAATAAATAAATAATAAACATTTAAGATAAATAAACAAAATAAAGAATGTGCTAACTGAGGATCATCTCTGAAGAAGGTCTATTTTTCCTCTCCTTTGTTAAGAGATTTTTGGCACCTATGACATGATTTGGATGATTGATCGCTTGATTGATTAATTGAACTGCTTTCTTAATGTAAAGTCAATTAATATAATCTCACCTTTACAATAGATGTCACCGTCCTTATCAGCCACAGTGGTAGAATCTAGCTTCTTATTGCAATCTTTGCATGAAAAACAGGCCTTATGCCAAGACTGAGAAAAAAAATATAAATTCACTTAATTCTTTCACTCCGCGTAATAATACAGCTGAACAGTAGCAACTAAAGCGCTTGATTAAATTTCCTAAGGGTAGTATGATTAATGATGTTGGAGCAAAGAGACATTGATAAATATTGAACTATGAATGAATAAAACCTCTGAATCATTAGCCACGCTACAGTGGGTCGTAGCTACAGTGGGGTGAGAGCAGGGTGTTACATCCCCACCCCCCCCCCCCCAAAGAAAATTTTTTTTTCAAAAACAAGGCGTTTTTGGTCATGGAAGAGTTCATCGGCAAATTTTGTTAACTTGGTGGTAAATAAAGAGTTATACGCCTATTCTGTCGGCAGATTCATGGTAGACACCCCCCTGAAACAGGACATCTAGCGACGGCCCTACATTAGACCCTCCTGTTAAGAGTTAGCCTGTTCTAGCTGATAATCAAAGGGCCAAATGGTGCCCCCAGGCATAAAAGGATTAATGATATTGGATGCCACGAGAATCATCTCTAGTTCCTTTGCTTATTGCACACCGAAGGAACCGCCTTACTCTTTCTTTGATACCACAAGAACCGGTTCTATTGCCACTGCTCATTAACTGAGATCGTTTAATTGTTTCTGGTGGAGTTTACAAAATATTCTACGAAACAAAGTGTTTTAACAGCATAAATTATGCAAGCTCAGTTACCCCACGGATCACCACTAGTTCCCATGCTTTGTAAGAAGCATTCACTCATCTATGAAGCAGGCATAGGTGCTGTTTGTACAAAGTGTGCAAAAACGAAGACAAAAAGAATCAAGATGGATAAAAGCACGAACCGATCCCGCTCCGATAATCTTCTCGGCGGCATAGACCGACTTTCCACATCTTGGGCATTTATCCGCACCACCGAATCTGCTAGCACCTCCCCCGCCACCTCCAGTTCCTCCTCTGGCGGCAGGCTGGTTCGATCCGCCGAAATCGGTCCTCATAACGCCAGCACCTTGGCCAAATCCGTAACCGGTTGGTCCGAATTTCTTGCCATAGCAACCTTTGCAGTATATTGATACTATGTCTAAAAAATAGAAAAGAAATTGATAAAATTTGGGTGACATTTTGGCTGGCTATGGACACTATGGCTAACTCTGGACCATATAATCTCTAAGTCATCATCTTGATCTGAACCCTGACCTCAATCTCAAATCTGAAGTCAATCTGAACACAAACCTAAATAAATCCTAACCTAGATTTCATTTTTAGTCTTAAGCAGAACCCTAATCATACAAGACCTACCTCCATCGCGATTATCCGAGACAGATCCACTGTCAAGAGATTTTCCACAATCATAGCATCGAAAGCAAGCTTTATGCCAAGCTAACCCACATGCATCCACTTTCTCATTAAAATACACCGATTTTGCGCACTTTCCACATTTGGGGCCACCACCGAAAGACATCTAGAAGAAAAATGACGAAAATTAAGATGATGATGATGATGATGATGATGATGATGATGATGATGATGATGATGATGATGATGATGATGATGATGATGATGATGATGATGATGATGATGATGATGATGATGATGATTGATGATGATGATGATTGATGATGAATCGGTTTCTTCTTATTTGTAGTTCAACATTTGCAAGGCTTCTTTGATCCAACATCGTTATACCCCCTGGAAATCCGACCATATACATTAATTGCTACTCTTAACCTGTATTATCACCGGGAGTAAAAGGGTGAAATCGAGTGATTATATTATAACGGACTGAATAGCATCAAAAGAAACCAAATTTAGCGAAATCTAAGAAGTCTGAATGTTTTAAATCTAGTTTTAGTATTACCATTTAATTCTAAAATAAATACAGCTGATTTTAAATGCAACGGGCATCAAAATCTTTGTTTTCATCACAGAAGTTGAGCCTTTTCAAAGGTTAATTGCAACCAAATGATTCTAAAATCTTTTAAAATTGATATTCAGCGAGTTAAAAGGCCTGGGTCTTTGATATCAGCAAGTTTTTTGCTCTATTTCTGCTAAAATTGGGCCATACCAAGGAACAAGTGTTAACCAACAACGCCCTACCGTCGCACAAAGATTTACAACCCTCTTAGAACTGCTGTTTTTCTCATGTATAAAGAGTATTCCTAAAGTCAAACGTTAGAAGCTAATAGGATTAAAGGTTAGTTAAATAGGAGAACAAAACAAACAGAAATTGTATTAAATTCAAATCTGTTTAGTTAGATACTGAGATTTTTCAGTTCATTGGATTGTAATCTCGTTCTAAAGCGGACGGGGTTGAGGCACAGACTCCTCACGAAAATATTCTAATTTCAAAGTTCGATCATTGAAACTGTCAAGGGGCACTAACTTTATGGGGGCACGCACGGGGAGCTGGTTTTTTGGCGGTCTAACTCTGGGGGGGAGCTTGCAAATAAGAAAAGGGTATTGGCAGAGTTGGTAAAGCAACAATAATATTATTTCTTTTTCAAAAATGGGGGGGGGGGCGATTGCCCATGGCCGCCCTGGCTATGCCCCTATCAACGGGTCATGAAATGCAACGAGTTCCCCATGGGGCCACACCCATGTCACTTTAAGAAGTTGAATATTGTTTCAAAAGATTGTTTAAATAACGCTGCCATTAGCGGGTGGGCAAGTAAACAAAATTGATGCTAATTTCTTATTAGCTGGCTGGAGTTAGAGTTTGCAGGTCTTCCAAAATATCAATCAACAAAAAATTAAAAGCGGAGAAGAAAATTAAATACAAAATCAGCGTTGTTAAATACCAAAGTATCTTTGTGATTATGACAGAGAGAACGAGTAAAGATTTAATGCCATTGAAATTTGATGCGTTTTGTTTGAAATGAGAAACGCCCTTTACTTAACAATAAATTGTTTATCACTCTTTTGTTTCGTTTCATAAACACGATGAAAGATGGACGACCATGCTAACGCAATAATCTCGCTTTTAATAAGAAGATCGCAAACAGAAAGGTCTAGCTAACAAACAAAATGTGTTTTGATTTTTTAGCTTAAATCCTAATAAATAAGCTGAAAATATTTGTAATTTTCAAGCAAGCGGCGAACCATATTAAACAGGCTTTACCGGAATGAAAATGGAGGAAATGACGTTAATTCCCAGCAAAATATTTCGGCATTTTTTTCTATGTTATTTTTAATAATACTCACAAAAAACCAACCCCCGCTTAATTAGAAGTAATTTCAGTAATTTCCTAACAGTTATTTGTTAAATTGTAAACACAGAAGCCTAAAATTAACGGGGTTTCGTTTGGGTTAGGTGCAAATCATGGGCGTTGTCTACAAGCATGACACTAAAACTGAGTTAACCTTCAGGGATTAAAATTGGCCTAATTACTCCTAAAAGCCACATTTATTATCTATAAATCAAAGATTTATCTACTCCAATCAAGTCTAGCTGAAAAGATGTCTAGAAACCCCATGATTGGGAGAGAAAATTTGGAATAATAAGCATTGTTTTTACAGACGGGCCTAATTCCGACCCCACTGCGAGCAATGAAAGTTGACTTCCGCAACATTGGAGAGCGTCAGGGAAGACAAAACAACGAAAAAAAAGTTTAAAAAAATGTCTAGTTTACCTTGAAAGTTGATCAGCTGCCTTCAGGTAGTGATGGCGATTACACTGGTAGATGAACAGAACGGCAGGCAATCTTTGACGCAATGAGTGGGCCTTGCTCGGGCAGTAAATAATGTCACCACAGAAATTCGGTCAATTTGATTTGCAGACAAAAAGATCGCTTTGTGATGACAAAAGCAAGTTGACATGGAAATTGATAAGTAGATGAAGCATAAAATACGTCCATAAAAGGAGAGACATACAACAAAAAGGTGGTAATTTTTTAATTTTGTGGCTTTACCAACCCAGTGGGAGGGTATATATGTTTAAAATGGACGGGGGGAGGGGTGGGACAAAAATTATATAAGCTTTGGTTTTTAGCAAAGTTGTATAATGCACCTCAGGAAGCTACGAAAGTTAAGCACTGTGTTGTTAAAAGGGCAGAAAAAGTTCGCCTCTTTGTAAGAACGGTAATAGAAAGTTTAATTAAGGTCTCAAAACCCGGGATTTTAAAGAAAGTTTGAGTACAAGGTGGGGTAACACGGAACTTCAATATAGCAATGTGCATGCTTCATTACCCCCTTGCAGATGCCATCTATGTAATTCCCATATGTATACTGTGGGAATTATTAGAACAAAAAAACATGTGTCTCTATTCCGGGGGGATCCATAAGAATTCTTTCGGCATTTTGAAAAGGATACCGACCTTTTTTAGATAGAATGCAGAAAAAAAATAATCGAAATACAACATATGCCGCCTCCCTTCCCGACACTGTTTTAAAAAACCGATTTATGGGGTAGAAATTACATATTAGTAAAGAAGAATTTAGGAAAGAAATATGATAAGTAATAAGGATGCATACAAGAAGATTAAAATTGTGTAAATAACTGAAAACTGATTGAGATATCGATTTTTAAACATTGAAATATTTGAAAGGATTTTCAATTGAACTAAAAAGACAAAATGCTACTTGGAATGATCGTGTTCCTTATATGACGTCATCTTTATTGTCCAGTGTTGGTCAAAGCTCCTCCGCCGATCCCATACCCAAAACCTTTGGGACCAAAATTCTTTCCGTAACACCCTAAAATAGACAGAAAGGAAATCATTTTAATCACTTAATCACTTGATCATTGAATCATTTAATGGTTTAATCACTTGATCATCTAATCCATCAATCAATCGATCACTGACTCAATCATTTAATCAATGAATCACTTTTTCAAGTAATTACTCAATCAATCAATTAATCACTCAACCATTTAGTCATTTGACAAATTAATCAACCGATCAATGATTTTAAATGAAGGATAATCAACATTTTCAAATCATTCAATCAATCAATCAATCAATCGACCAATCAATCATTTAATCACTAAATCAATTAATCAGTCAATCATTAATCAATCAATCAGTAATCAATCAATCAATCAATCAATCTTCTACTCAATAACCGGTCAATATTTTATTCATGTTTAATTTAGTGAAATAATCATAAACCACTTAAATTGAACCAATTTTCTAAACAAGTCCAATGCAACATGGAAAACGTTGATTGGCAAGATCCAAAAATCATCGAGTTGAAATAAGGCCTACCTTTGCAAAAGATTTCACCATCTTTGTCAGAGCATGTTGTAGAATCTAATCGTTTATTGCAATCTTTGCAAGTGAAACAGGATTTGTGCCAAGCCTAAAAATGGAAATATTGCAAGAAATGAATCATTCTAATCATCAAAATAATCATCAATCATTTCCATCATCATTCATGTTGATCAATTTGAACAACTTCAGAACTGAGCAGCATATAATCAGCTTTGTGCAGCCCCTACTTTTGCTTACATACAGCTTACAGGGCCCAAAACCAAAATTGAATAGTGGGGGTGGCAATCTTTGATGGTAAAAAATTTTCGAAAGCACAGCATGATGAGATAGCTTTCAGAGCAGAAAAGTTGGGGGGGGGCATCCCTCTACCCCTCCGGATCAAAGCTTTCTGTCTGAGACGCGCCTTTTGGCAAAAGATGCAAACAATCTTTTTACTAAGAACGCAAACATTGGTTTAAAGCATTCAGAATACTAAAAATTGCTTAGATACTTCATATTAAATTGTGTGGTTATATAATGAGAAAATCGCACCACTACTATTCGTGTGGCCCTGTTCTGCAATACCCCCTCTGCCTTTGATTCTAAGCACAGACTTACACCCCTAGTTCCTCGAATAGATCTAGAAAAAGTTAATTTTCCTCTGTGGTGCTTAAAAAAGGATTAGTAATTCGTTGAGTACATTTCTACTAAACTCGTCACTTTTTAGGAGGTGTAATAATATTGTGGTTTGGTGTGGTCTAAATCCACATTTTTCATTTCAGCCCAGACGATTTCATTTGCAATGAGACAATAACATTGCATATGGTGCCGCCTTATAACCACATGAAGAGATAAACTGAAATACGCGGCAAGTTGAAGAAACAACTCTTACGTTACTTTCTCATCAAGGTCCTCGTTCCATTTAAATAACTGGCTCCCATTGCAAAATGCCCTTTGGCAGGGTAGGGACATCGTTTTGTGGTTTGTGCTGGAAGGATGTCAGAACTTTCCCCTCCATAAATCATTCTCTACTATGCTGAGTGCTGAGTTGACAGGAAAACGCCACCCCCCTCCTCCGCTGTATTAGCTTATGGCTCCTGCTCTAACAGTACAAAATAGGGTAAATTTGCGGTAACTCCCTCTATCTAAATCATAATGCAGCCCCGCTGCAGTAAAAACATTACCTCACCAGCACCAATCACTTTTTCAGCTTCATAAACCGTCTTTCCACATCTGGGACATTTTGGACCACCACCGATGGATCCACCACCACTGCTGCTTGATGGAACATTGCTTGTGCCCCACTTTTGGCCACCTTCACCCTTTCCTGCATCCATACTCAAGGTGCCAGCCCCTCCACCGTAACCATAACCCTTTGGGCCGAAGTGTTTGCCATAGCAAGACGCGCAATAGATTTCCTCTGCAAAAAGGGGAAAACATCAATTACAAAACTTGATTTGTTATTCATCTGTTTACGCAAAAATTGTCATGGTTGTCGGAGAGAATATGGACTAAGCAAGGTCATCCCCCCTAGCCCCCAAATGGCTACGCCCCTGCGTGGCCATATTTAAGGGTGCTCACTCAAGTTCATGCTGGTCCTCCCTAGAAGTCGATAAAAAGGTCAAGACATGCCCAAGCTTTGAGATGGGGATAATGGTCAGCAGAACACAAGTGCAATAGACACAGGTCTAAGAGCTCCTTGTGTTTTCGGTTAGAAACGCATGCCTTCATCGCAACATAGCGGCAAAAAGTGCAGTGGCTACTGACCTCCTCCCCCCCCCCCGACTCCGACTCCACCTGATCACGATAAATCATTCTAATCAGTATGCATCACTCACTTTCTTCCTTCCTTTCACGGACAGTGTTACTATCCAAGCTTTTGTTGCATTCTTTGCACGTGAAGCAGTGACGATGCCACTTTGCCCCTGCACCTATACGCTCCTCCGCTTGGTAAACTGATTTTTCGCAGCGTTGGCACTTCGATGCCATCTAAAACAGAAAACAGAGAACAATATCTCAATCAAGAATGTTTGGGTTTAATAGTTGCCTTCGATACCGTAGAACCCCCAATCTCTGGTCTCTAACAGGCGCCCTCCTCGCTTATTTTGAAAAATTTCCTCCCAGGAAATTTTTATTTCAACCTCTCCAGCTAATAATTTTTATGAATTTTCCTAACCCCCCCCCCGTCTTTAGAGACCAGAGGGTAATTTGCCCCCCATCTATTCCGCTACTTATTCTATTGCTTCCCCCCTCGGTAAAACATGGTCATTGTGAACTTTTTTGTTCGTTCTCGAAGTCTATGGGATGCCGAAATCCAAACTCCTTGTTGATTTTGAGGAATATGAGGGTATTACCTTCGGCCCTCCCCCCACTATGCCCCACTGAAACCCTTGGAATTTGTCATTTTAAAATTTACCTTTTACAAAGCCAAGAGCGTTGAGAAACACGCCCCATTTAACCCTTTCACACCCGGATTTATTTTCAGTTAACTGTTAAAACCCGTATAATTCCACGCTTTTTAGAAGGTAGCATAGTCAAATAACTAAGGTGAAAGCGAAAACTATGATAGAAAACTGCCATCAGAACATTTACAATAGTTTGTACTTAACCCCCTGAAAAATTATATATTCCGGTGTTTGTCATTGGGCCATACGGCCCGTCCATGAGAAAATAGGCAGCATAACAAACGAAAAATACCAATCGCGTCAGGAGTAAGCAGCTTAAGAATTGTTAAGAATCTTAATTCGAAGAACACTTGAGGATGAATCTGCGTGGCTAAGGATTATAACTAAGAAGATCACAGCAGCATGGATATCGTAATATCAATGATGTGTTATTTGTTTTTTAACAATTTGAAAGGTTGACTGAACAACCATTTTATTAGGATTTATGATCGAGACAATATGAAAATAGGAAATAAAAAGGGAATTTAAAAATCATGGGGTGATATTCTCCTTCGCGAATGATCTCGATTGATCGACTAATTGGTTGAAGTTGATCAATCAATTGAATGATTGATTCCTGATCGACTAGCTGGTTACTTGAGTGATTGATTGATTGAATGCGTTGATTAATTGATAGGTGATTGACTGATTGATTGATTGATTGATTGATTAATTGATTGATAAATGGAGTGATTGATTCCTGATCGATCGATTGCTCTCTTTGATTGATTGATTGATTGATTGATTGATTTACCGATCAATAAAATATTTATAATAAATAATTAACAATTTACTCAACAATAATATTTCAACGATAAAGTTCCCTAGGACGTTGGGAGGAACCGAAGCGGTTTTCGAACCCAACCCACTAATATCACTCGAATACCACAGTATAAAAAGTATCTTTAAAATGTTTGCACGCAACTTCAATAAATTCTAGACCTTCTCTACAAGGGTGACATGAAATCTCACCCGGCAAGGGGGTCATCAATATTTTAAACCCAGAATCTTGGAGATTTTCAGCAATCTAGTCTATAGTTTGAGATACTTTAAAGGGTGTGTCTATAAACATTTAGTTTTCCAACAACAAAAACCTTGAAGAACGCTGCTCATTCGATCTTTCGCACTCCTAATCAAGTTTCCTTCTAATGGCTTGTTAACTAAGCTCGCACCAATAAAGGAAGATAATTCAGATTTTTCGGGTTGGAATACACACAGGGTAATGCTGATATTTGCATTGGTGCAGCCATCTGTTGTTAAAATCTACAAGAAAACTCGATGGAAGTCTGGAAAAATCGTGGAATTTGTTTATCTAAGGATGCTGCAATAGCAAAATAAAAATAAAAAGAACATACCTTGGTTTACTCGTCCTAGAACCTCTCGTCAACGAGCCAGGCAAACCAACAGCCAGTTAGGAAAACAAGAGCTAGTAAAGCACAGTTCGAATGAGGCTTTGTCACCACACGCCCATCAGAAATCTTTGTTTTCATGGGTTGTGCAGAATTCCTTTGCCATATGTGGAAGAGTTCCTGCTTCCAAGCGAACAATAGGAATTAACTGGGAGATGGCCGTCTAATTTCTAATCCACAAAATCTATGAAAAAGAATTTGAATATTTGCCTAGAAATTAAGAGACATCGATTCATTCTTTTTATTAGGGGGTTTATTTTTGCCCTGTCACTTTATGGGACACTTCTGCCCTGCATACAATATAAAATCCCATAATTAGGGGGCAAGCTTCCCCCAGATTCCTCTAATGCGAGTACTTGAAGAAACGGACGAGGCAAGGTAAAGAGCGTCACTTATGACTGGAAACTTAACAATGAGGCAAAACGTTATAGTGAAGGGCGAATCAGGCCTGGAAACGGGAATTCTCCCGAGACCTTTTTTTGTGGGACTAACCCTCGGGGGGGGGGAGGGGGCACTCGATTGTTTTCTTAGTCAAAAAGGAAAATTCGTCTCTAGTTTGAAAGGATGCAACCATAGGTTTAAGGAAGGAGCTGGGGGCAGGGGAAGGGTAGTGGTGCAGAGAGCATACTCAGGAGCCCCAACCCCTGTTTCTGTATATTACTTAGCAATCACTCACTAACGAGTGTAAACTCTAAGGGTGACGCCTGCAGAGAGCGCCCAATTGGAATGCTAGCTTCACAAAAAACATCCTCTTAATGTTAATATGATAAGAAGGGGAAATCCTATTTTCCAGGCGAATTCTGCGACTAAGAACGATCGTAGTTGGGATTGATGGGTGGGTTTTGCCGCATCATGTCTTCTTATAAAGGTGGAGATTGAAAAGGAAGTCTTTTCGAATTAGTAAACAAAAACACGGATCATACGACGGAATCTTATAAACCAAAAACCATTTGATTTATTGGGTTATTAGAAACTTTAAAACACATATGTGCTATACAACAGAATATCATTTAGAGCAAGGTTTAATATATAAAAATGTATATACAGTACCGTCGAGTAAGGGGGGTGGGGGGGGGGGTCGCCGGGTTAAGTTACAGGAGCCCGGAACTCTAGAAGGACCCTCGAAAAGATTTAGTCTTATTTAAGCTTTTATTGATAGTGACTATGCTCATGAACGTAGCCAGGAGTTTTAAAAGGGGAAAAACTAATTTTGGCAGTTTCAAGTTAAAATAGTTCTGTCTTTACCAACCGGACGAATACCAGGTGAAGACTGTAAATAAGCGAATGAGTTGGTTTTGGGAACGGCGCAGTGAAGGAGGATCACGTGTTTTAACTTTGTACTGTTTTTAATGCTCAAAACTGTTCGTAAACAAACAATGACATTTCTTTTCTTTCAAAACGGGGGAGTGATGTCTTCCATGCCTCCTCCCCAGGCAACGTCCCTGACTATGCTCTCTTCTGCACCTGCGCCGCTATTCCTTCGCAAGGGCCCATGTTGTTTCCAGCCCCAGGCTAGCGCTGGCTCTCAACAGGGCCGTGTATATACAACAAAATAAAAAAACATGCTTATAATTTCAGCAGTCCGTTATGAGTCAAGTTTTTAGCAAGTGCACGTTTTCGAAGCTCTCTTACTATAACATCTCTATCTTTTTGCGTGACTTCTGCGATCGCGTTTCGCCTTCCACGCCGGAACTTCGGAACATCTTCCACAAAACTTACATCTAACAATTCACCCTTTTTTGTCTTCTGCGAACGACCCGATCTCAGATCAGTACCATCCTCGTTCTGATTCATATCGCAGCTCACAGATACGAGACTCTTAAACGTGACATTCTCGTAATGACAGGGAGGCTGAGTAGCTGTTTCCTGGAAACTGTTTCTTCGTAGACTATATTTTCCGTTGTCTTTCAGAGATACAACATTCGATTCATTTCTTATAAAATGCACATCCATAGCACTGCATTCTTTCCTTTTGCAGCTGGTCCTTTTGCACAGCTTTGCCTTGTTGTAAATTGATTTCAAAATGTTTTTTCCACGGCCGTTCATATCTTCGGGAAGATTTTGCGTGCCCATCTTTAAGAATGGTTCCATTTTGTAGAGAAATTTAAACCTTTGCTTGGTAAGCAATTTTTATCTTGACCTTGACCTCTCCTTTGATGAAATTTCGACTTCTGGCCAATAATTTGCCACTTTTTTCTACTTGAAGTTATCCTCTGTCCTTTGTAACTTTGACCTGTTGCTGGCTAACTTCTGTCCTTTGATACTATTACCGTTGCAGATTTACCTCTCTTGACACTTTGATCATTGACCTCTGTCTTTTGCCACTTTGATCGTCAACCTCTGTCTTTTGCCACTTTGACCATTAACATCTGTCTTTTGCCACTGTTAAAAGTTGACCTTTCTTCTTTGCAACTTTGAAAAAAATCAGCACCACTTTGATACTTATTCGTGCAGCTCAGCCTTGAGCATCTCGATACTAAAACCAAATACCGCCTTCACGACCTTTTATCCTCGCATGAGTCATCATCATCACACCGCAAAAATTTTAGGAGGCGGCATCGCATGGACATTAATCAAAATTGTGCAATTACAGAGCAAGAAGTACAGACCCAACACAGAGTTAACCATGTGATATTACCTGTTGAGAAGACGGGGGGCGGGGGGGGGGGGGGTTGCAACCATCAAAAAACTCCCCAAATAAGACACAGCAAGTTAATACAACATGTTTAAACAAGAACATTTTGAAGTACAAAAATTTACCACAAGATACCTCAAGTTATTTCTTCCACTGCAGCCTACAAGGCCTTCATGCATTCTACGAAAAATTCCTTTGCCTCTTGAGCAGAGGGTGTAGGATATGGATTTTGGTCCACAACATAGAACTCTCACCAAAGAAAAGAATTAAAAACGTACAAAGAAAGGTTAGCAAGCTGAAAAAACACTTTTCGTCTTCAGATGTGTTTGAAAATGTTGGATATGGAGCAAAAAGCGAATCTTATAATCTGAAAAATTCCCATAAAAACCCAACCCGTTTGTATTGAGATAGCAAGCTTAAGGGCCTGATTGCATAAGAAGGGCTGGTCCTCCTTCCTGAGATAGAAGCACTTTACCAAAATATCGGTATTGATGAGAAACACAATCAGATTTGAGAACACGATAACATGCAGAAAGAGCAAGCCCCAAGCTTTAATCAATCTAATTTACATACTGCTTCGTAATGTCCTCGCTTTGTAGATTTAATGTAGGTGACTATTTTTTGAAGTGTTATAGCTGTACTTAATTGTGTTGCAATTATGTAAAGAATATCGATGCTACCCCCGGTTTTGCAATTTTCGCAGAAAGTTAACTGTTCTAATTGAATCCCGGCCAGACAAAGCACCGCTAATCTAATTACAAGAGAACTTAATTTACCCATTACGCAATGGTGTAATAAAGTGTCTGTCGGCATGTGCTTTAATTGCACCGAGGTATATCCCGAAAGGAAATCATACCAACACAGCAGTAATGGGTATGTAATGGCAGTATGGTGAAATGCTTTTTATACAAATGCCAAACATTTTAATGGTCGTGGGGGTATCAAAACCCGATTGAAAAGATATAGGCAACTGTCTTGTTTGACATCATGTGGTCACATTAAAGGTAAAGAACTGATTAAGGAAAAACATCCTGTCGAATTACGTCAGTGGAAGTTGTTTCAGGCAATCAATCAACAAAAAAGTTAACAAATGTATCGTTAATGGGAGGCAAAACAACAGAAGTATTTCTTCTGGCTTGATTTAGAGCTGTGTATAATATACATCGTAGTCTCCATGCTTGCCTCTCAGTCAACAAGACCTTAATGTCCTACAAATCTTGGTCTTTATAACCAGTAAATGGTTAACCCTTTCTCAGTCAATAAGACCTTAATGTCCTACAAATCTTGGTCTTTATAACCAGTAAATGGTTAACCCTTTCTCAGTCAATAAGACCTTAATGTCTTTTAATGCTATACAAATCATAGTCTCTATGACCAGTAAATGGTTAACCCTTTCTCAGTCAATAAGACCTTAATGTCCTTTAATGCTATACAAATCATAGTTTCTATGACCAGTAAATGGTTAACCCTTTCTCAGTCAATAAGACCTTAATGTCCTTTAATGCTATACAAATCATAGTCTCTATGACCAGTAAATGGTTAACCCTTTCTCAGTCAATAAGACCTCAATGTCCTTTAATGCTATACAAATCATAGTCTCTATGACCAGTAAATGGTTAACCCTTTCTCAGTCAATAAGACCTCAATGTCCTTTAATGCTATACAAATCATAGTCTCTATGACCAGTAAATGTTTAACCCTTTCTCAGTCAATAAGACCTCAATGTCCTTTAATGCTATACAAATCATAGTCACTATAACCAGTAAATGTTTAACCCTTTCTCAGTCAATAAGACCTTAATGTCCTTTAATGCTATACAAATCATAGTCACTATAACAAGTAAATTTTTAACAAGTCAATACGACCTAAATGTCCCTTTATGTTAAGTCTTTATGATAGCTACATCGAACAACAGTAATCTAAGCTTGTTTGCCTCAACATCTAAGAATTTGCAGTGGACAAAATTGTTGGGAGATATGAAATGAAAACAATCGCAAAATGGAACAAGTTAGGCATTTTAAATAAAAATTTTTAGCTAGCAAGAAATATTAAAATTAAGCACGCTAAGTTTCAATCAATTATCTAATGTTATCAATAAGAAAATAACGTTTGTTTTCTACTTGGTAAAATATTTGGTAATAGTACAAAATGGAGATTAGCATTGTTTCACGTTCGAGAAATACATACAATTAGTTGGCTTCTGAAAACCATTTGATTGGAGCTATTCATCTGTAATGGAAATAAGGGATCAGAAGCGTTGTGGATGGTGGGGCAGGGAGGCTTTTGCCCCCCTTGCGTCGGAGTGTCAGAAAATTACAGAAATTTGAGATCTGTTTGACAAAAGAGTTTTTTTAAATTGACCAGACTTGAAGATAAATAATATAAATTGTGATTCGATGTTAAAAACATGGTTTAAATGGCCACAATTCCTTTCTCTCATGTATCGTTAAGTTCTCGTTCCCAGAGACTGGATGAGCGGACATTTTGTTTCAATGGATAATCACTTCCCCTCTTATTTGCAGTATAATTTGATGTTTCTTTGTAACTAAAAATCTGATTAATCACTCACCATCACGATCATAAAAATCATTTTAGGAGTGCTTTAATTTCCTCTGATTCTGCAGCATCATAGTATGAGGAACCATCAGGCGCTTTCCCATCTTTTTTTGCCCCCTGAGAAACAAACCAAGATTAAACTGTTCATTGAAGGACACAGGAATTCATTGTTAGACATATTTCCAACACCTCTAAATATTTCCTCACCTTTGTTATCCCCAGCTAGATCTGGAAATCTGACAAAGAAAACTCGTGAATTATATATCCAAGAGAGAAATCCAAAACATAATTTACAAAGAAAAAAGGAAATGGTATTAGGTGCAAACCTTTGACAAAAGGTATTTGACGCAACTTGTGTGGCCTTCAAAAATGGATGCAAGCAACGGCGTTATACCATGCTTGTCTGGTTGCTAAAAAGCAATTTTGTTTTATTAAAAATTGAAGCATTATTGAGCAACCTTAGGCTTGATTTATGAGTCACAGTTGTCTGTAGTTTCTTACCTTGGAGAAACTCAGTTTTGAACTTTATGGAGGAGCTGAGAACGTATAAGAAACAAACATGCACTTTATATGGACAGAGAAACTCAGAACTTAACTTCCTTAATGTTTTGAGGAGACCAATACAACTTTCTTATAAACCAGTTTCTTATAAGATACAAGTGTGCACTACTTTATGTTGGAGAAACTCAGTTCTGAACTTCCTTAACATTTTGAAGAGCACAGTACAACTTTCTTGTATATAAGAAACAAATGTCTACTTTTTTAGCTTTGAGAAACATTATTGACCTTTTGAGCAGCGGAAAACTACTTTCTCATGAACCACTTCCTCATTCAAAAACTTGATCAGTTCTCTTACTGGCATAAACAAATGAACTTTTCACAAGCTATAAGCTACTTCCCTATTAACCAGTTTCCTATCATCTTAGATTCTTATAAAAAACATGGGCATACATACATTGATATCTGCTCCCTTTGACACTAAATATTGAATCACTTCCAATTGGCCATAATCAGCAGCATAATGTATAGCCATTCTTCCATTTAGCAGCTCCGTATTAATGTTCACTTTCTGTGGAGAGAAAAAGATTTCCCTGCTTTATCTACATCGCATTTCAACCTCTATTTTAAGTTCCTTAAAATGCATGCAAAGAAACGAAAGCATAAGACATAATCCAGTCTGTAGAGTGTGGCAACTGCACGCAAAATTCAATTTGCAGCAGATCGAAGTGCACCCAAAAAATTAGGCCTTGCATACACATATGGTATGACTTTAGGTTCAATGTAGGTTGACCCGCAGTGTCATACTATCTATGATCTTTATGCTAATACTAAACACAGACAATATGGGGAATCATAAGGAAAGCTGCCTGGTGCACCTCAGTGAATCAAGTGCGCCCCCCCCCCCCGAATTTTTCCTTGCACGCGCGAGACCTGGTTGAGTTCTGATGCCATACTCTGCAGACAAAATAATAACCAAAAATAGATCCTGACGATCTGAAGAAATATAAAGAATTGTCAACCACAAGGTATAAAAATATCTAGACAATGATTTACAAATATCTGTTTATCGTTGATATATCTTTGTACATATATATGCACATAGAGACGGGCCTATAGAATAGAATAGAAACATTAAAAATTATATACATAAAAATTTAAAGCATCATCTAGCGCCAACATTGAAAGGAAATCTCTGCATTTCAGTCACACTTTAAAATTGAATTTTTGAAGCATGTCTTTAAAAATTGAATTAAACTAAACCTTATAAGATACAAGAGTGTTGGAAAGATAAAGATCTTTTTATCGCAAAACGAACCTTTTCATCTATCAAGTTAGTTAACTGCTCCATGTCGCCATTTTTAGTTGCCCAAAGAAGCTCTTCACCCATAATTGCCTTCAATTTATAAATTCAAAAATTCTGTTAACCGATGGTAACTAGAGACAGCCAATTGGATGAAATACAGCCTTTAATTTGGAAAAAAAAATATTCTTCAAGTTCCCTTCAAAGTGCCTAGGCCAAGTTGAAGAGCAAAAAGAATCCAATCTCGTTTCCATGTTCAAAGGGCGCTGGCGCTCAAAAGCCTGTCACAACTAATACATAAATTTCTTTTGCATGAAAATCTGTACCATTAAGTCTCACGGAAATAAGACGACTATTTAACTCTGTGGAAATGGTGATTTCAATAAATGACAACGAAACCATGGGGGTATCATCAAATATTCCTGACCATTTAACCTAATCTATGTACCAACACCCTTCTGTACCAACGATTATGTACCAACGGCATTGAGTACCAGCATTTAAAAAATGGCACTGTTTGACCCAATTATCTCTTGTGCCAATAGCCTTGTGTAACTAAACACCGTTGTTAAAACAGACTATAATAACACCTCTGACAACACCTTGATTTGGGGCCTTGAAATATGAGATTTAGGCCTTCAACTTTGCTTAAAAATATCTGAGATTTCAACCCTCAAACTTGCTTAAAACTTCTGCCATTGATTAAATGATTGTAGGGTTCTACCGCTAAACTCTTTTGGGTGAAAAGTTGAATAATTTGGCAGTCTTCACAAGAATGAGGTATCTTTGATGCAATTGAGATTAAAAACATGATCAAACAGCGTTGAGATATGGAAAAATGATACATTATGAATGGAATGCATTGCAAGTTATTATCTAAAGGTTATCAAAGCAAGCCCTGATGATGTTGGCAATTATCAAATAGTTCTGAGTTCATGTCAGGAGACGTAACTTTAGAGGGGGGGGGGTCGGGAGATCCTTGCCAAAGCTCTATCCCCTTTTCAAATCAAGGTCTACCTTGAAAGGATAGCCTGGTTTATGGCAATGAATTCTAGTATTAGGCCTGTTGTTAAAGAATAATACAGCTGCTTTCTCCTCTCTCGGTTTTTGTAGAAATAAACCCCTTGGTGGCAGTCCGGTGTTGGTTTTCTGCGGGAGGATTCGACAACTCGCAGGTTCCTGCGTGCTAATCTGGTCATCAAAGTGCAGAGATATCACAAGCACTACCGGTTGAAATCGGCCAAGTGTCCAGGAGCCAGTGAATAATTGCGTTAACAGCAACAAGGAACTGCTGATTAGCGAACAAAGCACTGATTAACAAGGATTGTTTTTTGAATTAAGTATTATTAGACAATGATAGTCTGAGAAGAGAAGCTGCTTTGCAAAGCCAACAAGAAGGGCTGAGGTAAGAACAATTACTTTTAGACATACATCAGACGTTCCTTTTTATTGAAATATATATACATAAGAAAAGCGAGGGTCAAAATTGCTGGGCATCGAGAATTGATTAACTTAATTCAAAACACGCGCTATGTCAAAAGGTTTAAATTTTTATTTCTTTTTATTTCTTCCAAATCGAACAATTGTGAACATTACGCTATGTATTCTAGACATAAGTAAGCGTTAGATTTTTCATCATAATTTTGTGATCCCTAGATAGAAATGCATTTGCTTCGTTTTAAAATGTCTTTAAAGTAGTTGTGATAACTTTACAATAGATTTCTAGGTCATAAAGCGATTTTTTTTTAGAGCAGCAACGCTCAACAAAAATCTTCTATTTTTTTAATATGAAAAGCTTTTTGCTCTGATTTTATTTGTTGCACTCTAATATACTAATTAATGCATTATAAATATCACTTCACCTTTAAAACTAATAACAATAACATCGAATTGAAAAACGTTGTGGATGGAAGTTATTCTGTCTCAATTTTGCATATATTGTCTTCTTAATAATCGCCAAAGCAAGGACGCTTACTTGCAAATTAGTTGACTAAGCAGTCGCTCTAAGCAGCAGTTCAGGGCCGTCGCTAGATGTCCTTTTTCAAGGGGGGAGGTGTCTGCGATGAATTTGCCGACAAAATAGGCATGCGATCCTTTATTTTCCGACAAGTTAGCAAAATTTGCGGACGAAATACTCCCCCGTGGCAAAAAACTACTTGTTTTTTAACTTTTTCCCTTGGGGTGTCTCAATAATTTATAATATATAATATATAATATATAATATATAATATATAATGATAATAATTATTATTCATTATCCTCGTGATCAATGAGGGTGTAATATATTCTCGAACCTTCTGTTGCCTTCGAAATGAACATTGGAAGTGACGAGGCTTCGTGAATGGTCAGCAGCAAACATAAATGTAATAATGCACAAACAGGAAAGTTTGTATGAAAATACGACCTTTATCTACAAAAGAATAAAAAAACCATCTGTAAATAAAATGACCGATTCTTCGAAGGCTTTGATTTTTCTCTCGCTTTTAGGATTCATACCAAATATGATCTTGATAACTACCTTGCTGCTAATTACAACAGGTATTTATTTATATTCTATGATTAAAAACAGGTTAATGGTTATAAAGACCCAAATCCCCAATAAAAAGTATCGAATCTGCGGTCTTTATGACCATCAAATGGTTAATGGTTATAAAGATTTGGGTCCCCAATAAAAACCATAGAAACTGCGGTCCTTTTGACCGTCGAACGGTTAATGGTTATTAAGACCCAAATCCACAATGAAAAGTATAGAATCTGTGGTCTTTATGACCATCAAATGGTTAATGGTAACAAAAATTTGGGTCCCTAACAAAATCCGTAGGAAGTGCAGTCCTTTTGACCGTCAAACGGTTAATGGTTATAAAGACCCAAATCCACAATGAAAAGTATAGAATCTGCGGTCATTATAACCATCAATTTGCTTTGAGCCTGATGCCTCTTTTAGTCAATTGCAGGTACGGGAATCTGAACAATGGTTTGGCGGTTATAAGAGACAAAGTTACCCCTGAAGAAATGTCTGAAGTAATCCTGAACCCAAGGAAAAGAGACTTGTCTGCACTTTCCACAGCTCAAAACCAGGTAAACTCATCAGCAATAACTGTTACAATAACAAAGGGGTATGATATTGGTTATTTGCAAGTTGTTACGGCACGAAATATTTCGCGTGCCTACAGGGCCGTCACTATGGTAGGGCGTAGGGGGTGTCACATCACCCCTGAAAATAGGTTTTGTCGGCAAATCTTAGGCTGTAAGCTTTTGTTGTAGGAAAATTTTTACTGATCTGTTATCCGGCTCATTTAATATCACTAAGGTTTGCCTCGGCAAATTCAAGCAAAATTGAAACCTGTGAACAAAACCTTTGGAGGGTGTGGGGCTACACCCTATAGAACATCCAAATAATATATCACAATTATGGAAATTGCATTGTTTCGAAGCACAAATTCGAAGTTGAGACGTAGTTTCCTCATTCTCCAGATCGAGGCTGCCAACATTCAAACAGTAATCAACCAACAGCAAAAAGATGAGACAACGAAACATGAAAGAGAGGTCAGAGCAGTTAAGAAGATCACTACGAGGCTGGAGAAGACCCCTGAAGAATCAGCTGATTTCAGTCCAGATCATTTTGTCAAGAAAACTCGGCTTTTAAGGGCGGTTCCTGCGCAGGTGCGACGCAAACCCAGGCCCCTACCAGCAGCATTTCTCACCGCAGTGGCGCGGGTTGTCGTCCCGGCGAGGCCTGAAAGCAAATCTACCGTCGCCGTTGGGGAGGCGACACCAAGGCTGCTGAGGTTGAGTGATGCGAGAAAGTAGACGCTGGGGAGGCGCATAAGATGTCCCAGGGGGGTTCACTGATAAATCAGAGATTGAAATGACAACTGCAGATAGACAATAGGACATTGATTATTCGATTTTTAAAAATTGGACAGTTATGACAAAGTGTCAGGCTGGAAAGTGGACACATTTGGGTTTAAAAATAGTTATCGAAACTAGACCGAGGAGCAAGGCAATTTAGGATGTAGGAGGTCCAGATGTTGTAGGAATAAAATCTAAGAGAGAAACTAACTAGAGGTGCACAAAAAGGCGATGAGGAAGCGGCCAAAAAGCAAACGGAATTCAATAACAAAAAACTGTTTTTCCCCATGCCAGAATGTGCTCCCAATTTTTAATGTAATTTTAAAAACCGATTCTTTACAAGAAAAGAAAGTGTGACCGAGATATATAAACTGTTTAAATACAGAAGATGTAAATATAGTTAATTTATGCTTGATACGATTATGATAAATAATGATAATTATGAGCATAAAGAAATGATGAGTAATAGTTATGAAGGAATTTGTCTCTTGTTTCTAAGAACTCAAAGTGTTGGAAATGCGTTTCTGGGAATTTCCGGATATGGTCAATTCGAAATGGGCGTCATTGTTAAAATTTCAAATTGTTTCATTCGACAGCCATGCTGTTCCATTTTCTTATCTTCTTTGCAAGAATTAATCCGGTTTCAGCGCACAGTTTCTCTTGATGGAACTGTTTTGGCCTCTGAAATTATGTTTCATGAATAAACAAAGAATAAAGAAAGGTCTGGAAACCTTCCGAAATGTTATAATCCCTTTCCTGTTATTAATAACAATAAATTCCTTGCCGATTTTTCAGGCTTATTTTTTAGCAAACAAATAACGTCAGGGTTTTTGCCTTTTCTTGCATGAGCAAATATTCCATTTTCCTCAAGTTTACCGATTGGATTTGAAGGTTTATTTCTTTTATTGTTTCTCAATTATTTTGTGGTTTCATGAGAGGCCTTTTTTTATCTCATCTTCTATTGTTTATCCTTTGAAAAATCCAGTCAAGGAAATTATTTTACTAATGAAGCCTTTCTTATATTGAACAATATGGGATGGAAAAGCATACATCCAACACACTATAAGCGCTGGGAAAACGTTATGAGCAGCTCAGAACATATTCAAAACTTCTTCCATGTCCTTCATCGGTAAGCAAGCAGAGCGCAATCCGTTAGTTTTGATTCTTCTGCGGGGGAGAAGTGAAAGACGAGAAATCAGAAAGTGGAGATCTTCGCACCGATTTTTTTCAAGTTGATTTTGTTGTGAAAAAGTACATGTTATGAGATGAGAAACGCGCCCAGTTACTTGCCTCATAACTCAAAAGATTAAGCATCGGAGGAATCGGGAAGATCGTTGAAAAGATCAGGACAAAAAAGGGAGATAAAGTGAGAAGTTTCAACAAGGAAATTGGAGTTTTCGCGGTATAAGGAAGTAATCTGCAGCGGTTACTTAAAAGCGTATCGCACAATAAAAGGTGCTTAGATTGGAAAGAAATTTGACACTTGACAACCGAAAGTGTGCTTAGGCCACCGAAGCAAAGATTGCGTTTCAAACTGTCAAATAGAGGAGCTGCGTTCGGAGTACAGCCGAAAGAACGTATGAACTAGAAAGTTAGTCGAAGAAAATAAAAGCAGCCATGACATGTGGCAAAAAGACTTCGCAGGTAGCATTGGTTATCACAAACTCATTTTTCTTGGTGAGTAAAGGAATAATTTATTTGAAATCAACAACGTTAGAAATATCGGGATTTCAGGTTAAAGTCCATAAACAAATGAATTTAAGTATAAAGTTATGGCACGTGTTTTGTACAAAATTAATGCTTTATTTCAAAATCTATTGGAATATCAAGTGATACGGGAAACAGCTTATTGCAAAGATTTCAACCAGAAGCAAGGCTACAAGGTAACAAACGCGTAGTCTTGGGATTTGAATTTTTATAAGCATTAACCATTTAATGGTCATTAATACCACATTTTCTATACGTTTTAATAGGGATTTGTATCCCTATAACTATTAACCATTTGATGGTCATAAGGACCGCAGTTTCTATACATTTAAATAGGGATTCCAGTCTCTATTACCATTAACCTGCTGATAATCAGACAATGTAAATAAATACCTGTTGCAATTAGCAGCAAGGTCGTCATGCAACCAATGCCGAAATTTCGTGGAGCCTCATTGAGAAATCATGCTCTTCTGATTGCTTCCTGGTTTCTAAGCTTAAAACGCTGGGATCCATTGCCTTCCTCCGAAAAGAACAATGTTGATTGCAAAGGGTAATACCACAACTTTTGTTTACAACTGATTTCGGTCCAAGGGTAGCCATGCATCGTAGTTTAAGCAACATATTTTTGAGAGAGTTAAGAAATATTTAGAACTTGGTCCTCCCTGCAGCTTCATAGCTCCTTTATTAAGCCCTCAAGTTCCTCAAGTAAAGCAAACTCTTGTTGCTTA
>OZ025198.1:7221821-7229321 GCA_964019065.1 Catostylus mosaicus
TTATCATCCCCCCTTGCCTTGGGGTACATTCCCTCTGTATTTTCTATTAAGTAGGGGGGGGGCTACTCCCCATATTTGAGATAAACAACCTTCTTGAGAATAAATAGCATATTATGTGATGTTTCTACGCATTTTTGAAAAAAGATTTAAAAGCAGATTTTTAAGCTTTGCGTGAGCTATTAATAAAAAATGAATCAAAAACTAGAAAAATTGATAAACAATGTTTTTCAATAAGTGTGAAAAAACTCGAACAAAAACAAAAAAATCAGCAATATTCTGCAGTTTATTAAAAGGGGAAAGATTGCATTGAAATGTGATGGTTTCGATTATTTACTTTGGTTTTAATTGCTAGGTGAAAAAGATGACAACTTGGGGCAGGAAGGGGGGGGCAAAAAGGGAACGAAATGAGGCACGAAAAGGCAGATTTTTTGCGATTTATTCATGATCATCCACATTAGAAATATTAGACAAAAATGGAAAAAATGAAATTGGATTATCATTTAAGATGGGGGCAAAATCAAGACCTCGGTCGATTGATTTCAAAGATCATATAATAAACTAACTTGTTTAGTTAAAGGAGGTCCTTGCCCTTCTCTTCCTTAAGATAAAATATAAACAGCAAAATTCCTAAGCATAAGTGGCTCTTGGTCACCAGTTTCTTTACCTCCTTCTATTAACTTTGGGATTTCCTCAGACACCGCCTATTTTCTTAGAACAACACTCTGCGTTCTAATAACTAGCTCCTGATTGTCTCACAAGCTGATAAAAGATAAATGTGAATCATCGAACAAACCCCCCGTCAGGATTCGTGACTTTAGACTGTGATAAACCAAATATTGAAGTGAACATGTAAAGCTGAAGTCAATGATGAATTTCCGACAATATGTTATGATATAGATAAGGTTGTCAAGGTAACTGACAGATGAAGAAAACTTGGAAAGGAGTTATCAATACTCTCATATAAACCCCCGTCTTTATATTACCCATCCACAAAGCACCTACCCAAAATTTCCCTTATGTTCATCAGCACTTGGCAGGGGGGTTAATTCGATGATTTACGGTAAATAAACACGATCTTGACGAATCGAAGATCACTTTGATTGTCTAAGCAATATGAACAGAGTCAGTTTGATTGATAATGATTGCTGCAAATAGTATGGCAAGAAGCTGTCGAAGGAAAAGAGAAATATTATTATTACTAGCAAAAAATAAATAAATATTCAGCCCCTCTCTTACACCGTTCCACTCAGGGGCATCCACATTTCACAGGAGGGGGGTGGTGGCATCTAAGCCCGGCACGAATTTCCTATTACCCTGGCAAGAAAAACAAAGTACCAATTTTGGGTAAGATCTACAAGAAAATCATCCTTGGAGAAACTAATTTTGTCCTGCAAGAAGGCATTTTTTTTATATGGAAGGGTGACCGACCTCTATAACCACTTCTTCAGATGAGACGCTTATTTTGAGCACATCCGAGGCTATGTGCAGAATGTGGAAAATCTATTTTCAAAATTAAACAAAGATTTCTCTCACCTCAATGACGACTACACCACATCCAAGTCCGCCAATGATTGCTAAGTTCTTCGATGCCCAGGTTTCCAACTCGGTTGCACAATCCTGAAAATTGCAGATTATCGATGACGGATAATAATAATGGAAATGAAAAACTGACAGCTCGTAACAATCGTTAAGATCTTAAGGATCATTATAATCTAGAATTAGATTAAGATAATGATAATGAAGTAAAAGCACTGAATCGAAAGGAACCTGAGAATCATAAAAATCTTAACTTGGATTTCTCCCATGATGGTGATATCAAGGAGAAATCTAATCTGATTCTGGATTTTTTTGATCCGTTGGGACAATCAAAAATACTGGAAAGATGACGCCCATGAATCATAATAATCTAGATTTCGTTTTCTAGTCATTCCTATGATTCTTTGAACCAAAGTTAAACCACTCAATCATAAGGGCTAAAAATTTCTTGATCACTCACTCATAACGGCTTTAGATTTCTTGATTAGATTTCTCTTAGATTCTTTCTTCTAAAGATTACACAGATTCTGTAATCTGGATTTTGTAGGATTTAAATGACCCAATAGAACAGTTGAAAGTTAAATATTCTGCAGTTGTAATATTTCATTGTCAATATAAATCAAAAAGCTAACCTTTGTAAAGATTCCAGAAACAGGCAAAGTAGAATTCTGGCATTTATTGTAATCACTGATGCTGCAACAACTCTTAGGAACTCTCAATCCTGGATTCTTCTTTGCCCATTTGGATGTCGTCCAATCCGTATAGTTCTTGGCACCACAGCATTTGAACTGCAACAAATAAAGATATCATGGAATATCTCTTCATAATAGTCAGGGCCGAATCCAGGCAACTCCGAACGGGGGGGGGGGAGGGGTTGGAATTGCAAGAAAGACTGAATTTCCGACATTCTGAATTCCTTTTCTGTAATAAATATTTTCTGATTGCACTCTAATTTGCCAACTGTTTTGGAGATTGATTGGAGGGGGGCCTCAAACTCTCTTTTCCCCTCTTTGAATGATCGAAGCAGGCTACTTACGTTCTTCTGGATGTCATCAACCGCCTTTGTCACACCGCTTTGTCCGGTTTCGTCATAAGTGTTCTTGATTGCATCTGTAATGGCATCAGTGGCATACCTTTTGGCCTATCAAAAAACATCATAGAACGTTGATAAGAAATTTTGGTTGGCATATTGACTCTTGCGAAAGGTATCTGATTTTGCAACGTGAAATACTTGCATTCAAAGCTTACCTCTGATCGGTAGACAAATGCCAAAATGATCAAAGCTGTCTCGCATAACAAGATGATGACGATGCAGACAATGAACTGAAAAAGAACTACAGAACTTAGGCAGAGAGAACTACAGAAGGGAAACGTGGGGTAAGCTATTGCCCCTCCTCCCTGAAAAATAAGCCTAATCTTTTTAGTTTCTCATTGTCTTGCCCTTATCTTTATTATTGTCTTGCTCGCCCCCTTGCGCTAGGGCGCAGCAAGCGACCCTTATTCAGGCCAAATCATATATAAGTTTTGAAGCTGAGCAGAGGTGGCACCAGGATTTCCCCGGAAGGTGGGCTACGTTCCTCGACAGGAGGGCTATAAAACAGAACAGATGGTATCTTTTTGTTAAAAATTCCCCCATATGCATAGAGTTTTTTTTGCGACGGGGGCTAACGCTCCCCGACGGGAGGGCTACAGCCCCCTACCCCCTCTAGCGCCATCCCTGAAGCTGAGAAACGTTAAATTATCAATAATAAAAAAATAAATATGATACAAATTTGTTAAACTTACAAGAATGAGCATGCATTTGTGTTGTTTCATCGCTCCACAACAACCCAAAAATGAAACGAGAAAAACGAACACCCCAGCAGCGATCATGATATTTGCTGGTGCAAACGGTCCCCCCTTCCCAAAGACGCTGTTATAATCATTGTCTTCGACTCTGATGTAGGCTGCCAAAGCAATCAATGCCAATCCGGCCAGCTGAAATGATAAAAAAACCAAAACATGTCTTAACAGGATTGTTTCGGAGAATCAAAGGTAACAAATTATGATTTTGTCTGTAAAAGGATTCATCATCTTCATCATTACTTCAATTACCCTAGAGACTCTATCTAGCCCCCGCTCTATCAAGCCCCCCACTCTCTTAAGCCCCCCTTTCAAGGAGAAATTTGAAATAAGCCCCCCACTCCAATACGCCCCTCTTAAGAAACTCGAAAATTAAATAACCCCCCGGGGGCTAAATAGAGGTTCTGGCACTAATGCAGATATATACCTGACATGCGCAGAGGGTTAAATGCACTTACCCTAACCCTAACCCTATTAAACAGATGCTAGCCCCAAACCTGACCCTGACCATACCCCCGAACTTGTTGGGTAACCCCAGAAAATATAGTATTTTACATCATTTAATAATATTGATTCTGACATCATCAACTATTTATGGAAGATGACCAAAATGACCATTTTCAAAACCATAACATCTCTAAAATATCGTTAATTATTTAGACAATTTCTTACTTTTTACAATGTGAAAATACAAGATTAGGTTTGGCTTAAAGATAGACGCTCCTTTCGAAACTAACAGAGATATAAAAACTGTTCAAGTATTCATTAAAAATACTGTGACTGATTTGAATTTGAACTTCCATCAGATCAATATCTGGAGGATTGCAACAAATTTTGAAACAGAGTTTCTCAAAAGTGTTCCCCCCTCAACGAAAAATGCGTGCAGTTCTGCACATCAAACATGATATTTCAAACTCGATCATTCTCCCCCTGGCAAAATATTGAAAAACGTTTAAGTTTATTAATAAAACAATGCACAAATGTTTAAATAATATCAAATGAACTCATATTTTTCCAAGTCAAAGATGTGAAAGTCGTTGAACGAAAGCGGAAAATCATATTGAAAGAAAGTGAAATAGTTATTTCTTGATGGAAAGTTATTATAAAGATATTGATAAGTGTTACAGTTGTACAAACAGCTAAAAGTATCTTTATTTAAATTTATACAATATATAATATATAAAATATAATATAGAGCAAACTTAACTACAATGGAAGGGAACTGCAGTACTCGGATAAATTTTATTTTGCAAGAAGTCCTCATAAATCGAAGGAATGAAAATATACTTAAGTGTTAAATATTTTTTTCTTAAATGTTAAATATAATACCTTTTATCTGACTAAACGTTAACGAGGTGTTAAATATCTGACGAATCTATCCTTGTAAAAAGTGATTTAATCTGTGCAAAAATTATCTGCATAAACCTGCAAAGATATTCCAGTATACTGATAAACTGTTGTTGCCTTACAGTGGGGTAATGTCTCCCCCTAAATTTGATCTAAATACACCAAGAAGTTCTTCTCTAAAACGTGGAAAGAATCTTTGCTTGAAGTGATTTATGTCCCGTCCTTGGTTACTTGCAAAGATTGAGTTGTTTTAAAGAAATGATTATTCCCCGAAGTAAACTGAGTATTCTCTTGTTTATGCGAATTGAAAAGCTATTGGGAAAGGAGGAAAACGCATTACGTAGGCAAAATTAAACATTGAACTATAGGAAAGAAACTAATATTAATAAACTTACGAGAAATAAGACATTTGCAATGACCATCAAAGTTTTCACCATTCTTGTTCCGCAACCCATTTTGATTCCAAAGGTAACTCAATCGTACTTCAAATATCCTTGATTATTTTGAAAAACTTCGCCTTCCCACAAAAAGTTGATGAGACTAGTTTCAACCGCTTCCCATCTTCCTACACAAAGGTGAGTAATGGGTAAATTGCTTCTAAACAAAGATAGTGGAAGGGAGCTAAATTCACACGGGGGTCGTGTTATCATAGTTGATTTACGCCATGCGCTATGCTTCAAAGCAAACCATGGGCCGATAAGAGCCCTTTTGGGAACAAGGAAAGGGGGGCCGAGGTATTTCGGTAAAAGAAATGTTAACTGGATAAGAAAAATTAGATAAATTTTGCGCAAGGCAAATTTCTCGCAGCAGATCGCACCATAACCACTTTCTTGATTTCTAGATCGATTGCTATTGCAACCAATGACCCCCCTTTCCCTCCTTGGCCCCTGGTGACACTGTCGTATGATATAGCCATTTTCCAAGCTCTAACTGGTTCCAACTTGTCTGTTCTTGACAAAGAGGTAGTGGTGTTGTGGTTGAAACTAAAAACGCAAATCAAATAGCATTTTTTCAAGGTTCTAAAGTTATGACAGAGATGGAGTTACTGAGGTTGCAACTAAAATGAGATCAAATACCTTTTACCCAAGACTAAAGAATTATGGCAAAGGTTGTACATAAGTTGAACCAGTATTGTTTACAGAAGGGTACCATTAACTTTGTTGTTCAGAGGCTCGTTCTGGTTCAAGCTTTTCCAATATAGCCTATAATATAAATAGAAGAGAGGGCAGTACATTTGTGTGTCCACCATTCATAGATATTCTGTGCAAACTCTTAACAGATCCAGGCCTGTACCTTATAACCATTTATTTGTTAAAGCACATTAGCATATAGATAGGTGTAGAGATAAGGCAGATGAATATATAGATAATAAATCGATGTAACACTAATTCCCGGAGAATGTGGCAGATTATAAAACAAATGGAAAGTTCTAGAACGCTTGCAGTTTACAGTGGAACCAGGTGCAACACAATTCAATACAATACAATACAACACAATACAATACAATACAGAACAATACAATACAATACAGAACAATTTCCTGACGTCATAGCCCAACAATCAGTGGGAGTCAATTAAAGATAACGAGATAGAAAGTCAATGTTCATTGCAACACAACAATCATATAGCCCCCGTTTTAGTTAAGCTTGCCTTTGTAGAGTTACTATAGCAACGGCATAGCGTTTCAATCTTGCAGATGAATAATGCATAATTATTAAGAAAACTGCATTGTTGGTTACCGAACGCGGGTAAATTAATAATTCTTCGTTGAAACTTTAGAAGTAAATAAAATTTTAATGGTTTTACGGGTTTTATTTACACATCTGCATGAAACATGCCATTTCCATAGAAATTATCCAGTTAGCATTTAGATGCTATTAACATTGGACATGAGATTAAAAAAACAATGCGGAGGAGACGATAAAGCGCGGGCTCCTGCGGGATATAATTCTTACCGTAGCTTCTAGGGGACCTATCAGCTTCTTTTGCGTCTCCTTCAACACGGAGCAGGCTGCACAGCTATAAATCAACAAAGGATCTCCGCTACTGCGCTTAACATCAACGCGCGGTAAATCGCACCTGATTGTATTCCATTTTTCGACGCACGGTTATTTTTGGAGCTGCAAGTTTTGAGCTTTGCACTCTATTTCTGGAGGCGTCCGCTCTGAACGCGCGGTAATTTTCAAAGCTACGGGCGAGGCAAGTGAAGCGGTGAGCGCTATGAGCGAAGTATCGGGTCCAATGGAATGAAATCTTTTTACAGCAATTAAAATTATGTCAAAATTACATCACATAGAGAACAATGCAATTAATTTGTGATACAATCAAGCCTCGTATGGATGATAAAATATAATAAAAGATAGTACAAAACGCTATGATAACGAGGTTACGGTTATTTAGATAATTTTGCATCAATGTAAGAGCCTTTAGACACAAAGTTACATAACAATTACGATCCCCACAATGCATTTCTTCAGGCCTACGATTTTCGAGTTTCAAGAAGGTCCTACACAACCTCGTTTACAAAACACGCATAGTCTCGCTTCTGAACTAAACACGAATAACTCTGCATTGACATAGCTACCCCCGTATCTAAGTGATAGCTGAAGTACAAATCTTTCGGCTCTTTAGATCAATTTTAGGGGGTTGGGCGTGCGACCGAGGATGAATCAAGCAATTATCATAGTAACAAGAGAGTTTGTGATCTTGTTAATTTCTTTGGCTGGTTATACCCCCGTCCCATTTCAATCATTGTTGTCATGTACAGAGAAACCA
>OZ025198.1:7234321-7239321 GCA_964019065.1 Catostylus mosaicus
CCAATGGGAATAACCGGTTCGGGTGGAGTATCAAAAATATCGACTAGCTGAGAAGCAGGAGCAGGTGGTGGTTGACCTAAAATATGGAATGGAATATAATCAAACGTGCCAACAAAGCATGGTAAAATGTGGAATGAATTGGTTAAAAACTGGGAGATGAAGAGTTCCGTGTGTCCATCTTGATGTCTAGAGCTACTTGGGTCCGGAAATTCGACCAGTTCTTTGGTTCTAATCTTTCTTTACATACTGTTTAAGCAGGTTGCGAGTGAAGCTTTGCAGTTTATCACAATATTATTCATCGGACTGAGTGGCTGGAAGATAAAATATCTAGCGAGTGTTCTCAAGTACAACTTACTTTGTATTATTGGCATAGGAGGCATCTAAAAATAAAAAGAAAAGTGTTCAAATTTGACTTAATTTTAAAAAGGAATCGGTTTGTAAAAAATCTGATTGCGAATTGAATTGAATTGAACAACTGGTGCCCCGTGTGTGAGGCCAAGGCAGTGTTTCCTACAAACAGGAAATATAACTTACTCTAATGGGCGACGTTGTTGTTGTTGCTGGCGGCGAAATAGAGATTGGTTCGGATGGACCATTTGATGTAGTTTCTTCCTCCTTCTCCTTTTCAAAAAGTGCTGCCCCGCCTTTCTTTTTCTTGAGTTTGGCCAGTAGGGAGGATTCCCTTTCAGGAAACGGGGGCATCTCCTCTAAAACTGTTGGTATAAGATAACAATGTTATTTTCGATTTAAGGAAAAATGTTTTCGGGGGTGGGGTTTTCAAACAAAGTTAATGAAGGGAGGAGTAGGAATCAAGGCTTAAAGATAACCTTAGCAATGTCCCCTGTGATGTAGTGGTTAAGGTTTAGGTCTAGCGATCTGAACGTCGCCGGTTCGAGCCCTCGCCCATGCCAGTTTGCAGAGTATGGCCGATCTTGACAAGATCTTGGGTTCGCCAACAGTACCGCAACTCAGGTGCGGGTGCGTAAAAACCGTACAAAAATCGTAAGGGGCGCCACTACACAATGGGTACCACTGCACAAACATAAAAACTTCAAAATCTGAGGGGTGCACAGGTGCGTTAACTCAGGCATATAAGAATTTTCTTCGGTGCGCCATTGCCATGCTCTGCATTCTTGCAATTTATGTACCTCTCTCTACCTAGGAGGATAAGGTCGGTAGTTATGTGCGCCGTCGGTGGCTGCACCCTGCTATACGCAATTACGTATAGCGATCGGGGAAAAGCGTGAAGACGGTAGAGTAGCCTCAACCACAACAACAACCACAAATTTTAACCTAAAAATCTGGTTCAAGTAAATGAAGAATGTTCACCTGTGGCCAGAACATCTTGGGAAGCAATTGAACTTAACTGGAGATATTCCAAAGCTCGTTGTTGCAATTCTGTATCCGCGTTTCGAAGATTGATATCACTTCGCAAAATCTGCAGAAATCGTTAAAATTTTTGCGAATTAATTTGGGAATACTACATTAAAGTAAAAGAACCATTCACGTTGAAGGCAAAAGTATTAAAAATACATCCAAGCAACGCAGAAATGCGCGAAAATAGTTCAGATATACGCGAAAATATTCGCTTGTAAATTAGTAAAAATACATATCAACATGGCACTAAACTTCATGTGTCAGTGATATCGCAGAAATTACGCGAAAATATCGCAGAAATATTACAGGAATATCGCAGAAAAACGCAGAAAAATTGCAGATATATTTATATAAAATAAAGTTGTTGATTTTACCTCTTGGATGTGGTTCTTGATTTCTGGGAAAAGATTGATGAATTTTATGTAGGCCGAGAGAAGAAGGGCTTTCGTTGGAACATTTGCAAGCGGAAATTTGCCATGTAGAAGTTGGAACTGAACCATAGGACTAAAAAATGAGGTTTGTTTCAGATTGTGTGAAGATGCTTGCAATTAAATTAAGAGTTGAGAGGTATATGAATGGGATGGCAAAAGAGCGAAAGAATAAATGAATGAAAGATTGATTGGATTGTGGGTTGAATGATTGATGGAATGATTGATTAAATGAATAAATAAAGGAAGGAAGGATAAATGTATGATGGAATGAATGAAGGTATGAATGAATGATGGAATGAATAAAGGAATGAATGATTGAATGATGGAATGAATGACGGAATGGATAAATGAATGAATGAACGAATATATGCATGATGAAATGAATGAAGGACAAAATAAATCAATTGTAAACCAGCAAATAAAAAAATGGAGCTGATACAATATCAATATTGAAAAACTGATTTTAAAACACGCACCTTGAACGCGGATCTCCTGCGATCAGATTGCCAAATTCCCCAAGGATGTAGCCACCAACTTTAATCATATTTTCGTGACAATCAGGCATTTGCAATGCTTCAAAAACAGTTTTAGCCGCATACCCTTGGATGTCATCTCTGTTAATGATCACTTGAATAACACGATACCAGACCTATGAAACAAGCAGAGCCATGACATTTGAACTGAGCTTTAAGCTATTGAAAAATTGTAGGCTATTGTCATATTTCTCAGGTAGATTTAAGAGTTGTTAACAATGTTACCTACCTCTTCACCGACGAAATCACCGCCCACTTTGATCAGATCGAGAATGATGTCAACATACCAAGAATAATCAGTTGCATACTTTTCAGCGAGAATGGCGATTTTCAAAACCTGTTGATTGAAAGGAAAAGGTCGAACTGAAAATAAGCTTCATTATTATATAGATGCTTTTACTCACTGCAAATGGAAGATTTTAATATTGCATATACCCTAAACTCTTTCACCAATGGAGGGACTAAGGGCGTTGAAGAGTGAGGCGAAGGTGGGCTGTGAAATGCATTCTTATCCAAGGTCGGTAAATGGGTACTTAGGAGAAATCCTGAGGGCTTAGGCCATTGCGCCCCAAGCCCACATCAGCTTGATAGCTGCCAGAGCCTCGGTTAACAAATAAACAACTTAATACCAGACACACAAACAAACAAACAAACAAACAAACGAATAAACGAACAAACGAACGAACGAATGAAAAAACGAAAGAACGAACGAACAAACAAACAAAAGAACATCAAACGAACAAACGAACAAACGAACGAACGAATGAAAAAACGAAAGAACGAACGAACAAACAAACAAAAGAACATCAAACGAACAAACGAACGAATGAACAAACGAACAAAAAAACGAACAAACGAACGAACGAAAAAACAGGAACAAAGTTGGCAAGGTTCTATAGCTCCAACAAAATCAATTGCAGTACCCCCTTGTAATCTGACCAAAAGAATTAGTTGATACGGTACAACTGTATGATATCCGGGAGTGAAAGGTTAAAATGCTTCGTATGATACAGTTACTTACCAACTCCTCTCTTATCGAATAGACAGCATGTTTGAGATAGTCAAGCATTTCTGTAACAATCTCTGTCGCATTCGAGCTGTCGCAAATAGCATACAGCAAATCCACCGCACGTTGCCGGACACTGACATCCAATTCATTCTATGGAAAAACAAACAAGAATGCTTGAATCTAGCTTTAATAACATCCCTTAGATCCTCTAACGCTTGAACGAAAGGATCCTCAAAATGAGATGCCAATCAATCGACGCACGATTTATAAAAAGGGCAACAAACTCAAAATGCATTACCTTCAATGCTTGAATTACAGTCTCTTGATGTTTTCGCACAGCATCAGCGGAAAATTCTGAGTTGGCCATGGAACAAAGGCTCTCAAGGGCAAGGTATCTTGAAACAAAAACAAACGTCTAAATAATAAGTGACAGAAGAGCAAAGACTTGTTTTCCACTAAAGGACATTAATGTCTTATTGACTGAGAAAGGATTCACCATTTACTGATTATAAAGACCATGATTTGTATAGCATTAAAAGACATTAAGGTCTTATTGACTGACAAAGGGTTAACCATTTACTGGTCATAGACACTATGATTTGTATAGCATTAAAAGATATTAAGGTCTTATTGACTGATAAATGGTTAACCATTAACTGGCCATAGAGACTATGATTTGTATAGCATTAAAAGACATTAAGGTCTTATTGACTGAGAAAGGGTTAACCATTTACTGGTCATAGAGACTATGATTTGCATAGCATTAAAAGATATTAAGGTCTTATTGACTGAGAAAGGGTTAACCATTTACTGGTCATAGAGACTATGATTTGTATAGCATTAAAGGACATTAAGGTCTTATTGACTGAGAAAGGGTTAACCATTTACTGGTCATAGAGACTATGATTTGTATAGCATTAAAGGACATTAAGGTCTTATTGACTGAGAAAGGGTTAACCATTTACTGGTCATAGAGACTATGATTTGTATAGCATTAAAGGACATTAAGTTCTTATTGACTGAGAAAGGGTTAACCATTTACTGGTCATAGTGACTATGATTTGTATAGCATTAAAGGACATTAAGGTCTTATTGACTGAGAAAGGGTTAACCATTTACTGGTTATAGAGACTATGATTTGATTACCTTAGATTGGTTTCTCTGTGTGTTAAATATTGTCCTAATTGATTGCATGCACGTATCAAAAGTGGTCGATCACTAGAACAAAATAAAAACATTATTATCAACGTTATTGTATCACAAACAGCCTGGCTACAGAATGAAGAAGAAGATAATGATGATGACGATGAAGACGAAGAAGACCAAGATGATGATGATGATCTTCTTGGTGTACCATGTCAGGGTTGGACGTGGGCTACCATTTCTCTGAAACCAGCTCGATCAGCCACCCGACACAACATCTCCACAGTACGACACCCAGCAGCCGATGCCAGCCCCCCCCCCCCCATAAAGTTCAACCTTCTTTAATGATGTGATTATTTCATTATGGCATTAAAACATTATAGTTTTGGACTTGAACAGTGGAAATCAAACTACAGAGATAACAATAGCATCTGCTATCGAATTTTAACAATCAACAAACTATCATATATGAATAACAATTGATACTTCTGGCAACTACGGTAATGA
>OZ025198.1:7246821-7249321 GCA_964019065.1 Catostylus mosaicus
TTCTAAGTAGTTTCAGCACCTCTAGGGGGACCATTCTGGAAATAGGGTCAGCTTGACCTTTTTAATGCTATCCCTGACACTATAATTGGGGGTGTTTTTTACTTAAAATTTATATTTTATTGTAATGTATGATCTTTCCTAAGTGTTACAATAACTTATAGAATAACTATTTGAATAAATATATTTTTATTGTGGCAAACAATACAAACATACATACATCCGTAAAAGATTTGAATGACGTGAAATGAAGAGAATTTGTGAACTGGGTCCTTCCAAAGTCTCTTATATCACAAAAATGATGTATGAGGCCTAGGCCATTCCATTAAACAACCAACTTTTGGGTTTGGAGTGCCCCAACTTTCAGAGCACTTCTGCAAAGTTTGCAGAAAAGTGGGGCAGGTTGCCTAGTTTCTACATCTCTGTCTAACATAACATTGGGAACCACTTATAGGAAATGACTTTGACCACAAATAACACATAAACAATCAATTGAATGGTGTTTGATAAGAACTCAGATAAAAAGTGGCTGTCAATTTAATCACAGTCTGCATTTAGTGTGCGAAAGATTGCACAAAGCTGCAATCAGTGAACATATTATAAAGTTTCCTCACTGTTTTTATTACCTTCAAACAATACACACATCAAAATTTAAGTAAAAGCACGCACGAATTATCTTCAATGGTTTTTATCAATGAATCCCTTTTTAAGATTGCACAATAGACAATGCAGACATTTTTTAACACTTTTTGATACTCCGTTTCAGCTCCAGGCATACTGTGTTGCACTGAAAACGAATTTCTAGCCCTAATATTAAATAAATGTCATAATGAGATTAAATTTGCACCACGGGGTGAGTACATTGGCCACGAGCTTTTCAGCATAAAACACCGCCAGACAAAATCTGCCCAGCCCTCCTACTTTCGTGTAGGAAATGGTCGACTCAAAAGGTCTCCAAACCTCAAATCTCAAGCGGAAAATACCCGAAAATTGTCCAACTGCTTATTAAAAGCTACAATGCATAGTAATATACAATTTTATCTGCTTCTGAAGCATGAGAAATAGGTAAAACTGTCCGAGTAAAATACCCTGGTGGAGAGCAACACAGGCGTGGGCCTAACCCAATACTTACATCCTCTAATGTCCGAGATAAAAACGGACAAACCGCGCATTCCTTCCCCTTTCACAGGAGGCATGTTGTCGTTAAACACTGGTTAGTAAATCTAAACTGATCTTTAGGCAGGATACGGTTGCTATGTTGCAATTTTGATCAGTATTTTCCACTCATTTTCAGCTCAAGATCCCAGCCGCCATCAATTCTCAAACACAAGTCATTTGATCGCGAAACTGTGAAATGCTCCTGGATTCGCCCACGCAGCGGCCACCGCAAGCCACGCTCCTTCGCATTTTATAAAGGTTCACGGAAGTAAAATGGGTAAATCTAAGGGTGGTGAAGTTTGCAGGGTGAGGTTTGCAGCCCCGAAAAATATTGTTTAATTATCTCAAAGTTTGCCCCTGGCCTACGCTACCATAAATTTTACAATCATCCTCCAATCATACAAGGCCCCCTTCTCCACCAGCCTTGGCTATCCCTAAAAAAGGCATGGAGTAAACTCTGGTATAGAGTGCTGAAAGTAAAATGCAACTATAACAAACATATAATGATTATCTTTGCAAGGAACATAATCTCTTTGAACACTACCCCCTTTCTGTCCTCCCCCCCCCCCCAAATTCAGGCTCCACTTCTGTACTCAATTGAGGCTATCGTAACAAAACGAGGATCAACATAAACACAATTGCACGTGATACAATAACATTTGAACGAATATTTACCATTGATCGAAGAGAGAAGGTTCACCTTGGTCGAAAAATGAGCAATCTGAAGGTAAAAGAATTCGTGTTGTTATATGTTAAATAAGAATCAGTTTAAGAGAGATAGTGGCTCAATCGTCACGATTGAATCGTGGAGGGAAAAGAGTGTTTTTTATACATCCCGCCCTCAATCGATATCGCCCCCTCCCTTCATCGAGAACAAATTCGTATAGCTTAGTTCATTTTTCTCCCAAAGCATGATGATCAGTAGGTAACTTCCAATGGATAAAATAGAAAATAACGTTTCTCCGTGGCGATAGGCCTAGCCCACCTCCCAGATACCTCCAGCCCCTTACCCCCAATAGCCCAATTACCTTGCCTCCATCACCTCTGCCACCTAATACCACTGCCCGCAATTTGTGCTAACAGCGTTTTTTATTCCAGAGAGAGAGCCTAAAATTTACAGGAGATCCCAACGATCAGGATCACTGGGTTAAGAAGGTATATATTTATTTATTTTTTTGGCTATCACCACTTAGTTTTTAAAAAGGACAATATGAACATCAGGTCTGAAAATGAGGCTCTAAAACATGTGACCTTAATTGATATCTTGGTGGGCAAAAACAATTGAATGAGAGACTATTGATTGACAGCTCTGCTTCACACTTTTTGTCTTTGCCCACCAAAATCT
>OZ025198.1:7254321-7264321 GCA_964019065.1 Catostylus mosaicus
TTGATTGATTGATTGATTGATTGATTGATTGATTGATTAAGCAGCTAGCCGATTTACTGGATTCTTTGTTGTATTTTATAATTATTATTACTCTAGTTGAACCCAAAAAAGATCGATGAGGTAAAAAGGAGCGTGCACACCTTGTTTATGATGATGAAAAATGGTCTCAAAGCGAAAGATATTATGACGAAAAAGGTATTCAATACCACCTTTTATATTTGCAATACCTTTAGATGCATTTTGAATTATAGCCTAATTCTAAAATTGTTGAGGATGGAATCGTTTTTTCGAAATGAGGAAATATTTCAGATGCCTAATACGAGGAGTGGTGGATGCAAAATGCAATAGTGTTTATGCTTTTCCTTGCAATCTTTATAGTAGGCCTTATCATGTTTCTAGGCGTTCGAAAATGCCGTCACTGTTTTGTTTGCGCTTGGCGGATCGACAAATGGTGTGCTTCATCTGCTCGCGTTAGCTAAAGAGTAAGTTCTTGATTAACTACTTTTTTTAGTATGCAACTTGGCTCAGATCTAAACTCTCAGGGAGTTGAAAATATCTGAGATTTCAGCTCTCAGAATTGCTCAGAAGACTCGCGACTTTCAGATTCACATTTGCTTAAAAATATCTGAGATTGCAACCTAAGAGTTGCTTAAAATATTTAAGCTCTGAGTGCTTGAGGTTGCTTACAGCATCTCAGATTTCAGGACTCGAGGTTAGTAGCAATACCTGAGATTCAGGACTTAGATTTTTTAGATTTGGGTCTTAGAGGTGACTCAATTTTCCCGGATTTAAGCATTTGCTTAAGCGATGCTTAACTTGTTTAACGTGAACAATTTTATTAAATCATTTTTAGAGCTGAAGTTGAGTTCGACATACAAGATTTCAACAGAATTGGCGAGAAGGTTCCTTTGGTTGCAAACCTCAGACCGCACGGAAAGGTGTGCTAAATTTTGAACCATTTTCAGTCATAGCTGCTGAAGCTAATAAAGTTTAGATTTGATATTTATGATCGTTGTATTTGTGATTCTGATACTGTAATTATCATGAACTTTGATAGTTTTTATTTATTTTTACTATAGTACCACATGAAAGACCTTGATGAAATTGGAGGGCTACCGGTAAGTAGGTTACTGTTTTTGCATTTGGGAGCACTGTGAGTTTAGCTGCTGTACTCATCTCCATTCAATGCTGAATGCTTAGCAAGAGAGCAGTATAATGTTGCAATGGCTAATTTATTGGTAGCATCGTGTGTTAAGCGGCCAAAATCATCTCCATTTAATGCTAAATGCTAAGCAGGAGAGCAGTAAAATGTTACCATAGCTAGTCTATCGGTAGCACCGTGTGTTTAGCTGCCATACGCATCTCCATTTAATGCTGAATGCTAAGCAGGAGAGCAGTATAATGTTGCAATGGCTAGTCCATTGGTAGCACTGTGAGTTAACTGCTGTACTCATCTCCATTCAATGCTGAATGCTTAGCAAGAGAGCAGTATAATCTTACAATGGCTAATTTATTGGTAGCATTGTATGTTAAGCGGCCAAAATCATCTCCATTTAATGCTAAATGCTAAGCATGAGAGCAGTTAAATGCAATAGTGAAACTCTTTTCGTAAAATTCTGAGACTAAACTTCTTTATACTACAGGTTGTAATGAAAGATTTGCTGGAACATGGTCTACTGCATGGAGATTGTATGACTGTCACTGGAAAAACTGTTTCTGAAAATCTCGAATTGATAAACACCGGAAAGATTTTTGAAAGCGATAAAAAGGTTTTTTGAGTCTTCCTTTCCCGTTGGGGGTATGCATATATATTTCTTTATTTTCAGGCATAATTTCAAGTCTAAAAATACGTGAAGAGCGATCTTTTCGGCAAAATGTTTTATTCCTAATAAACGGGGCTCGACAGTCGATTTTTAAACCTTTTTGTTTTATTTATCGAAATGTTATTACAAGCATAAAATTATGTGATTTTTATGTTTTATTTTCATCTTTTCAAATAATTTACCACAAATTATTTATTTTTCTATTTTAGAATGTTTTGAGTCCAGTTTCCAGTCCATTTGCACCACCAGGAAGGCATATGATCATTCTAAAGGTCCTTCAATACTTTCTTCAACTTCACTTGGTTTTTTGCCATTAATTTGTCATTACCATTATATTTCAACTTCACTTTATTTTGTCATTGATTTTTTGTATTCATCATGTTCTTTTAACCCTTAACTACAACCCTTAAATGTAGTACTTGGAATTTTTCTTAGGGTACGCTAGCACCAGAAAGTGCAGTTTTGAAGTTGAGTGGAAAGAATCTCGCTGCACCATTCAGAGGCCAGGTAAGACACGTTGCAACAACTTAAATTGATTTCGAGGTTGTTTCATGAGGGCGCTATCAATTCCTTTGTGAATTCAATCTACACTTTTTTTGAAATTGTTATAATTTGGCAAAAATCGATGCATTTCTTTAAAAACATGAAAGTTGGATACCGCAAGACTTCGAATCCCCCCTTCCCAACATTTATGACCCAACCTACATTTATTCATAGCAAATCTAGCTGATTTGGAATGATTTTATCTTAGGCCATCGTTTTCAATGGAGAAGATGAGGCGCTTGATGCGATCTTGAATGGAAAAGTATGATCGATGATTACTGTGATTAATGATTAATGATTAATGATTGATGATTAATGGTTCCTGTGATAACAGATTGATGATTAATGATCCCATTGATTAATGATTAATTATTATCGGGTAGTTATTCTAGCTATTCCATTGGCAGTACCGTTGCAAGTAAATTGAATGAGTATTGTACGTCAGTAATGATTGTTTGAACTCTGTTTAACAATGCAGTTGTTTAGTCAAGTTTTATCGACTTATACAAACACTGAACTGCATCTCGAGAAGAGAAATTTTATAAATACTTGATACGGCAGATGCTCGTTGTGCATCTCCACTCCAGTGTCTCAATTTCTATTGTCGTTTTAAAGGAGTTTGATTTTGTCAGTTTTATTTAAAAGGTAAAGCCAGGTCATGTTGTTGTCATACGCTATGAGGGTCCGAAAGGAAGGTATGTGAAAGATTTGATTTGTAATTTATTGTTGTTTATTTTATGAGTAACATATGGACAATGTTTAACTGTTGCTCGATCAACCACCACACTAGCCCCTTTTAAATGAAAGCTCATATTCTATAATGTTTATATTTCCTTTTTGCAGCCCCGGAATGCCAGAAATGCTAGGGCCTAGCGCTGCTTTAATCGGGGCTGATCTTGGTAAAAGCGTTGCGTTGGTGACAGATGGAAGATTCAGTGGAGCTACACATGGTATGTTATTTGCACCAAAAAGAGTCATCATGGACCAGGGACCCCATTAAGGCAGAAATATCCAGTACACTTTCGATAAGCGGTACTCAAGAAGCAATGAGTGACACTTTTGTGGGACAGATGTTCCTGTTGATTTGTCACAGGGAATTCCTTACCTGAGGTATTTTTCTTAATTGGGGCGGATCTTTCAGATCCCACAGGAGTCCTGCATAGCAATACTGTGGTCTAGTTGATAGTTGCCATGGACAAACTGTTTGTCGCATTTTGATTGGTTAGTTGGAACGTGACAACAATAGATCCGTGAGAGTGTGACCATAAAAACAACCAATCACAGAATTTTAAATATGATAACCGTAGTCATCGTGAAATTGACCAATCAAATTCATCACCAGGAAGCTAGTTATTGGCAAATTCCCACAGACGGTGTTTCAACACCTTTATCATTACTCGTGACGTAGGCTAGGACCCAGACTCTAACATTATTACACAGAGGGTGCTTTGATACCTTTTCACCACGTGTGACGTAGGTTAGGACCCAAACTCCAATCTGAAACTTTGAACGTTTTTTCTAGGAATCATGGTTGGACACGTGACACCTGAAGCCCAATGTGGTGGACCTATCGCAATTGTGGAAAATGATGACGTAATAACAATTGATCCTGAGAAGAAAGGGATTACTTTGGTAAGCTTTTATGATTTTTGTTGTTGTTGGAACAGTGACGGTGAAACTTTTATGCATTTAACTGGTTTTTTTGTTATTTAAGTTTATCTTACAGCTATTAATTCATAGTGTTTCATACTAGATGTTTACGCGCGCGAAACGAGTGCTTCCTATTAGGAAGAACCCGAGTTTCGTTCCATGTCCACGCATATTTCATTGTTATTGATTGTTATTTTCCGCTGGCCAAGAGGTTCGCATTACAAATTTGCATGATATAACAAAAGAAATCGTATCGTGCTCACATGATTTGTTGCAATGCGATAGAATGACAACATAATGCACTACAATAAAAGTGAGGGAATGCACACTTCCTATTTTTCTTGTCACTTTGCAACTCAAGATAGCTTTTAGAATCTTTCATAAGTTAATAAACAGCCACCATGCATGCAGACTTGCAACTGGAAGCTTGGGTATTTGTTCCCTGAGAAGCCTCCAGAATCATTGTGTTTGGCAGGAGGTCCTGTTATTAACTACACTTAACTACACTTCCGTTATCGTCCAATCTTCCCTGTAATTCTAAACTTAAACGTCTGAAACCTTGAATGTTGTTTATTTCAGGAGCTTTCAGATGCAGAGATCTCAAAACGACTCAGTCAATGGTCACCTCCAACGAAGAAGTTAAAAGGGCTTTTAGCACGATACAGAAAATTGGTGACGAGTGCACATTATGGTGCTGTACTTGACTGCAACTGACTTTATTAATTTGGCATGTTTTTAAATCGTGGCTACAAATACAACACCTAACTAGCTTTTATATTAACAAGTTTTCATGGGGAAAAAAGCGACTTTTTAAGGGTAAGACTTGTGATAAAATTTCCCGATGATCAGGCCCCAGTTAGAGCGTTAAACTAAACTTTGACGGTAGCATTTTGCGAACAAGAAATCGAATGATAGACAGGAGCATAAAAATGGACAATTTCAATATCAATATCTTTTTTTTTTCTAGCATATTTTGCTATGAAAATGGTCTAACAACAAAACGAACATATTAATTATATAAATTTCTAGCTGACTTGAAATATGTGTGATTTAGACAACTAAGAAAAGGCGGAATGAGAAAAGGATGTAAATATAAATACCAATATTTTGAAAATATGTAGATGTAATGCCATTTAACTAAAGTCCTAAGTATTTTTGTGGTTCAAGAAGAGAGAAAAAATGATAACGCTATTAGAAAAATTTAGAGAGCTTGAAAATATGGACGTATATTGCAAAGAGCATTTGAAAACCGCTCTAAGATAAATTTATTGCATGGCCTATTTAGAAACAAATGTTAACAAAATGTTGCTTAACCGTTGATAATTAAAATTTTATTCAATTCATATATATATTTTACCTTTTAGTTCTTATCCAAAATTTGATTATTTTTATTCATAGAATCTAGGACGAAATTTTCCATCAATATTTCCGCTTTTTACGAAATTTTGAAATTCTTTCTTAATGTGTCACTTTCGTCCTCTGAATATTTATAAGATACAAAGAGAAAAGATAATTCTGAAATTTAGGAAAGAAGTAGAAGAGGGAAATTTGTAAATTATACGATTTAATCTATATTCATTTCCCCTTTTGTCTTTTCCAAAATCTTTTGACGTCATCATGCCCAGCTTTGCTGACAACCATCAGCCTCTTGTTCATGTTGGCCCATAACAGCACACCGAGGTCGTCTGCGTATTTGCGCAGTGTCTCAAAATCGCTTTGCGATAGAAAATCACTGTACAGCACACCTTCTGTGAATTGTAACCGTTCTCGCTCCATCTCCCATAGTCGTATTTGATCGGCAATCGTCGGCGGAATAATCGGCGTCCGATTTAACATTATCGGATGGGCTCGGCTTCGTAAGAAATTCAAAATCTGTTCGGCGGTGATTCCGCTAGCCAAAGCTTGTTGCACGCTTTCCCTGCTTAGAACTGCCACGCAAAAATTCGGGAATCGACATAAAATATCGCAAAATAGACTGAGTAACGCAAGATTTAACGATGAATTCGTGTAGGCATAAACTCTATAGTTAGTCTCTGCAACAACAAACCGCTGCTGGCTCACCTCCGGGCTGTTTTCACCAGCCACGGCAGCACCTAAATTTATAGCTAATTTTGTTGGATAGAATCGCCGTGATTTACGTTTCCGTTGAAATACAAGGCCTACTTCGCGTAAATGTTGCATAAAATTGAACTGTTTTTCGCTCAAACCCTCAACCGAGTAGTCTTTGCCGTAAGTAGAAAAGCTTATTTGGAACAGAAAAGACAGGCATTCTACAAGGTCTATTTTATGCTGGTCTGTTGTTTCCAAGTATTGTAACATGAAGTACCAGACCTGGGTAACCGCGTCCATGAGAAGGAACTGGAAACCAGCTGACGTAATAGAGGTTGTTCGTTCCTCAGGATGGAGCCGAAGAAGTCCAGCTTTAATCAAAACGTTGATGATGATCTCACTGATTCCACCTGAAAGAGGTTGTTGTAAAGAGGTCACTCTGATCAGTTAATCAGTGATCAACTAGTGATCAATCATAAAAAATTGTGATTAGTCATAGCAATAACTATAATCCAAAAAAATAACCATGAATCAATTGAAATCAACTCTAATCACACTGATCATTGCAATCAATATCATTTTGGTGATCATTGCTATAACATTGCCATCATCATCATCATCATCATTATCATCATCATCATCTTCATCATCATCATCATCATCATCATCATCATCATCATCATCATCATCATCATCATAATCACCATCATCATCATCATAATCATCATCACCATCATCATCACCAATTAGCATCATCATAATGATTGTAAATCATCAATCACTGAAGGCTAACCATTAATCATTACCTCCTTCTGTTGTTGATCCTGTCATATAGTACAGTACTGATTCCCATCTTTCTTTTGCATATTTTTCTAAAAATGGAATATCTCTGCCATGTTTATCTTCTCCATATTTGGATGTGTCAGGCTGTTGTTTTCCTCCTCCACACAATACTATCTTTAAGTTGCTTTTAAAATTGTTGTTCACCTCATACCTTGAAAAATCCATTGTAAAACTTCAGATGAAAGAGTGTTATTTTCAATTTCTCGACACTCTTAATTTGTCGAATTTCCTGTCTCATTAAAACTTTTACGTGAAATTTTGAAGCTCTATTTGCAAACAAAAATGAAAGGAAACTTGAGGAAGAAAACTTTGATTGCACAAAATGCAGAAACAACAGCTATTTGATTCACTTTTTGGTCGGGCACTGCCCAGAGCATTGGAAGTTATGTACCCTCATTTCTATGAAACTTTAAAACAGGCCATTCATTTAAACCTCTCGACGGGAATTTAACGTCTTTATGGAATTTATAACTTACACTCATTTCATTCGCATATTTTTTATCTATAACAATTGCATAACTTTTGCAGAATATTCGCCATACTCACCTGCTGGAACTAACTGATGTCCCTTTAGGCATTTCTCGCCAAATGTGCAGTCCTTTTAACTTTGCTAGAGCTCCAATATGATGCTGAACGCTTTCTTTTTGCACCCAAGTAGCAACAAACGGCTCTGGAATTGGTTGATCGGTGAATAGGGTTCGCATTACGTATTGTTTTGCCATGGAAGGAAGCCCTCGAAAGACGGCCATGCATGTTGATGGGTGGCAGTACAACTTGTCTAAAACGGCTGCTGGCAATGTGTTTAAATAATCAAACAAGTTTTTGCTCTGGAGTCGTTTGTTGTTTATTGAATTGTCCATTTTTTGGACTGTTACTTTGGACAGTTTGAGCTGCAGACCTATTTTATTGCCATGACTTACTTTTCACGGCCGGCTGCCATTAAGTTTCTATTAGGCCATGCGGAGCACTTGCATGGTGGGCTAAATAATGGGCCAAAAAGGCTCCTTCGCATCAACAGGGAGTTTCCACTTCAAAGCTCACATTGTTGCTTTTAAGGACTGAAATAATTCCAATCCGAGATATTATGTTATTCTAATATATAAAAAACACTATTATTATTTCCTTAATAGAAGAAACTTGTTATTTCAAAACTTATTTATTTGCTGAAAATAATTTCCGTGTTCCGATTTTCATGCAAAGTGACATAACCTCGTTCACAATCAAGCGTCGGATCTCTTCTCAACCTCACGCGGGAAACAGACAAAATGGCGGTGAGTGCTTAGTAACGAATTTCTTCCCATTTTCATCTCATTTAATGAAATGTATCTGTTATAGATGACAAATAATTAACAGAATATATTCAATTACAATTCCTGCGTATAAAAAATCCTGGATCATGATTTTATCTGCACAAATATGGAGTTTTTTATGATGTTATTTGTGTTAGTCTTAGGCTAGGCCCACTTTTAGTTGTGTGATTTCCTTTCTTAGCTCTCGTTTAGTTGCTTTTCTTTTAACTTTACTTGTGTGTTGTGGAATTCTTGAATTATACATTCTTGTTGTTTTTACATTCTTTTTTTTATTTTATTGCAGGCCTCAGCAGTTTCAAAAGTTCAAGAAGTGAGGGAGGTAACAAGAATCGAAAGGATAGGTATGAATCTTATTTGCTCTTTGGTTTCAAAAGTATTCATGTTTCTTGTAAATTTTAAAGATAGACATATTCACATGAAGTTAGGATTTTCTGTGCAACCTGCTTGAACTCACAGAATAGAGTTGTTTTTAGCGGTCTGCAATACATTGTGGAAAGGAATCAAGCTGAAGCATCTATCTCTATACCAGATTGGAATTTTTGCACAGGAGAGAAACCTTTACACATTATTAAAAGTTTCAAATCTGTTCCCTATATGTGACGAAGTATAATATCGTTTTCTAATAAATTAACAAGTATAACTATCCTCCAACCTTGAACTGACACAATGAAATAATTCTTTCTTAGGAGCTCATTCACACATCAGAGGCCTGGGTCTAGATGATGCATTGGAAGCCCGAGAGGTATAATTTCCATTTTCAATTTCTGATTTCATTGTTGATCTTGGAAGCAGGAGCTTCTTTATAAATGTTAAATTAATAAAATGATGAAACTGTCCACATTTTAAATGGTTATATCCATCCAGAAAATTCCATTTTTTATTGGATGATTTTTACCCATAGGTGTCCCAAGGAATGGTTGGGCAGACAAAAGCAAGAAGGGCAGCTGGGATCATTGTGGAGATGATCAAGGTATGATTTGAGAAATTAAAGATTATTGTTTCTTTGTAAGGGTCTGTCATGGTTAAGATATCGAACTTATGGCAATAACATCACTGGTTTGAATTCTTTCCTATACAATAAATGAGGTTACTGCCCTTAGGCAAGTTGTTACATCAAGTGCCACAATGTCACCAGTTCTAGCAACAATCTATCTGTAGTACAATTCTTAAAAATAATTTATAACAATTCTGTTGTTTTCTTCAGGATGGCAAAATTGCCGGTCGAGCTTGTCTGATTGCTGGACAACCAGGTACAGGGAAAACAGCTATTGCCATGGGTAGGTGAAGTTTCTTGTCACTAATTTCTAAACAATATCCTGCAGCGAAAATTTCTTAATTTTACTTTCACGGTCCTTTTTTGCTTTTTAAATGATATTCTGTCTCTTCTAGGCATGGCACAGTCCTTAGGACCAGATACACCTTTCACGGCAATGGCAGGAAGTGAAATATTCTCACTTGAGATGAGCAAAACAGAGGCATTGACGCAAGCATTTAGAAAGTCAATTGGAATCAGAATCAAGTATGTTGATGAATTTTTGCAAGCAAGCAAGCAATCAATTTAATTTATCAACTGGGCTGAGGTTCTGGCAGCTATCAACCTAATGTGGCCCTGGGGGGATAAGGCCCATGCCCTTTGGATTTCTCCTCAGTACACACTCACTGACCTCAAAAGGATTGGAAGCTGGGTTGGGTGACGAGCTTTATGGAGAAAGAGTCCAGCGTGGTCTTTAACAGCAAGCCTTGAGGTTCATGTGTTTGCAGTCCTGTGCCTTACCAACTCCT
>OZ025198.1:7269321-7319321 GCA_964019065.1 Catostylus mosaicus
CCCTCAAGCATGTAGCCCTGTTTGTTAGACATGCAGAAAGCTGTAGTTCTTCTGGCAACCAAAAATTCGTTCAGTTCGTCCTGACCACCTGATCTTCGTCTTTCCTCGTTTTTTCTTTTCCGCATCCGGATAATTACAGGTTTGATGCCATTCCTGCTATCCGCACTCGGTATATTAGCAATGTTATTACGTAAGCTAGTTTGATGTTTTACTAGTCTGTTCCAGAGAGAGCTTCAATTGAGATTAGTAATGTGTTGCACTGTTTTATCGTCATTTGATTCTCATTTTTATGCCGTTCTCGCTTAGGTCGTCTTTCTTTGGTTTTGTCAATAGGCCTTCCATTAGCTAGATCGTGACTTGGGAGGCGTATTGATCTTCCAAGAAACGCTGGTCCATAATGTCACTTTTTAAACCAATCAGATAAAGTATAGTTATTAGCTTCTATTGATATTTACTTTGGATTGTACGCGGACTAAAAGGCAAGCTCAATGTACAGGCCAGTTTAACAAGTTAAGACTTCGCTAAGCTTTGCCAGTGTCATAGACAGTAATGGCATTAAAACACCGTCTGTGGGAACTCGAAAAGTCTCAGCTACTTTTTCATTGCCAAAATCTGGCCAATCAATCTGATTGGTCAGTTTTGTAGTTGCCATAGTAATACTTTGTGGCCTGTTGATTGGTTTGTCTATAGCGTGTACGGAAGGAAAATTAAGGATTTAATTGCATCTAAATTAAGGATGTCATGACATTTAAATTGCTGATGACAACGTCCGGAAAACTTTACGGTTCCACTGGTTGAGAAAGGCTACTGAAAAAGAAAGAAATTGCAATGTCACATCCAGATCACGCCCCGTTTCTTTTTTTTAATTAGAAAGGGTGATGAATTTGAGCCATTATTAGGCCGGAGGAAGGTTCAGCACTTTCCTAAGCTCTGACTGTTGAAAAGAAGTGGTATATCCAAACAATCTCGATGTTTTGTGCACCAATTTAGGCCGGGAACCTCTCGGGTACTCTTGCCGAAGTTCAAAGCAGCAGAAGTTCAACAGGTTGAAAATAAAGACATTTTTTTGACAATAGATAGCTATAATTATGACATAAAATATTGATTTATACAAGATTATTGTTGTCGCATTAGTATCTGATCTATCAAACATTCATATTCGTTAATATTATTGGTTCTTTTAATTATTTATCATAAAATGCTAAATACGAAAAGGTAAATAGCAACTATGTACATAGCTTTCTCCTATAAAAGAATGTAAAATATTTTTTAAAAAGTAAAAAAAAGTAAAAAAACGAAGATTGAAATTTTAACCCAAACTACGGATTAACAAAATCATAAAAAGACTCAGCTAATAAAAACTTTTAATGGCTAAAAATAGCGCGGTGTTTCTGAATTAACTTCGTGGAGGAGAGGTCAAAGTTCACGAGCTTCAATTCTCTTTTTTTACCGTTTATTTTGCTTTAGCTGATGAATAAAATTGGTGTTTACAAGTCTATTATTTTGATAAAAGTTCAAGGGTCGTGACCCTAAATCAAGATGCACCTCATTTCCAGAAAATTTAGGGTGAATGATTTGAGATTTTATACTTTGATTTTCCCTCTCCTCTTGTTCTCTTATTAGTATACTATTTCAACTGTCAATAGGCCAAAGGTCATCACAAAGGTCATGACCCAAAATCTGTCCTAATTTATTATAGGTCAAAAGTCATGCTCTGTTTCCTAGCAAATGTTAATTCAGGCATTGAATTCTAGTGCTCATATCCAAATAATTAACTATGATGTCTTTTAATTTTTCTTCTTTTATTCTTTAATTTTCTTTTTACTCTTGGGATTTCATTTCTTTTTCGTAATAGCAAATCTGCAGAGCTTGTATCTGTCTTTAAAGTTCTTACAATATTTCTTGTATTTTGTTTTCTTATGGATGCAATTCCCGCCTCTTGATCGTGTACTGAGTTAACCTGTCCATTGACATTATCTATTTTCTCTCGTGTTTTTAAATTTTCTCCCGCGGGACTTATTTCTGCGGGATGCAATTCCGCGGGACTCTTCGCGACATTAGGCCTGCCTGTTGTCTTCTCGTTGCTACCTCCTTTTAGCATGCTTCCAAGCTCTTTGATGGAGTTGCTTATGGTAGTTGCGGGTTGTGTCGGCTGTTTAAAGAAACTTTTAACAATTTGACCGCTCATTTTATCATCTTGGTCCTTAGTTTCAGTGGTTTTACCATCAACGGTCTGCGTTGATTCGACGGTATTCTTCCTAAAACCGGTTTGACCGGTTCCATTACCCAGAATATTCATAACTTGCGTTATTGACGGTCTGTTCGGTTTTGAAAGTTGTGACCTCGTGACGTCAGAAGGATCGATACGATACTTGCGCTCTGCAACGACCGCTTTTGATAGCAGGTTAGATGACTCCTCTGCGGGATGAGTCTCTATTTCATGAGCTGATAATCTTGTAAACGAGGGCAGGAAAAATTGTCTGCTTGAAGGAACAAGAACTGACTTGGTGTTTACTGGGGACATGAAAGTATTTGTAGTTTTTGACAGTGGTGACACAGAGTCACCTGGTGACATTGATGTTGATGACCCTACTGCAACCGCTTTCAAGGAAGATTGCTCCTGTGACGTCATTTTGGCAGCTGATGCTTCAGGTGACGTATGTGATGACGTCATCGATTTCGCTTCATCGAGTGGCGTTTGTGATGTTTTCAACGACATGTTTGTTGGCGAATATTTATCACCGCTGGAAGGACTCGGTAGTGTCTTCTTTGATGCCGTGACGTCAATCATTTTCTGTCGCCGTTTCGCCATTGATATCAGTCTGGCTAATGCCGCCAGTCGAATTGACGGTGCATCAACAAGGCGGTCGGCAAGATATGGTGCAATGTGACGCATAGGCCCACTTTCCATAACCCCCGTTTCCATTTTAAGATGATTCCGCTCACCCATCAATTTCTTATATTTCATCAATTGCTGGTATTTTTGCAACTGTAATCTTGACATTGGCTTGATTGTATGTTGCGTTTTGAGCGTGCTTACGGGGATTCCCTGGCCAGCCGGGGGTACAATGTTTGGCTTACCCTTGGCGCCATGCATTGCGTTGACAGAACCTGCATTGATGTTGCCTCCCGGTTTAGGTTTGGCCGAGGCATCACCCTTTTTAGGCACTGTGACATCTTTCAGTTGTAGAAGTCTATCATTTCCTTTTTCATCAAAACTTTCACCATCATTTTGGGTCGTTTCGACTTTGTCGTTCCTCAAGCCTCCATTCTTGCTCCCTCTTTCCATCAAATATTGTTTGAGCGATGCGTCACTTTCTAAGACGTCAAGGTGGGCGCTTCCCGGATTTAAAAATGGTAGCTGTGGCCTAAACTGCTTGCCCTCGCTTCCTTTACCCACTGATTCTTGAGAGAGTTTCTCTGACGATTTGTTACTTTTACTTGCAACATAAAGATCAAATTGTTCTGTTGTCTCCTGATGCAAATCTTTAGCTGAATCCTTTTCCTTATCTGCCTCATCTTCTTTCCTGTTTTCCTTCTCTCCATCCGTTTTTTCCCCAGTTTTACTCCCACTTTTTCCCCCGTTCTCTGTCTCCTTCTTGTCAAATCCTTCTTTTTCTTGACTTTTTCCAGCCATTTCTGACACTGCGTGGCTATTTTGCTCCCCTGTGGACTGATCTGCATCCTCCTTACTTCCTTTGAAGGCCGTCGTTCCTTTCTCGTCGTTTCCATCAATTTTGTTGACTATTTTCTTGTTGTGTCTCACTTTGCTTAACTCTGGCAACCCTTTCAATTGTTTCACTTTTTCATCATCACTTTTTCCATCTTTGCCATCTTCTGCTTTCCCTTTACTTTCAGATGCATCTTTCCCACCATCTTCATTATCTTTATATTTCGACGATTTCTCATCACTTTTTTCACCTTTCTCAAGTTTTTCAACCCCCTTCCCATGATCCTTTGTACTATCAACTTCAGGAACTTTAGTTGCTTCCTTTACTTTCTCAAGTTCATTTTTACTTTCATCTTTACTTTCTTTATCTTTTCCCTTTTTCTCTTCACTCTCCTTTTCTTTATTGCTATCCTTTCCATCTTTATCTTTTTCATTTAACTTCTTAGTCCCCTCATCTTTACTTCCTCCTTCAACTTTTTCACTGCTTTTCTCATCAACTACTTTTTTATCCTCCTTATCTGCAGCAAATCTTTGCTTTCCTTTTTCAGTTTCTTCCTTCCCCTTTGACTCTTCTTTGGTTTCTTTTTCTATTTTTTCATTATTTTCTTTCTCTTTCACTTCTTTATTTTCTTTTGTTTCTTTATCTTCAGCATTTTTCACCTCTTTTGCTTCATTTTCTTTTCCTGCAAATTTCTCACCCTTATCCTCTTCTTTGTCATCAATTTTTTTCGTTTTTTCTTTCTCTTCTTTGTCACCTTCCTTTTTCTTTTCTTTATCATCATCTTTTCCTTCCTCTTTCTTACCTTTATCATTCTCTTTTTTCTCTGTTTCTTTTCTTACTCCCTTCGCCTTGTCATCTGCTTCCAGTTTCTCCCCTTCCTCTCCCCCTGCATCTGTCGGTTTCACCGTCGTCCTTCTCGCATCAACATACTCGTCTTTCGCTTCCGCTTTGTTCGCAACTTTCATCATCAATCCAGCCAATTGCTTCAACTGCAATGCAGGATCACTAATTTGACTTCCTTCTTGGAATTGATCAAGTAGTGCTGTCTCATGTTCCAGGTATTTCAGCAGTGAATTGGAACTCATTCCTTCTGAATCGCTCAGAGGTTGATCTTCATCCATGAAGAACGAATGGCTTGATCTTGATGTTGGCTTCACGTGTTCTAAAAGGGCCTGGATATCTTTCAGTTTCTTTGCTCGTTGTTTTTTCTTTTCCTCATCAGCCGCTCTTACTTTAGCCTCGTTATCAGTCATTTTCTCCTCCTTGTTTTTATCGGCCTCATCCTCTTTCTTGTCCTCTTTCTGATTTTTCAATTCAGCCTCGTTCTTGTCATTCTTGCTCGCTTTTTCCTTATCAGCATCTTTTTCCTTCTCAGCCTCCTTTTCTTTCCCAGTCTCGTTTTCGTCAGTCTTATCCTCCTCTGCATCTTCATTATTATTTTTACCCATAACTTTCAACGCAGACATAAACAATTTCAGTTGCCCTTCGCTCAATCCTTTATTATTTTGTGGCCTTATTCCTTTACTCAACATTTTCTTGATAAACTTTAACAATTTGACGTCAAGTTTCGATATTTTAGGCCCATTTGAAGACGCCATCTTTGGGCTTCCGTTGTCTTTATGCTGCAAGAACATCGTCAATCGTTCTTTTAAACTTTTTGTTGGGCTAGCAGATGGCTTTAATGCTGCCTTTAATTTCCGTTGTTTTAGCAACATTTTAATAGCCTGCGACTCCAATTTATTTTTAAGGATTGTCTTCAAGAACTGCATTGCTTGTTGCTTTTCACTTTTGTGGTTCCCAGTTATACCCGCTGCGGCTGAATTTAATTTGTTCCCATGCTCATCTTCCAAGCTTAAAACATTCGGTATCGTCACCACAGACACACCCTCATGGGACCCTACATTGCCTCCAATCGCTGTTCCCTGGCTCCCTAAAGAATTCTCTAATGTCTCCACATCGTTAACTAACGCTGCATCATTTCCACCCAGCTGCCCATCGGCACTCTTTCCCGTCCCTAACAAATCCAGGCCTTTGCCTCCTACCCCTAGTGCAGTGAACCCCTTTGTTGCTGAGTCTAAAGCTTCTAGCCCTTTTGTCTCTGATTGTATATTCTCCAGACCTTTGCTGCTTGCTCCTTTATTAAAAAGACTCAGCAAGTCATCTACCTTGCTTCCCTGTGCATTCGCAACTTGATTAGTGTTCAAACTCTCCGAATCTTTTCCTTTTAAAAGCGCGTCGGCTTCTTCCAACTTACTCTGCAATAATTTCGCCGTCTGATCGGTCGATGCTGCTGTATTGTCCGTCGAATATTCCCACAAGCCGAAATTTTTAACGTCTTTCGCGAGATTATTCGCCTTTTCTCGCGCGTCTGTCGTTACTTTGTAACCATTATCGGACAGCGTCGTTTCAATAACGGCGTTTTGATTATAGTTCTTCGCATTTTCGGGCATTTCCGTTACGACACCATCGTTCGAAGTTTGTTGTGAGACTTGCGAAAGTGGCGATTCTTGCATTACGTCTGCCGGTTGCGTTTGGCCCAGAGTTTGAATTTCTTGTGGCTGTGAAAACGCTTGTTCCTGCGCACTTTGTTGTTCTTCGATGGACTGCAACGGGGACGCTTGCTGCTGTACAACAGGGGACTGAAAAGATCCCATTCTTCCAGTTAGGTCTTCAGCACCAGCCCCGGCAAATTGTGGTACTCCGCCTTGAGGTAGCGACATAAATTGTCCTTCGTCTTGACCCATGCCGGGGGCTTCTATAAACTGCCTCTTTGGTTGTGTAAATTTCCGTTTAAATAAACTATGGGGAATTATCTCATCTAGCAGTTCATCTTCTTCATCTGTGTTTGAAGCTAAAAATAATAATGAATTGATGGTTCATTTTGATGGTAGTTACTTGTGAGTTTGCTAAGACTATCATCTTCATCATTATCATCAGAAGCATCATCATCATCATCATCATCATCATCATCATCATCATTATCATCATCATCATCATCATTATCATCATCATCATATCATCATCATCATCATCATCATTATCATCATCATCATTATCATCATCATTATTATTATCATTATCATCACTATCATCATCTCCATCACCATAATCATCATCGTCACCCTTTTTAGCAATCACTCCTTCTTTATATCATAAATCATCTATCATTCCTGATCAAAGCCAATCATAATCATTAATCAAAACTAATCATTTCTTTCTCACCTTGTACATTGATCACTATGCAAAAGCACAGCACTATGTAAATCATATTCAACCATTTTCCTCTTTGATGAAACATCTTTTTGTCTCTCTGTCAAAATATCAAAAATTTTCTTGACTATTTCAACCCCCTTACAAATTTGTTAAGAAATGCATGATCAAGAATTGTATAGAGGATTGCAGGGAACAAAAAGAAATAAGGAAGAAATCTTCAAGTCAAATCTAGCAATCAACACAACTTCATTTCATGGTGTCTCATTCGTTTTTAGTAAGTTGTTACTAATCGTTTTTAGTAATACCTGGGATTTCAGGGGGTTAATCACCTCCTTCTGTGAAGTTCTATTGGTTTTTAAGTAGTTATTTGGTTTTTTCCGCTTTTCTTTGGTCCTTCCATTAGAAAATAAATAATCATTTTGTCTGAAACACATACCAAAACACTCGTGGGACAGGGGAGTTTTTTTTCAAGGTAGTTATTGAACAAGCCAATATTCAACAGGGAGCAAGAGAACTTATAAACCCTTTTGTGTTGAGCCTAAAATGCAATTTGAGCTTGCAATTTGAAAGAGATAACTTAATAGTTGTACTGTAAACTTTCCATTTAGGGCAAGATAACACTTTTTTTTACAAATACGGGGAGTGCATACCGTACTCAGAGATGCCTGTACCGCTTCAGGCATACCCCTTGCAATCTTACCCATATCGCCAAACGTACAGAGATGTAACTTTGTTGGTGAATAACAAGCTTATAGTTGCAATTGTTTGCATAAGTATCAACAATGACCGTATCTGCTAATGTAATCCGAACAACCATACCTTCAATTTTACCCATAAACTTCTATTTGCAACGCAAAACACTGCCAATCCATTGCAGTCTCCTCAAGGCCCCATATTCGCGATAAATGTTGCCAATTTTTGATAAATTTCCCTTAAATTGCGTGTTTTTGCTGCCGTATTTCGCGTGACTTTTTTCCTTCAAATCTTTTATCTTTCTCGGCGTCGCATCCTTTTGCAGGTATCCTTGCTCTTGTGTTTGCTTTGGGCAATGATCTTGACCTTTTGGATGCTACGCGCGTGTTACTGCAGACGGGGGATACCCGCCGTTTGCCTTTTTGTTTTTTATAAGAAACTCTCCATTAGTCACTGCTTGCAAGCAGGGCTGTACCTAGAGGTTTAAACACGTTGACTGCTAATTGGTTGACAAACTCAACCTAGCAAAACCTTAGGAACGAAATGAAGACCTTAGTTTTCAGATCTGCTTACAGTTTAAGCAAGAAACTTAAGCATAAGTCGCTTATTTATGTTTTCCGCTTTTAGAGTGATTACTGATTGTTTGACAAACTTGACCTAGCTTAATTAAAGGAACAAAATAACAACAAAGCTCAAGTTTTCGGATATTTGCTTACTATTTAAACAACTTAAGCAAAATCTGCTTATTAATGTTTGGATATTAATTATCATGTACAGTTAGTTACTCACTTGCGCTTAGTTGCTTCATTGAGCTCATATGTTGCTTAATTTCTCGATGATTTAAGCTCTAGTTGCTTACAATCCTATTTCTAAATCAAAGAATGTCCTTCGGTGGTTCAATTGTTGTATCTGTCCTCTCCTCATTATCACATTCTTAAGAGAAAAAGTTCATTAACAGTACAAGCACCCATTGTCTATGGGCTAGACTATATCAGCAGTAGCAATTCTTCATGGTCAGAACGAGGTCATGAATTTCATAATCGAGGCCATCTATATTCGGTTTAGGTAGGAACCCCCGTGATACCCTAATTATGTTAAGACTGTTTGCTGCATATCTAGCAAGCATATCCAAGCTTTGCAATCGCAGTTGTTAGATCAGTGCTGAATTGACGGGTGCCGATGTCTGAAAAGTTACACTTACATTGTATAAATAAACAAATACGTTTTTAGAATTTTTTGAAATCTCAGAAATTTTCCGCTACTTTGAAAACCGGTTTAACTTCTGAATGCTGAGGTACAAAATGAACACAAAATGGGGCTCTAGGGGGACTGGCAGGTTCATTAAAGAACACTAATGTAAAGAACAGTATAATAATGTAAAAATTGATTTTTTGGCTTTATTAATAGAAGAACAGAAGTTCCCCCTAAAATCCTAAGCTCTCATCACCCAGATCTGATGATAGAGCTGCACAATTTTTGACGAATACTGACTTCAAATTACAAAATTATCAAGATTTTGGTCAAAAATTTGACCCACAAAATGAAGTGAAATGAAATACTGAATAGAAAAGTGGTTCTGACATAACCCACCCAAACTGCCGAAACTGTATCCATTTTTGGATAAAAAGTGACCGTGAGCAAGATTTAGATGTAAAATTTCCAACATGGTTTTCACTTTGCAGCCAGAAAGACCCAGGATATCTCAAAACTTAATTTAAAACATATTTGTTGGTTAGATGAAAGATGAATTCAGAGGGCAGAGATACGGAATGTTCAGATTGAGTCAAATGTAAACAAGATATTTCACTTTGCATGCATGAAAAGTAATAAGGTCGTTAAGAAAATTAACGATAAAGTCAAATTTATATTTCGAATCTTCTTTACTTTGCATTTCTTCTATGTTAGTGTTTTCTGCAATTATGGTTTTTAGTTTTCCGTCTTCAGCCATTTTCAATTTATTATTTGCCATTGCTGATTCGAAGAGTGAATAATGCTTCTTTCATTTCATCCACTGCGTCGGCGGAAGGCACGACGGCGGAAGGAGGAACGACGACGACGGAAGAAGCGACGACGACGGTAGAAGCGACGGCGGTAAGAGACACGACGGCGGTAGAAGCGACGGCGGTAAGAGACACGACGGCGGTAGAAGCGACGACGGTAGAAGCGACGGCGGTAAGAGACACGACGGCGGTAGAAGCGACGGCGGTAAGAGACACGACGGCGGTAAAAGCGACGGCGGTAGAAGACACGACGGCGACGACGCCCAGGTAAGGGTGTGCCACGAGAATCACCATTCTGTTCTGCATCCCCTGCGAAAAAAAGATGGAAATAGGTTATTATTATTTCTTTAATTTATAATTATCATTATAATTAAAATAGATTTATCAATTCATTTGAAGTAGTCGTACAAACAAATTTGTGATACTGACAATTTACACCATGGCGCTCACTGGTTAATATATAAAAAAACAATTTATAATGAAATATAAAGATAATTCATGTTACGATCGTGTTACGATGAGTTACATTACGCTATGTTACGATGAGTAACATTACGCTAGGTTACGCTGAGTTACATGACGTCATATTACGTTGAGTTGAACTGCCTTGTGTTAGATTATCAGAATGCGTTGCATTTCAGTTAATGGAAAAATCATTACGTCATTTACCATTAGCTTCCAATCCATCATCATCATCGCCATCTTGCATTTCATCATTTGAAGCATTTTCGTCCGTGAATCCTTCGCCATCTTCGTCATTATCTATCTCCGATTCACGTTTGTCCGCAGTTTCGACAATCGTCTCTGCCTTTGCGTCAGATATTTCGGCTGAAATGTGAAAGGGAAGAGCTAAATTCAAACAAAACGGTGAGCCAAGCATCTCCGCTGCCTAAACAGTTTCAAAACTTTGCTATCGTCGCTCTAACTAACATCTTGGAATTAACGTTATTTCTATCATTTTTAGCTACAAATGGAAATGTTTCAGAGTTATGGCTATGGTTTTCAAGACGAAAAAAGGTATAATCTTAAATGCCTACAGTTTTTTGTTGTTGTTGGTTTTTTAATTTTCCTAGAATAACAGATTCAATTCTTGAAATATTTCCTGGTAGGTCGTTTCCATTACAACTGTACAAAAGCAAGCATTCTTATCTGTGAAGACAATGCGAGTAGAGCATGCTTTAACGATACCTGTAAGCAAGGTAAACCATTGGTAAATTCAATTTTTTAAGGCCAAAAAGACAACTTACCACTACTAGATGCATCAACTGCAAAGAATGCAACCAGAAGAAAGCCAAAAGCCAACAAAACAGCAAACGTTGCCCTCATTTTGCCGCGTAGAACCTGCAAGAAATTAGATTGAAAATACTGATCATCAAGAAAAAAAAAAGTAAATACTTTTACTTTGATATTTCTTATTTTGCGGTATTTATTTGCTATTTTTGACAGTTTTGAAGACAGTTTTTGCCCCATAGTTTTCTTAAGATTGATTCATTAACATTGATCTTTCAGATCACCGAAAAACAGCAAATTAAAATCTGGTTTGAACAATTTTGAAACACTAAAATTCACCCGGTCGTTGTTAAATGCTTTCTACGGAGCTCTGAAATTTCCTGATAAGCCTTAAATCTTGCTAGGAAATTCGAGTAATAGATCTGCTCTTTTGGCAGAAAACAAAGTCTTATAATTATAAGATAAAGAGAAACTCATACCCTTCGTTTTGTCCAAACGACAAACTTTCTCCGCAGTTTTTAGTCGCTAAAAAACTCCACCGTTAATTAGTTATTTATTGCTTTAAGAAATCCCTTGTGTTTTTGAAATACCGAGTGCTGCATTTCCATCCTCAATTTTTTAACTCCCATGAAAGTAATCTTTTTTGCATCTGCAGTTTATTAATCTCAAAGGACTCCCCATCATCGTAGTAAACAATTAACTCAACTTGTTTGTGCAAAATTTGAAGATACTTGACTGGAAGGGAACAAATAATGTGATGTCCCAAATGAATTTGAAGAGCACTCTCAACTCCCAAATGATTCAATCTTGCACCAGGAACAAAGGAAGTTTACTTCCACCACCATCAAAACATTTTCGTGAAAAACAAGATTGAAAAAAACCAAAATTTCTCCACGTAGTTTTACAAGAACGAATTTTTTGTATGTTTTCCATCCTTTTTCATATACATAATTCATGGTTTTATATTTCCTCATTTTCCGCTGGAATCAAACTGCCAAGGATCCCAACAAACCTTTAGCAAATTCTTTTTCTATAGAGAGTGAAGGGCTTTCTTGCCGGCTTCTATTTGTTCAGTAACCCCCTACCCCCAACACAAATAGTATCGTTTTAAGAGTGAAGATCTCCTCACCGCAGCTCACCTGGTAACCCTGGAAGGTACAACGAGTGGGTCATAAAAGAAATATTGGGGGGGGGGGGAAGTAGCATCTCTTAAACTACTAAGGGCCCTGAAACCAAATGCAAGTCCTACCTTTTTGAGCTGTATAGATACATTTTGCTATGTACGTAAACATTTAGAGTTTTATAAAAACTATCAAAAAAGTCTTGCAGGGTATTTGTTGCATCTTGTTTTCAAGAGGAAGGGTGTCTAGGACCAATTTGAACAGGCTGATAACTTTGTTGAAAAGATAGCCGTGTGTTACCAAAACATTTCATTTCAGAAATGAGATTTTATTCCAGGGGGTTTGAAACCCCCCCTCTACCCCATATAAAAGTATGAACGAGAAAAAGACAAGTAAATTTTACAGTAAAAATTGATCAAATCTTGGAAAATAAAAAGAGACAATTGATATAATAAATAGAGATAAATTATTTGTTCAAGTTTTTTGTGCCTAGAACCCAAAACTGTCGTAACTGGAGCGTATTTGCTTTAGAAAAACTTTTCGTTTTCCAATTTAAATACTTTCATTTGCAAATTCAGGAGGAAGCAATCCAGGGGGTCAAATTGTCACAAAAACTTCATAGCCAATATTTCGTTTCCCCCTGATTGATCATGCACCCTTGCTAAGTATCAGCAAATGTCTAACAACTCCAGGGGGTTTGATACTGTGCCTTTCTAAAACATTTGAATTCTGTTATTATGTCTATCAGCAACAATTACCCTCCCTTCATTGTTCAGTGTTACCCCCGTCGGAAACTTGAATTGCATCTCTCCGCTCCCTTCTTCGCCAAATATTGTCGCCTGACAGAGGTCGGGAGTGAAAACTTGGATCCGATGATTATAAAAGTCAGCCACGATTATGTATCCTTCGTCATCTACGACTATCCCTGCTGTCTTGATAAACTCTCCTGTCCCAGAGCCCTTGCACCCGACATGTCGTATATACGATCCAGACTTGTCGAACAGTACGACACGATTGTTTCCCGAGTCAGACACGACATAATTGTTATCCTGGGTTACAGCTACATGCGTTGGTGAATCGAGTTGGCCTTCTTCCTTGCCATATTTACCAAATGTCAGCACCGACTTTCCGTCCAACGTGAAGACTTGGATTCGGTGGTTGTCGCGCTCTGCTACCAATATCAAGCCGTTTTTATCGACAGCCAGGCCAGCTGGGTGACACAATTGCCCTGGTTGGTGGCCTAGGGAAAAGATTGAAGTGGATTAAAAAAGAATTATCCGGAATGAAATCCCAAACTGGTCACCAATACCATCAAAATCAAGTCTCTATATTTCCTGACACTAAGATTCATAAACTAACACTAATATTTTTTCCTAACTTTTACAATGGTTTTAAATAACCTTTTGTAATTCCGAAGCAAAAGATTCGATAAATAATTTACTATGATAATTTTATGCAAATTAATGCGCATACCTAATGATCCGAACTTCCCAATGAATTTTCCGTTTGGGCTAAACAACTGCACCCTATGGTTGTCCCAATCAGCAATGAAAACAATGCCAGTTGAATCAATGGCAATTCCTGTTGGGCCTAGGAATTGCCCATCCCGTGATCCTTTGCTTCCAAACGTCACGTAATGTTTTCCCATGCTTTCAAAAGCCTGGATACGGTTGTTAAGGAAATCGGTGACGTAAATATAGCCGGCGAAATTGACGGAAACGGCGTACGGCTCCTTGAATTCGCCAGATTTATTCCCACGGCGGCCAATTGTCAAAAATACCGTCTCAATCTAAAGAAAAGAAGTTTTCATGAGAAATTAGAAATGAGAAACAAAATTTTGGCCTTAATATTTAGAACTGACTTCCACTCGCATCAGTTCTCCTCTAGTTATTTACATCTTCCATTGAAAATTTTGCAAAGATTTTACTAGATGCAATAACTTTAAACAACTATGCAATACTTCAGAGATGCTGCCACAGGAAGCAAAGCACTATGTCTACCCTGGGGCCATCCTCAAAGTGTTAAAAGCGATAAAAACTGCATATAACTAAAAAAAGGAATCATTGAATACAGATGATAAACAAGGGTACAAGCGAAGATGGCCTTTAACCTAATGCAGTAACTTCCAATTTCTGCCTCTCATTTCGTTGAACATACCTTAGTGTAATCTATTCCTTCAGAAACTCTGGCAACATGTTTGTTGTTTGGAATATGTTTGCCTCTTATTTTCACAGTAATATGATGTTTTCCTTTCGTCACTGGAGTGTATCTAACCGTATACGAACCATCACCATTATTGCTAAATTTATTGTTGACGTAAAAGCCTTCCGGTGCTTGTATCTTCGTCCGTATTACGTCATCATGGTCACTCTCAATACACGCTTCATTCGCGACATCACGCGTGTAAATCGTGAAATGCGTTTCAATTCCGACTTTTGCTGTTGACAATCCGGGACCTTCCATGCGACAATTGGCAAGAAACACTCTGCTAGTAGATATCTTCCCAAGATGCTTTGCAATCTTTCTTACCTCCTCCGCATCTGCGATATGCTCTATGACGTCATTCTCCTCAGGCTCCTTATACTCCAGCTTAAAATCGTTCACTTCTTCCAAAGCTACCTGCATGATGTCATATAACTGGAATATCTCAGCCTCGTTGCCGTGCTTGAACGCGTAGTCAACAAAATCCCGAGCGGTGATGCTTTTCGTAAACTGCAATTCCAAACCAGCTTTTTGCGTTTGTAGGATGTCATTCTTTGATAAATATAAATTCTCTATATCCTCTAACATTTCCTCGCATTTTTGCTCAATCCGTTGTACTAGCTCATCGGCGCATGAACGCACCGCTTGTTTAACGGCAACGGTGCGCGCGTGAAGCCGTGCGGACATGTCTTGCACCTCATCAATAGCTTTCTCTAAGGGTGGTATGATCGTCTTCTCGCACGTTTCCAACTGCTTCATCAATGCTGGCTTCTTGTGCTCTAATGCATCTTTAAGGCCTAAAAATTATTATGCAATGTTGTTATTTTCAACCTTTATTAATATTACTTTCATAAAAACTTCCGTTGCTTCATCAATTTATTGATTCACTAATTTACTAATTTTTCATTAGTTTATGATTAATTCATTTCTTCACTCACTTATTCATTCATCAATTCATTCATTTGCTTTTTCATTCATTCATCCATTTAAATATTTACTCATTTATTAAATCAATCATTCGTTCATTCGTTGTTTGTTACTCTTTATAAACCTTTAAGTAACTCATTCACAGATCTTGCTAAACATACTACTTACTTTCAAATTTATGCCCCCTGTGCATCAAAATCGTGCATTCTTTGCAAATCAGCTCCTGGCAAACTTCACAATAAAACAAGAAAAGCTCAGGATCATGAAGCGGGCAATGAACAGGCCTATGCACCGTACTTCTGTCGTATTTCAATGCGTCAAGCAGTATGATTCGATGATCTTTCGTCATTCGAAATCGTCGATGCGCCGTTACGCACACAACGCAAAGAAACTCTGTGCATTCGACGCAACGCGACATCGCATCTTCGTCATCGTTACAATTTGTACACTTTACGGCATTCTCTTTGCTATCCTCGATAATCATCAAATCAATTGCGTTCTTGGCGAAAACGTTTATCGGCAGCGCTTTTACGCCATCTTCAGGCAGTATGCTTTGCTTACTGCACGTGTTGCATTTTACGAAATACTCGAAACTCGCATCTTTTTCTTCGATTTCGAGGTTATTTTCGAGACAGTTCTCGCAAAAGGAATGCAGACAATCGAGAACTCTCGGTACATTGAATGTTTTTTTACACATTTCGCAAATAACGTCCATATCGTTACGACGTTTGCCATTGAACGACAGACTAAGATCATCGCCACGAGCACGAGCCATTGTTTCGGCAAAAACCTCGCAAACTGGCGTTCCAGGTAAGGTTCTTTAAGACTCACAGCCGAAAGCCTCCTTGATTTTTTATCGAACACCGAAAATCTCGGCGAAATCCAGCGAAACTTTGACTCTCTCGTGACTTAATTCCTTGTATTTTTGTTTAAAAATCTAAAAGCCTTTCCATAAGCAGTTGCCGTAACCTCGTAAAACCAAAGAATTGCCGAAGCTACGCCTGTTCAAGCGTATTTTCACACAAGATCGCGCATTTATACACTTGACCGCGTTATCCAGTCGAAACTAGTGACAGGCGAATTTCCCGTAACTTATGTCAAATTGCCTAAGACAGATTAAATGATTAAGCCATAAACATTGATTTGCACTCACAGGTTTCGCTGTCGATGTTTTTACGCTTGATTATGTCGCGTAACTGGTCGAGTGAAGTGCTCATAAACACAGCTGACTCAGATAAGCTCATTCATTGGTCAATGAGCACAAATCCCTATTGTCTTGTGTTCGATTCTTTTGTTTCGAATCAATTGTCTATCTATATATGGCCATTGTCTTTTTCTATATCAAACCTGTTTTTGGCTCAACTTTTGTCGAAGGATTGTGAACATGAGGTCGTTTAGAGGTCAATAACTTCCCTAAACATTTCATATTCATGTCTTGTTCCCGTCTCCATACTATTTTACAAAAAAGATTAATTTTTGCAAGGGTACTAGGAGGCCAAGCCTGCCTAGGTAGTTGCTCCGCTCAACTTCTCATTTCATCTAAAACCAACGGTAAATCCAGTGGCGTAGTTACGATTTTTTGGTGCAATGGCAAAACCTTAAAATATAACTCAATAATCCGACAAACACCATTTTGGAAGCTTGATGGGGAGGCCGTTGCTCCCTCTGCCCCCATCACCCCCCCCCCCTTAGCTACACCACTGAGTAAATCTCAATTATTGTTAGATGTAAAGAGTCGTATACTAATTTACAGGGACAGTCGCTTATCATGGGCGAGGTTTCAAGTATCGTATTTTATTTCCTGTATATATTAAATACAGTGGCGCTGCCAGCCTCCGCAAAGTGGGCAGGTACCATCTTGATGGATCCGACCACGCCCTTCAGATTTTTGGAAACGCCCTTTTCAGTACGATAATACTGTTTTAGAAAAGTTTAGCAAGATAAAACCTTCATTGCGATCACTTTAGAAAACAGTATATGACTAAGAACCGAATCTCAAAAAGTACCTTTACCCCTGCCCCAAATTTTTTGACGGATATTCACTACCATATTTTCAGAAAAGTGGGGGTAATTACGTCCCCAAAACATCCCCGTGTCTCGATTGAGCTTATGAATTCGCAATGAATATCTCAGAATATATCTAAATCAAGGCTTGTGTGACTCTAAACTTCATCAGGGGGTTTGTATTTCAAAAAGTAAGCATGACTCCGAGTTAGATGAAATGGGCTTAGAGTTAGTACCCCCATGCCCCGTATGCCGGGGCGAAATATTAACCACAAGTTTATTTTTTCACACGTGTCGTTTCCTCTGTGTTGCCGTGTTGCATCGTTCCTGTTTACAGTTTAATTTATATTCAACTATCTTTAGTTTAATTCATGCCCCCCATCTGTTCTTGCAATTCTTCTTTTACTGAGAGACGCAAAATCAGAACGGGGAAATTCGTTTGCCCTTTTTTAAAGAATTTGGTACAAGACAAACTCCCTGCGGCTCTTATTATAAGCTTTTGCGACAGCGTAACACAGTCTTTCGCTTCATCGGAGCATGGTTACGCTGGTAAACGTAAATGCGATAACAAAATCAAATCAATCAGTTTGAAGCTCAAATCAAATTTGCTCAGTAGAGCGAATGAGTTTGTGAGACCAATCATCGTAAACATTAATCAGTGAAAATGATTTGACCAGTCACGAACCAATCAAGTGAATTGGCTTTGACAGTGGAATTATCAACTGCACGCCTTCCTCGGCTATGTCGAAGCTTGGTAGCTCAGCTTTCAAAATGGCCATAAATATAGCTAATGTTACCTTCAGCAATGCAAAAGATGCGTACGACTTAGAGTGCTTTCTGTGCTCAGCGACGTACAAAAACCCAAAGGTTTTGCCATGTTTGCATGCATTTTGCGAAGAATGCTTGGAGCGGACCATTCGGTAAGTGATACTGTAAACATCTGTCTCGACTAACTAGGCAAGGTTAATTCTCGTTGTTATCAAGAAGATATTGTTGAAAGGTAAGTAGTGTAGGTAGATTTTTGTTAAGTAAAGCATTGCGTTTGTTCTCGGTTACATCTCTCTGTGATATTTAAGCTGTATCTATAGAAAAGGGACTTCCCATAGCTGCAGAATAGTCTGCAAACATGAGAAATGAGAAGGTCCCAATGTCGTAATGGTGATTTTGATATTGATTTTGATGATTAAAGTATAGTGCAGTAATTGCGAACAGAGTCTTTGGATGAAAATATTGTGAAGCCCCCTGTTTGGAAAGTCTGCTGCACCAGCTAGATATTTCGCAGCTAATACAGGTCTTTGGTAGATAACAGTTATTTACGTACTGAACACATTAACCAATGTAAGCCGTACGTCACCGTTTATAAACATTTTCCAGTTGAAGCCTTGACTAAACTGTTTGCTAGATCATCAGTTGTCGAGAAAAGTTAAATATCGAAAGTTGTTTTTTTTCGTGTTATCTTTAATTTTCATGACAAGTTGTTTTCTTTTTTATATATCAATGAATAATTACCAACGGGAAAAAATAACAACTAAGAAATATCATCAAGAACTTTCCAAAAAAATATTATCAAGCAAGTTATTGATATATGACAAATTGCATTAACAATACATGGCACAAAACAATTTACAGGTTTTCTAAGAGCGGTGCTAATCTTTTTGTTTATTTGATTTCAGAGAGAATCCAGAGCGCACTTTACAATGTCCAAGATGCTTTGAAGACATCCCGATTCCAACAAAAGGAGTAGATGCTTTCCCGTCTCATTCTTTCATCAACAATCTTCTGAACATTTTAGCAGTGCAAAACCCAACTTGCTGCACAAATTGTGAAGACCAGGCGATGGCTAACGCGAGGTGTTTGGACTGTGTTGAAAATCTTTGCCCGAATTGCGTAATTGCACATGAAAGAATCCGGCAAACAAAGGACCATAATGTTGTCTGTTTTGAAGAGCTGCAAAATAATGCAATATATGATGCAATGAAGTGTCCATCGTTTTGTGGTATTCATGACAGAGAGGTATTACTTATTATGATTGTTGATTTATCATCATCATCATTTTCATCATTATGGTCATCATCATCATCATCATCATCATCATCATCATCATCATCATTCATTCATCATCATCATCATCATCATCATCATCATCATCATCATCATCGTCATCGTCATCATCATCATCATCATCATCATCATCATCATCATCATCATCATCATCAACATCATCATCATCATCATCATCATCATCGTCATCATCATCATCATCATCATCACCATTGTCATCATCATCATCATCATCATCATCATCATCATCATCATCATCATCATCATCATCATCATCATCATCATCATCATCATCATCGCCTTCACATTGTTTTTCATTCAACCTCTTATCTCTTATCTAGATGCTCAAATACTTTTGTGAAACATGTGACGATGCCATATGCCGAGACTGCGCCATATACGATCACAGGGAACACAACTATGTGGATCTGAAAGAGGCTGTAAAGATTCACCGCGAGGCTGTGATTGATTTGTTGGACAATACAAAGAGAAAGCTTCCTGTTATCAAGCTTGCTCTGAATGAAGTTGTTGAGGTTACAAATTCCCTTAATGAAAGGTAAACTAAACTGTAACAATTCAACCTCGTTTTTATGGAGACTTGAGTAGATGACCTCGTATAAATGGGGATTTTTGCGTAGCAATCCAGCCTCATTTCAATGGGACTCTGAGTCTCGGTTTCACCATTTTTCCAACTTTTACAAGACCTTTACTTTTTGTAAATTGTGTTTGATTTTGATGTAATGTGATTATTTTGAAATATTTTCAAAGGCGAAATTCGATCAAAGATGAAATAACAGCCACGGTAGACGAGCACATCCGAGCTTTGGAGGAGAAAAAACGGAGACTTGTTGAAAATTTGGATGAAATATTTCAATCAAAAGAAAAGGTAGTTAAAATATTTATCTCTCTTGAAAAATCTTTGAAAGATGTTCCTCAGTTTAGAAGTAGTACAAGCTCCTTGATTTCAATTTTGACTTTTTATTATCATTTTTAAGAAATTTCCACTGGCTTTTTGTTTAAGAAAATATTAATCGTCTGTATTTGTTACTAACTACTATACTGTAAAAAAATTTATTGACTTTTTCCTGTTATTTATACCATTTCAAAGGTTTTAAAAGACCAGCGCAGCTTACTGGAGATGGATTTGGATAACCTCCTTTCCAGTTGCGATTTCGCGGAGAATATACTTCGATTTGGAAATGAGGCAGAGATGATGCTAGTCAAAAGAATCATGGTGAACAGGTTACAAGGATTGTGTGATTACAAACCACAGACAGAGCCAGAAGAGAATGATATAATCAACTTTCAAGCGATTGACGATGATTTAAAAGTATGTAGAATCACTCTGATAATCACTCAATCATTCATGGAATCATTTTAATCAAGGAATCACTTTGATCAACGTTCTTCCTTCCAGTCTAAGACAACAATATTTCATCAACAATATTTTTGAATCTATTTCATGATTAACTAATTAAACTCTTCCAGGAATATCTATTTTCGTTTTATCCTACAAAAGTAAATTTCTTCCTTCTTTTTTATAATATTTCTTTATGATGGCGATACAACTTTTCCCCATTCTCTTGAAATAGGCCTTTGATGTCAAATTCCCGAGTTCCCGAGTTCCGTCTGAACGTAAATAAATTCAAAATAAAAGCAGTACACAATTATTAGTTTAAATACAGCAATTCTTAAAAAGTAGGGGAACCATCTACCGCCTCCATTCCAATGGAAGTCCAACTGATTGCAGACAAATGACCATTTGATTTTAGGATGCTGTGGTGAAACTTGGAGAACTAGAAACAACGATGACATTTCCAGCTTTGTCTGTTGCTGATGGTCCTGGTACCAAGAATGCCAAAGTTGGTCACTGCGCATTGTTTAAGGTCTATGCCAAAGACAGATTTGGCAATGACGTCACTACCGGTAAGCAAGGTTTTTGAAGATGTTACTTTCGCGTTCGCTCTGTCTTCAGAAAATAATAAAAAACACTAACAGGATCGTTTCACTGCAATATAGGCTCGATGTATCGGGCGGAGAAGAGCCGCTATCATTTATAATAACTTTCATAAAAACCATTTTCTTTTTGCGACAGGTGGAGATGCAGTAACAGCGAAAATACGCGATGGCCATGGTGTCGTAACTCAGATCGACATTGTCGATAATGAAAATGGTACATATTCTGGCACATACAAGCCGTCTGTCAAAGGAACGCATTCTCTGTCAATTTACGTAAGAGAAAAGCCCATTTATGGGTGCCCGTTTGAAATCACTGTTACAGCTGGAATTGAAATTGAAAAAGTTGGGCCAATGCTGTTGAAGTTTAGTGCACATGGAGTGCTCGGTAAAAGCAAAGGAAACGAAGACAGCTTTGAGCCTTGGGGGATTGCATCGAATGATTCAGGATCAATTGTTGTCACTGATCATAACAATCATCAAATCTTGGTGCGTATAAAATTAATTGATTCAGTTAGTAAACTGATTGAGTGATTGTTTGATTAATTGATTGATTCATTCATTGATGGATAGATTCAGTGATTGATTGATTGATTGATAGATTGATCGCTTGATTGATTGAATGACTGATTCAATGACTGATTGATTAATTGATTGTATGTTTGATTGATTTATTGATTCATTGATTGATTCATTGGTTCATTGATTCATTGATTGATTCATTGATTATTGGGTTTGTTAGTTTGCCTTTGAGTAAGTGCAGCTTTTTCCCTATTCATCAGATTTTTGACAAAAATGGCAAGCTTCTTCACCAATTTGGAAAACGTGGAAAAAGCGATGGCGAGATTTGGTATCCAGCTGGAATAGCAATTGATGATGCTGGAAATATTTATGTTGCTGATCATGGAAATCACAGAATCCAGGTATGAAAATTCAAATTGAATTATTTAACTAATATAATCAACATTTTGATAATCTTGCTCTGACGTCATGGCATCAAAGGGCATCGAAGGATCATAGTGGTACGGCCTTCCTTCATTTTTCTTATCTCCTGCAATCTTGCCTTGTGGCTTTTTATCTTTAACACCCTTCTTCTTCATCATCCAGTCTATTTCCAACCATATCTTCTTCTTTTAGTATCATGGCATCGAATGCCGTAGACAGATCATGGTGGTACCCCTCCTGCCATCTTCTTCTATCTTCTTTTATCCATCTTTTCTATTCATCCATTTTCCAGTACATCCAGTCTCGCAAATTCAGTGTGCGTATAGATAAATAAGCTTTACTGTTCTGTATAATATACCTTGAATGCCTTTGAAATATAACTCAAGCCTCTATAACATGAATAACCTCCTCAAGACGATATAGTCAAATGTAGATTCGATTCTGTGATGTAATGCTGAGTCAGGCATTCCCATTCTATGACCGCTGCGCTTTCTTTGACAGGTATTCAGCTGCGAAGGAGAATTTATTGACAAATTTGGAAGCCGTGGAAACGGAGATGGCCAATTAAAAGGCCCCTGCGCTGTCGCTATTGACAACCAAAAGAGATTAGTCGTGGCAGATCGTGATAACCACAGGGTTCAAGTCTTTGATTTACATGGTGGATATATCAACCAGTTTGGTGGCTATGGCAACACTGATGGAAAGCTAAATTCTCCCCGACACATTGCAATAACAAATGACAATGAGATCATTGTTTCAGACACAAACAATTATCGTGTTCAGCGGTTTGATGAATTTGGAAGTTATGTGACCAAATTTGGCAGCAAGGGGATCGGTGAAGGGCAGTTCATGTGTCCTTCAGGGATCGCCGTGGATTCGGAGGGGCATGTTGTTGTTGCTGATTTTAAGAATGTCAATGTGCAGTTATTCACCTTGAAAGGAAAGTATATAAAGAAACTTGGCATTCCAGGAACGACCGATCACACATTGTTTAGCAAACCATGCGGTATATGCATTTCTGGCAGTGGTAATATATTGGTTGCTGACCGAGGAACTCACAGGGTTCAGTTATTTTAAACCCTCGTATTGATGGAACCCTCGTATTGATGGAACCCTCGTCTTGATGGAACCCTCGTCTTGATGGAACCCTCGACTTGATGCCATATTGGACAGTGTGTCCGGTTAGAAATATAATGTGGCTTCAATATAATGTGAATTCATGATATAATTAACCGACCGTTGTCCAAGAAAACCCGCATTTGAATGTATACGGTATACCAATCATAGCTCTATGACCAGTAAATGGTTAACCCTTTCTCAGTCAATAAGACCTCAATGTCCTTTAATGCTATACAAATCATAGTCTCTATGACCAGTAAACGGTTATTGCTCTCACAGTGAATTAAATTTCAACCAGTATAAATATATGAACAAAATGAATTAGTAAATAGAACCAAAAGGTGAACGTTTTAAAACCTTTGATTTAATCTTTTTAATTATTAGCTAATAATATAATTTACATTTTATTTTATAGTCATGAATTTATCATAATTTATCATAATTTATCATAATTTATCATAATTTAACATAATTTATCATAATTTATCATAGCATGTACAGTTTCTGAAGATAAAATTGATGTTAGTAATAGTTATTGTATTCATAAATGATCTTAATAATAATTGGATAGTTGATTTCAATTTATTTTTATTTGGAATGTCTTTATAATCATGAGATTTGCAATAAACCAATAAACCGAATGCTTCTCCCAGCTTTGGCGTTTCACTGCCTTGAAGATTATATTAAAGTGATTAAAACATGATGCTAGCAAATGGCTTGATAATTAGAAAAGTGATGAAAAGTTTTTTAAAAAATTAATTGAGGATTCATAGATTTATAGCATTGAAGATCAATAAATTCGAATGATGTTAGTAAAATTATGAAGCTTTTTTCCTTTGAGAGAAGGCTGGCTTTTAACAGAATCTCTATTTAAAGTATTTACAAACCTGTTTTTTGAAAGAATTCTTGAGAATCGCTGAGAAATTGGGAACCAAGTTTTCAAGTGAGCAATTATGTGTTCAATATGCATCATATTATGATATTTTATCAGCCTCTTTAATTACAGTATATTCCTTTCGTTATTCAATATATTCTACATCCCATGAGATATTTAGATTTTCAATGTAATTTTACTTTCAGAAAATGTCCAAAATTTTTCATTTTCAATTCAAGTTTATCATAAAATTCTGCAAGTAGCAGATTTGGGCCGCTTCTTCTTTCTTTCTTTGCTCAACTCATATTTCGACCTCTCCAGCTCTGCTTGCAGCGCTTTTTCTCTAGCCTCGTAGTGATTTCTCATAGTTGCAACCTCTTTCTCAATATACTGCTGGCGCTTTCTTATATTAGCCTCGATTTCGGTCAACCGATTCAGTGAATAAAAATCTGATTTTCCTTTCTTTGAAACTTTTGTCTTCCCTTCTGATTTAGTTATTGGCTCTAAGAATAACTCATTATCATTTTTCTCAATGGTATCAAATCGTTTGCACCATTCAATGATCTGACTTGCTTTTAATGGGCCTTGCACACTTCCATCTCGCTTCACAAAAACTTCACCCTTATCCGTTTCAAATAAAGTTCCGTAACCCCTAATTGGTGCTTTAATTTTGATTTCCAGCACTTTCAATACATTCTCATCGTCTCTTGATAACCTGTATCCAACATGAGGGAGGACTGGAATGAAAGTAACCGAGTACATATCTGGGAAAATCGGAGGATGGAATTTTCCAATGATGCTGTCGATCTGAATACGCATTATGTCTTCCTGTTTGCGGTTGCAGGGAATTCCATAAACTATTCCATTATCGCCAACACCAATTAGTAATCTTCCACCTGTAATATTGCAAAACATTTCTTGCGGTTACGTCTACGTGCATTACAAAAAAATTAAAGATTTACACTGTTGTAAGGTCCCTTATGTCGTCTCTTGCGTTCATAGCTCTAGTGCGCCAAACTTTGGTTACACCTTTGAGTATATATTTGTACTTGTATTGTCAAATATTGTGTTATGGCAACATCCTTACGTGCAGTCTCTTACGTGCAGTCTTACGTTCTAAAGTTTGAGGTAACGCATCAGATTTCCGCTCAAGAGTTTCATTTTGCAGCTGAGATTTTGAAATGATGCTGAGAGGTAGGAAAAGTTTGCAAGCATAAATTCTTTTAAGCTTGATGCCTTCGATGCTTGTTTGACAGTTAATGTTTTTCGTTTTAGACCAACGCTTGTTTTCATTTGTGCTTTCATAAACATGTTACTCGTTTTCAAAATGTTTATTAAACGTGCTATTCATTGTAAGTTCATTTTTGTACGTCTATTTTTCATTTGCAGTTGATAATGGTACTTAAAATACTGAAAAATTCAAATTGCAAGTTTCCTTACCCTCGCTGTTCAGAAATGCACAAGAATACCTCCGTACGTCCCCCATAAGATACCGCATTGGGTATTTCCCACTGCCTCGTTTGTATTCCGTTCTCCTATCCTCGTTTTGGAGAACCTGTCCCGTAACCAACACTTTTAATTTGCTTTCAAAATATTCTAGCATGTTTATATTAGGCATTGAAGTGCTGTGTACTATTTTCTTTAAGTCACAGTCCTGTACGGCAAATGTCATATCTCTCCGGTCGCTATCCACTTTCTCTTCAACAGTGTCTTTCAAAACGTGTCTCTCACAATCTTTTGTACAATTATTTTTCACGCAATTAATGGCAATATTATTTGTTTTTGTTTCGCTTTCAATTACATTCTTTATTCCTCCAGATTCACCCTCCAAAATTGCTGAATTTGTCTCATCTCCTTTTTTCTTCTCGTTTGCAAAAACTTCTTCATATTTGACGAAAAGGTTTTTCGTTTTCGTTGCATTGTCTGATGCGATTTCTGTTTCAACCCTTTCTCGCACGTTTACGATAATCTCTTTGATTTTCGTTCCATCTGAAGCAACCTCGTTTTCCTTCGCATCTTTGACCAGATCTTTTTCCGCGATACAATTTCCTTGGCAGCAGTTTCCTACGTTATCTTCTCTTGCAATGTTTTCATTTTCATCTGGTGCTGGCGAGTCCCTCCGCTTTCTTTTCCTCCGTTTTCGCCCCGGCCTATCTCTCTTCAAACAAACTTTTAATATTTTATTTTCAGCAACAATTTCAGCATCTTCATATCCGTCAAAAAATTTTATGAGATCTTGGGCTTCCTCCTTGTTTTTTAAATTTGCTACCAAGAATTTCGTTTTCTTTGGTCCATGGTGTAACGTCGTTAATTCACTTTCCTTTAGATTTACGCCAGCAGTCGTAAAAAGCTTCTGTAATTTCTTTATAATTACATCTCTTTCGACATCTACGCGTAAATTTCCAATGAAGATTTCGTAATCATCACCTGTTGCTTCGAGCTGTGAGCTCTCCATTTCGTTCACATCGCATGAATTTTTATCAGATTCTTGCTGGGTACTGCATTGGTCGATATTTGTCTTAGTTAGTTCTTTCTCAATATTTTCGATAATAGTTTCCTTGTTGTTTTTATGGTTGATGCAACTTTGACAATAATGTGTTGCAGTTAAAGTACCTGCCATTTCACCTCAATTCAATCTTCCAACCCCCAATCACCCCCATTTAGATTTCTCAATTCCTCGCCCCATTTTATAAACATTCTATTCCACTGTGACGTCAGAATTGCAATCTCGATTTCACCGTTGCCATTAACAGCAATCCTCGTTTTCAGATTGTGTTTATCTCCCTAGTAACAGTAGTGAAAACACGTTGCTTGGAAGGAAAATCGAACGAAAATCAAAATCAGTTTTATTCACTCTAAGATCGCAAAGAAAACGGATACCATGGCATTGATGGAGGAAAGAAACGATTTGCATTTAACGTCAACTGGTGTTGGTCATAACTATAACGATAATCTGCCTTTTCCACCTCCAGGATTTCAGGTACTCTTTTGTAGCAATTTCGTTGGCAAATTCTTCCTTCGCTTGGAAATGCTAAATGTGTTTATCTTTGGTAAAACAGGCAGGCCATTAACTTAATTATATATTATGTTGAACTGCTAAACACTGGAAATCAGGTTATGTTTTCAATAGATTTTAAGGAAATAGGAAGTCGTTTCATTCAGGCCGAGAATACCATGCCCATGATAACTCTCTCTTCTCCAGTCTGCAGAGCGTGGAAACTGCACGCACAAGACAAATTGCAGGAAATCGGAGTGCACCCCAAAAATTAGGCCTTGCGCACGCGCATTTTATGCGTAATAGGATCTACATAGGTTCATCTGGACTTTCATACCACCCAAAGTGGCTTGGTGCACCCGAGAGAATCAGATGTGCACGCAATGCACCCCCTATTTTGTACCTTGCAGACTGGTCTCTTCTCCTTCTCCCCTGCCTCTTCCCTTCTAGTCAATATAAAACTATATTTCAAATTGACCCACCTGAAATAGGCCGACCCCCCCCCGATTTTCTATTTTCTTCCACATTATTATGTTCTTAATGAAAATTGTGCGATTTGAAAGGGGGGATATTCTTCTTTTGTGATCACAACTACTTTCAAGAAACTCTTTTAAAATCTATAATTAGAAAATAATAATAATAATATGAAGAAATATTAATTTATTTTAAATCCACTTTATTGCAGAGGACAGTTTTGTACCCATTACCACCTCAGCTGCAAAAGGAGGATTCTTGTAACCATTTTTCAACAACCACTGGAAAATTTCATAACTATAAACCAAGTGATACAATTTTATCGAATGCAATTTATAAAAAAGCTGCAGGACATTGGAATGTGGACTATGTTGAAGATGTCATCAAAAAGGTAAGGAGATTCTTCTGTTCATGGAGCAAAATAAAATAATTTTATGGAGGTTTCTCCTTTGAAACACCTGCAGAGACAAACTTTTAGCAGAGGGTGGGACAGGGGCTACCAAACCCCCAAAGAAAAGACAAAAATACCCCTCGTTCAGAAGATTGAAAGGAAATTTGTCAGATCATTTAATAAAGCATGACTAAGGTTGACCCCCTCTCATAAACATACTGACTCCAATATGCAATATTGCACATGTTTCTTATTTAACTCTGTTTTAACTCAGTATATTTTTACATATAAACTCTTCATTAGTAATCTTATATGTGTGTTTGCAAACATTTGGCCTTCTTCAAGTATCTAAAAGCTTAAACATTGTGGAATGTTTTACTATTTTCTAAGACCAAAAGTTTTCCATTTTAGCTAGATGTGACTTCTTGCAAATTATTTGACTAGTCTAATGAGACATGGGCTGTTTTCTAGATTTTTCATCCAATGATAAAGAAAACTGGAAATATAACATTCAGATAATAATAACATATTATGTTGCCAGCCTCTTTATTTCCAATTTCTTTTCAGCTGCAAGTGAAACCATGGCGGAAACCCTTGACCATGGGCAACCAAAGTAGTGAAATGAAATCTCAGTACTCAGGACGTCCTGGTGTCTCATTGTCAAGGCATTTTTGCAACGATGTCCAACCGCCAAGATACAGACATCACAATAACGAAGGACCCTTGAAGGTAAGTCACACACTTCAATAGTTTCTTTTAAAATGGCTGGAGGGTAGTAAGATGCGAAAGGTTATGTGCTTAATAGCTGGGAAAAACATTTAAACAAAGGTAGATGCATCTGTGACTAGAATGAAGTGAAAAGCCTGTATTGAGTGGTAAAATTTAGTGGCTGAAATCTCGACTGAGCAGCCTGGGGGGAGGGGCAAAAAGGAGGGGGCTAATGAGATGGATTGCAGACAAAACCCTGACCCATAATTCTTTGATTCAAGCCCCCAGAAGAAGCAACTTTTTTCCATGTTGAGTACCACTTGAATGTCTTTTGATCTAATTAATGTTGCATAATATCTTCTTTAGTTATTAACAGTTTTATTTTATTTAGACACTTGTTCCATCTACACAAAATAAGGAACTAATGGGTGACAAGTATCTTGTGCCAGAAAGAGGTGTTTTGACATATCATGGTGACATGTATTTAACGACAACGCAAAAAGATCACAGAGCTTTTTCAAAGTAAGTTCTCTTTCTTTGTGATGTGCTCCATTGCAGCTGTGTTGTTTTTTAAAATACAGATTTTGACTTTGTTTGCTGCATGCAAAATCGGGCCTATAACTCTAGGGTTGGGGTTCATTTGAAAGGGAAATTTTTTAATATTAACTTTCATCAAGTATCATGAAAGAATCAAATTTATTTTCGTTTTCATAAAACGCACAAACTTTAATAATCAATGACATTTTTACTTTTTCAGAATCGAACTTAGCAAATACCCCAAAAAGGACTTAGCAACTTATTGGGAATGCGAACAGTACCCGAAAGCGTGGGGGCATGGGTCGAAGACGAACCCGTTGCCTCCTGATTCGGTACCGAAAGAAAAAGGCCCGATGAGGGACCAAATTTGGTTCAAAAGTGCAACAGTTGTGCCAAGAGTTCCAAAGAGTATGGATGTTGTACCAAATAGGTAAAAATTCTTTGTTAATTTCTCTTTTAAAGTTGAACATTAAATTGAAAACGAAGCAAGAGTTTTTTTGTCTGATAAGTGTTGGACGGAAAAAGTCTAGCTCAGAATGTTGAGTTATGATACAGCTTTCTACTGCAATTTTAAAGTTCTGAAGTTAAGAATAATGGTCTATAGTCCGCGAGCGTTTGAAGGCTAATTTAAAATATAAAAATATATATACTGAAACTATCATCATGAACAACCAAAAGTATAACGAGTGTTGTAGCGTCTGAGCAATTTCAAAGAACAGAGAAGCGGATTAGAGGCATGTCTAGAAAAACTATCGTAACAACGCTTAATAAGACATAAACAGTGCAAAATTAATGAAAAGAGACTTTTCAATGCCAACTTTGAAGAAAAAGAATGCTTAGAGATTGGAGAACGTTCTCAGATGTTGTTTGCAGAGCAGTTGAAGCCGAAGTTACATGAAACATTTATGCATCTATCTAAACATTTTACGTTATTGCAACATATATATATAAGCCAATGCCTAATTAATATTTTATATGTATATTTATATACAGTCATAGGCTATCATTACGAGAAAATTCATTTACTTATTATAGATAATCAAAAAAGAAATTTTAACTTTTTTAATTGTTCGACTTACGTCTTCATCAGTAAATATATATATATATGTATATATATATATATATATATGAAACATTCAAAAGCTCAACCACATAAAATTTTTTAAAGATATTAAATAAGTATTCAAGAAAAAAGCTTCACTTGTAAACGTTTCGACTTTCGTCTTCATCAGTAATTGATTTCTTGAATATTTATATATATATATGTATATATATATGTACATTCAAATAAGCAATGGCTGACATGGAGTATATATACTAACCATAAGGGTGCTACCCAATTGCAAATTAAAAGTCTCTAACTGGGAATCGAACACCCTTCGCCGTCACCGGAGTCAAGCAACCAATCCACTATGCCACACAGGCACTAACGAGTCATATGTATATATATAAAACGAGTCTTACGTAACGAATAAAAATACATTGATTATTCGATGAAGATAAGAAACAAAATAACTCTTTGATTTTTTACTTTCATATTTAAATCACTATTTCTAATCTTCTAATTGCTTTTATTTTTCGATTTCTTGTTTTATGTTGTTTTTTGTCCTCTCCTTCACTCTGAGATGAAATCCTGATGAGATGAAATCCTTCCGTTTTAGGGGAATGTGCTCCGAAGTTATGGCAAAATACACCATTCCAGATGAAACTAAACGAAAAGAACTTTTCACATGTGATGTCCCATCACCTTGGACCCTATCTGGTGAGATCATCTACCCTTTAACCTGTTTATGGTCAAATTGACCAAAAACAACTTGGTTCTATTTTGAATTTGCGGTTCTTGTGACCGTCAAAGGGTCAAATTGTGATAAATACCATTTATATCGTCAAAGACGCTAGATTTAGCTTCTCAATAACCGCACACCTTGTGTCCCAATAGGATGGGTTCCACTGTGATGATAGCCGAGAGGGCACATTGTATGCATAGCTGCTCAATAACATAATGAATAACCTTTTCTCTTATTTTCCTTTTAGCGCCCGGACAGGAGGAGATATTCAGCGTACCAAACATGTACAACACCGAATACGGTAACTACGGAAGCAGAAAAAACATAACTGTATAATTCAAAAATGAAATTAAAGTGCTTTTTTTTAGAATTTATAAATCAATTTTTACGTATTTAAGAAGCATGAATTGTATGTAAGTACTCTAAGTTTAGTTTTTGGACATGTGTATGTAGGATCAACAAATTTTCTTTTCATATCAAGATGTCAACAAATATGATAATAATGTTGTTTTTAATGGGACGAAAAGGCTTTTGGGGGGTTCTATTACTTTTTTTTAGTAATGTGTTACTGATAGTTCTATCGTGCAGGAAGCACGCAATATTTTGAACGTGATAGCGTGCATTGAGCTTTTCGTGTGATACGTAAAAAGGAGGTTTTTAATTCCAAGAATAAATCGGCTGGAAGAATATTGAATTCTATATTTACTATGCTGGAGCTTGATGACTGTTGACCAATGAAATTGATACCGCGGATTTGTACAGATACATCTTCGTTGAAAAGTGTCTGAAACTGAAAACAGCCCTAGAGTATGGTGATCACCAATTGCATGAGAATCTGGGCAACACCTTACAAAACGACCTCCTCCAAAAGAAATAAGATAGATGAATTGTACGAAGGGGAATTCTTATGGAGCTACTCTTGTCGACAGTAACAATATAATTGTTGAGTATATATTGGAGAAACTATGTTGTTATTTTGTTTAGGCAAATGTGGGGATGCTCGTAGATTCAATTATCTAATTTTGTTATTAACTCTTTAAAGAACTAAGGTAATTTAGAAGGGGCAGCCCTCTCTTGACTTGAGATAGCAAGGTGCAATATAAAACATCAGTTATGTTACGTATGATCGTAGTCTTGTGCTGTTCCACAACTTAGTTGCAATACATTTCTTCTTGCATCGATCTTAATCATTAAGACCTATCCATAATGTTATTGTGAAGCACAATCAAGGGGTAAATATGTGGGGGTTGAAGAACGTTGAATAGAGGATATGGGATGCCCTCCCATAAATCTTGCATTATCAGGCTCACTGAGGGATGTCAAGATCCTAAGTTAGGGAGAGTATCTAAATGCATTTGTATCTGTTGCCCCCATATATATAAATATATAAAGGTTTGGGTGGGGTTACTGTCAATGACGTAATAGGGTAAAGCACGTGGTTAACACGTGATATTGCAGCGCATGCGTAATTAGAAAGCGGTGATCAGTGAAGCGAGAAGCATGGCGGCCGGAATGTGAGAATGGATGTAGAAGAAGTTCCCTGTCATTTCAAGCCTGTTTATGCATCTTTAGCGCTGATATCTACCATGATTTGTTGATTGCAAGAAAGAGCAATAATGAGTGATGTATTAGCAGCTGAAATTGAGGGAATCGTTGACAAGCAGTTGCAAGATTGTGGCTTTATCGATCTGTGCACAAGGTGTGTGATGATTTTGTATGGAAAGTGAACTCATTGTTGCGTGTTTGTTTGCAAACTTCAACGGTTGCCGCCAAAACTTCTCGATTATCGAAGTAGGAAATTGTCGCAGCATTATGGCCGTTGCTTATGCATGCTTGATAAATGCATAGGTGCAGTGGATGAGTTGAGATAGTACCTTTGGTTGTGACATACTTTATCTCAAAAACCATAGTATGCAAATTAGGATAAGCCCGTCGTAAATTGTTTTACAATCGAGGTCACCAATGATGACTTTAATAATTAGAGATAACTTTGCAAGATTTTGATAATCTGATAAACAATTGTGTTTCTTTTGGTCAAAGATCAGTTTAATGGAAAGAAGTTTATGATTCTGGTTATATTATTTTCAAACCCAGTTTGCAAACGATGTCATTCAATGAGAGTTTTGTGTGGAAGTTCAGATCCTGTATGCTTTTACCTTAATTTTGTTTCATTGTTTTGCATTTGTAGAATTGCGCAAAAGGTTGTAGAGAAAGTCCAAAAGATTGAAGGTAATAAGAGAAATACTATGTTATTTTACTGCGTATGTGCAACATGCAGTTTTGGAATATGCATAATCTTGGGTCCAACCATAACAAAAGCTGAAACTTTAAGTTCATTCATTGTTAACTTAATCTGTATACGACATTGGTTGTTAAATCTTTTTTTATGTTTGATATTTTTAGAGGATCATGGAATAATAAAGAATGAATTAACTGAAATTGAGGAAAAGTTGAACTTTTTCTTGGCCGATAAAATTCCTCAAGACACCAAGCCTCCACAAATGTAAGTTGATTTTTAGAATTTCAGTCTTCAATGATTTTATAAAATGAAGGATTATCAATGTTCAAAAAAATAACTAATCCTCAGAAAAAAGCTCATTTGAAAACCAATCACCTACCTTGTTGCTGTAAAAAACATATTATTTCAAACTGAAGTAACAAAACAGAATCAAAACTCAAAATTGAATAAAAAATCTTGGTATTGCACTAGCGTTGATTGAATTTATATTCTTTTTTAGGAAAAAAGATGTTATTGTCATTGAAGAAGAAGAAGAGAGTAAACCGCTTATTGCTAAACTTCATGAAATTACAAAATCCTCGCAAGATCTTGCTTACAACTCAGAATATGCTTCTCCTCCAAAAGAACAAGGAAATCAAGGCCTAGAGGGTGCAACAAGAACTAGCTCAGCATTAGTCAATAAAGATGTAAGCACTGTAAATAATTCGAAGCAGAGGACATCTTTAAGTAGGCAGTTTGCAGGAACAAAAAGAAATGCAAGTGGAAGTGTAGTTTATATGGAGACACAGAAAGACACAGACAAAGATTTGTCTGCAGTACCAAAAAATTATGTTGAGCAATGCAGGTCATCAAATGACCAGAAAGTTGTGTCACCAGCAGAGAAATCGTCAGAGGTAATATCAAGCGAGAGTAGCCCAAACAAATTAGGTGTCGTCAGTGAATCGCATGCCAAGAGACGCAGTGATCATGCATCTTTTAGGTCACAAGTGATGTCTCCTGTTGGAAATCAAAAAAGTAGAGAAAGGGATGTAAATAAAGTTAATAATTTGAAAGTGGTAGATTCAGAGCTTGAGAGCAGATCAAGATCACATGATAATGCAGAAAAATATAATGCAACAGAAGAAAAGATTGTTGATGAAGAGAAATTGGTTTGGAATGCTTCAAGTGCTTCATTTCCTAATGAAAACATGGATGATGCTAAAGATGCAGAAAATGAGGCTGGAATGGACGATGATGTTGTCAGCGAGAGGTTTGTTCTTTCAAGATTTCAATTTTTTGTCATGACAATTTTTTTTCGTTGATATAAACATTTAAGTTCCACGTCTTATGTTATTATTTATGATAGTAAAAATTGATGATACTTTTATAATAAGAAAGTAAAAAACAGAGGCATGCAGCAAACATAAAAAATGTATATATATATATTTGAAAGGCTTCAATGTGCCAAAATTTAGTATTTTTTTTGCTGGTTTTTACTTTCTTATTGTTATTGATTAATTATATATATATATATATTTGAATGTTTGAAATAACCACAAGACATGTTCAAGAAATCAAAGCTAGAAAGGATACTGATATAAACTTGATTTTGTAATCAAATTAAAACTTTATATACAAAAATTTTAAATCTTTTTTTGATTTAGTTATGAATATAAAGAAGGTGATGCTGTGTTAGGAAAACCAGATAAAAGTGATATTTGGTATACAGGTGAGAATGTGTTTGATTTCATTGATGTAGTGATTGATGATGTCATTCTTTTGATTTGATTTGATTTGATGTGATTTGCCTTGGTTTAATATAAAGTCATATGATATGATATCATTGAATTGATCAATTGATTGATTGATTGACTGACTGAATGATTGATTGATTGATTGATTGACTGATTGATTGATTGATTGATTGATTGATTGATTTAAAGTTGTTATTGTTCTGTATTATTTTACAGCAAAGATATCAAAAATCATCATCAATAAATACAATCAGGTAATCATTTTATAATTTTAACTTTTACTGGATTCATATTTGTTATACTTAAACTCTGCTATTGTATGTTTCATTATGTGTCAATTGTTGAAAATTGTAATAAAAAATTGATGAGATGAATGATCAGTTAAATGAATGAATTGATTGTTTGATTGATTAAAAATCAAAGAAATGTGACATGTTATTTTTTAGAAAAAGTACCAAATGAAATTTGAATCTGGTTTTAAAATGCATGGGACATTGGCTGGTAACAGTTTAGCACCAATTGCACATCCAAAACCAAGTTCATTGAATGTTGGAAGTCGAGTTGTTGGTATGTGAAATATAAATTTTCAAGTGATTAGTTGATTTGATTGTTTGATTGATTGATTGATCGATTGATTGACTGGTTGACTGATTGATTGATTTACTGACCAATTAATTTATTAATTGATTTATTGATTGATCAACCGATTGATTGATTGGTTGATTGATTGATTGGCTGATTGATTATTTGATTGAATGATTGATTGATTGGTTAGTTAATTGATTAATTGATCGACCGATTGATAGATAGTGATACAGATCATGTTACATTTTAACATTCAAATTTCGTTGAAGGATGGTAGATTGATTGATTAATGATTTCATCTTTTCCCTTTCCATGATTTCATGATTAATGATTCCATCTTTTTCCTTCCAGCAATTCGCCCTAGAGATACAGTTGATGCAAGAATCCAAAAGAAATACGTGAACTTGTGTAAGATTTTTATTCAATTTTTACATCACATCAAAAATTTATAACATATTAATAAAAGAAAAATTTACTGCCAATTTCTAATAGTTTGATTCTTTCATTGAAAGAGGAACTTTGCCATGCAGACTTCCGGTTCCTGTGTTTTGGTATTTGTACTGTCTGAACCTTTGGGACACGAATTTATTTTCAGTTAACTGTTAAAACTCATATAATTCCACGCTTTTTAGGGGGCAGCATAGTCAAATAACTTAGGTGAAAGCGTAAACTATTATAGAAAACTGCCATCAGAACATTCACAATATTTTGTACTTAACCCCCTGAAAAATCATCTTTTCCAGTGTTTGTCATTGGGCCATATGGCCTGTCCAGGGGTAAAAGGTTAATGCTTCTGCAAAAGTATTTCAAATGAAGAATGTCCGTGAACCATGTCGCTTATGACGTAGGTGATCATGAACTTCGAAACTTGCGGCGCTAAAATCTTCGCTACGCGCAGATTAAGTTAAGACGCTTTATCTTTCATCCCTTGCATAAACTTTGTAAGTATTTTATCCACTGCAAGCCCCGTTGTAAAGTTACCTTAGATGAATGCCAGGAATAATGTGCGTTTAATCTATTTGTTGCGTTTTAGATTCTTCCGAGTTTGCAAAAGGGGAAATTCTGTTCGGAGGAATTGTTGTGGAAAGATCGTGCGAAGAGAATAGACATAGGTATAAACATCTAATTGTTGTTGTTGCACCAAAACGTGACGTAATGTGCTTAATGATATGCTATTCATTTGACACTCAACAAAGTATCGAACATTTGAAAATGACCAACGTCTGTCAGAAGCTAATTAAAAGTTTGATAAGGGCAGAATTTCTCGGGTATGGTTGAAAGAAATGTAGAAGACACAATGCTATGAAGAATCCTTGTATGCTGAATGAAATATCAGTATATTTACTGCCACATTGTAATGTTTATTTATTCATTTCGATCACATATCGCTCTGTTTTTATTTCCCCATTAACAGCTTTTCCATAAACCTTTCTATCTTTGTTCCACTGGTCTGGGAACCAACTGAATGTTGAAGGGCCTTAATTTACAAGAAGGTGAAACTTATGAGCCTACTAAAAGTAAAACGAACTATGTTAAACTGGCCCACGGGAGGGCTGGGTCCCCAGACAATAACGCTACATAACAGAACAGAAGGTATCTTTCTGAGCAATAGAACGCAATCTTGCGTTAGAAATTCCCCGAATGCCGTAAATCCCCCCCCCCCTGCCCCCGTCTGGCGCATCCCCCTGATTTCATTGTGAGTTTCTTGTTGTAGATTCCTTGTTGTCTTTGATGATGGATTTGCGCAATATACAACTGCAAAGAAGATGCATCTTGTCATTAATGCAGGTATCCTATTTTGTTTTCTCCGTTTTATGCGGAATACGATACATCATGACACAAACTTCACCATCGCACTCTGTCCATTGCAGTAGCATTTATGGAGTCCCAAGATGGTAACCCAGTCCAGGTCTTGATGTCATCTATCTAGCGACGTTTCGGTCTTCCTCGGTTCCTTTTACCATTGGCGCGGCCTTCGAGGAACAGTTTAGATGGTCCAACTGATGTTCTTTCTATATGGCCTACAATTTTAACTTTCTTTCTTTGATAACGGCTGATAGAGGATTAAGGTTTGTTTGCGATCGTAGACTCTCTATCGTGATATGATCTTACCGCTTACGGCCAGTCATGAATCTCATGATGTTGTTCTGAAAAACTTCGAGTTTACTTGCAGGAATACGGTCATTTTTTTGTTCTCATTTTATTCGTTTTACGTTTATTTTACTTTGTTTGATAATAAAAGGCATGCATAAACAAGCCCTTCTCTTTCACGTTCAAGCCCTTCTCTTTCACGTTCAAGCAAGTCATATGCTTGCCAACTGATGAAAGAAAAGTTATTCTAACTTATTAAGTAATTTTGATAATTTTTCTTGCAGCTGATGATGTTTGGCAAGATGTGTCGATCCATTGCCGGGAATTTATCAAAGAATACCTCGAAGAGTATCCAAATGTAAGTTTATCGCGTGATTGAACGATTAAGTGATTGAATGATCGATTACATGATTGAATGATTGAAAGATTGAATGATCAAGTGATTGAATGATTGATTACATGATTAAGTGATTGAATGATTGATTATATGATTGAATTTTTGAAAGATTGAATGATTAAGTGATTGAATGATTGATTACATGATTAAGTGATTGAATGATTGATTATATGATTGAATGATTGAAAGATTGAATGATTAAGTGATTGAATGATTGATTACATGATTAAGTGATTGAATGATTGATTATATGATTGAATGATTGAAAGATTGAATGATTAAGTGAATGAATGATTGATTACGTGATTAAGTGATTGAATGGTTAATTAAATCAGTGAGTAATGGATCGATGATTCGTTGCTCCATTCTCTTCCAGAGACCTATGCTCAAGGTAAAACCCGGACTATCTGTACAGACAGAATGGAATGGAAAATGGTAAGTGCTTCTGTCATATCTGTCGTCTTATGTATGCAAGTTTAGTTGGTTTACTATCCCTGATTTTAATTCACTTAGGTAAGACATTGTTAAAATCACAGTAACACTATGTTTAACACAGGTAACTCTAATTGTTTTCAGGTTACAAGCAAAAGTCATTGCTGTCGATTGCAGTTTAGTCAAGGTAAATATATTTCACGCAGAATTCACGGCTTTGTTTGCCGATTAAAACGAAATTTAAAAATCGTGAGAAATTATAAGCACCTTTATTGGGCATGAATCTAAAAACTTTTATTTTCTTTACAGATGCTGTTTGATATAGATAAAAGAACGGAATGGATTTACCGCGGGTCAACGCGTCTAGAACCTTTGTATTCTGAGCTGGTAAGAATCATAACAATAATAATAATCATCATCACCATCAACATCATCATTATCATTATTATCATCATCATCATTACCATCATGATCATGATTATGATCATCATCATCACCATTGTCATCATCGTCAATATCATCATCATAATCATCATCATCATCATCATCATCATCATCATCATCATCATTATCATCATCATCATCATCATCATCATCATCATCATCATCATCATCATCATCACCATTGTCATCATCGTCAATATCATTATCATCATCATCATTATCATCATCATAATTATCATCATCATCATCATCATTATTATCATCATCATCATCATCATCATCATCATCATCATTATCATGATCATGATCATCATCACCATCATCTTAATAATCATCGTCATCAATTTGATCACTGTCTCTACCATTATCATGATTAATAAATCTTTAATAACATTGAAACTCATTTTTGCATGACCCGTTTGATGTTTCCTTGATATTCTTAATTGTTTATCATTATTTTAATCCAAGGAACGACGTGACCTCGAAGCACTCAAACCAAAAAATAAACGATCGAATAAAAAGAAGAAAACTGCGGCTTCAAATGCAAAAAAAGTTGAACCATACGTCGAAGATGCCATAACAAAACCATGCTTTGGAATTTCACGATTCAGTAAAACCGATCCTCAAGGTTCATAAACTTGCGCTGTTTATTCTCTCTTCAATCATTAACTCATAAAAGCTTCTTTCATCCTTTTCAAAACCTCTCCTTTTTGTGAGTCTACATTCAATGGTTATTACACATTCAATGATATTTACAGTTGCTTGTTTGCCCTATGCTCTGCAATAGCCATGACCTACAGCTATGATCCTTGTCAGCCTTAAGCATCGGAGGACACTAAATGCCATAACCTATTCGATGCTCGGGTAAGCGTTAGGGTTAGAGTTACGGTTTGGGTTTGGGTTAGCATTAGGGTTAGGGTTAGTATTAGGGTTAGGGTGCACCAAATAGGTTATGGCATTTAGTGTCAGCCCTAAGCATCGCCATAGTATTTTGGTCAATCAAATTGGCCAAGGAACCACTCACCTACTTTGCTGCTTGATATAAGAACAAATTGAATTGTTAAAATTGACTGTTATTTGCATGCTTATGGTATTGAATAGCAGTTGATTAGAAAAATTGCTTCTATATGAATTGTGATTTCACATTTCTAGGGATACAGCAGATCAAGGAATGGGGACCGGTTGTTGAAAAGGTTTGTTTTTGAGAATATAATTGTTCCTCTGCAAACTATAAATACAGGGAGTTAAGAGTGCTGCTCTTTTCCACGCTGCCTTACTTGCAACCAAGAGTTATATTTTTCGAGATTATTTTTGAATTGCTGAGCGCTAAACTGGAGTACAGTAGAACGTGGCAATGGCTAGCTAATTGCAACTTTACGTTTTGATGACTTTTCAAATAAAGGGTTTTTGATCTTTGTCTTGTAAACATAGATGTCTTTTTAATTTGTTTCATTGTTATCTTCTTTCTTGTCAGCCGTCTGCCACTCCACAACATGATGACCCAATGCTATCAGACTCAGATACAAGTATTGTAGAATCACCCTTCAAAGTTGCACACGACAAAGTCGTATCCGACAATAAACAATCTGAGTTCGTGAGTAGGAAAAGGAAGCTAGATATTGTCTTGCCTAGCAATGCATTGGATGTGCCTGCCGATTCACATAACATTGAGACGGGAAATAGCCGAACGCCTACGACCAAAGATAAACCAAGTGGTAAATAACGTCTTCGATCATTATCACTAATTCTCGTCTTAAATTCAACATCTCTTTGGAGCATTTGGTAGTATTCTCTTTAGAATAACGCGGGTATCCAAATCGTAAACAAAAGTCACACTGGCCTGCCTAAGGAGAGCACTACAACAAGTCGTTACAGGTCGATTCCAGCCGCTAGTTAAAAGTGTAAGTGAGTTTCTGTGAAGGAATTAAAGGAGAAGGTAATATTTCCAGTAGGCAAATGGGTCTTGTCAAACCACCTCCAACTAGAGACAAATTTAACTGCCTGGTAGAAAACACTTCTGTTTTTAGAAGGTTTTTCGTCTGTCGTAGAGAAATCCCTTTATCTATCTCATTTGGCCTTCAAGTGCTTTCCATATGATTGTTTTCAACCATTTCCTATTTGAAATTGGTTGTTAGATAAGCCCCAGGCATCATAAAAGACTATGATATAATAAATGCATCCTTGTGTTTGCTTTCTATTCTTAAATGGGCGTTGCATAGTTTACTTTCTTATTTTTGAATAATTCTTTCCTTGTGGCTCTCAAAGGCCGAAATAGGTGGAATTAAGTTTATAATTGTTGCAAGGAGGGCATGAAGGAGTCAATCAGTTTTGTATTCTTCGTTAAACGCCATGCATCGAATTATCACCCTATCACCGTTAGCAGGCAGGAAAACCTGAGAAACATAGAGTACCGATCTCCGAAGGTTTATAGTTACTGTGTGAAAAAAGTATGTTGCAATGGGTGGCAAGCTGGTAGAGCCGCCTGTTTACCTTTCTCCATTTAACACTGAAGAGTAAGCAGGGGAGCAGTATAATATTACAATGGTTAGTCCATTAATAGCACTGTGTGTTTTTAAAGTGTTTTATTTAAAGACCATACTCAGATAACAATTTTATTTTTTACTGCACTTATTATCAAAACTAAAAACTTCCATTTTTAATTGGCCTCTTTTTCAAGTTAAATGTAACCGACACTTTATTTCTTCAGTTTTATCACCCCATATAAGTCATGCGGCTTTTTCCTCGTGTCATAGTTAAGTAGGCTGTGCACTTCAGCAATCATTTCTTATTTATAATTGCGTATTATTGGAATTGCGCTCTAAGGCCACTGCGCAATACTACGCGAGAAAGATGCGTTTTAGACCATGGGTTGACACGCGACTTTTGGAAAGAATGGTGCATTGTTGGAAGGATTTTATCTTGACTGCAAATCAACGTAAAAAATTGGAAAAGTTGGATAGCACTATAGAGATTTTAAAGAGAGCAGCGAAACAAATTTTCAAGGATGTTTGGAGAGATTTTACGAAGTATGCTCTAGGATGGACGCCATTGCTAAAAGCTTGGAATCTTTTCGACTAGAAAGGTACAGGGAGCTAGAAAGTATGAGAAACAATGGATGGTTTGTGTGGCATGCTGTTTGCTTTTTGATTGGCTGGTTGCCAGTTGCCATGGAAAAGAAAAAGAATTAATCAGCTTCATCTATGTAGTGGTAGTACAAATTCAATAAACATGTTTGTTACTAAGTTTCGGATGAGTTGCATTAGTCTTCAATCACAACCTGTTACGCAGGGGAAAATTGAACTGAATGGTCGGACACGAAATGGCGTAAAGACTGACTTCTGGTGCTCTCTATGCAAGTCTTTGCCTGGCCGCGATTTCCGGTTTGATGTGCACATGGTCCTTTGTACATTGTTCTTACTTGGTGAAACTTGTGAGCTTTGGACAGCTTGAGGATATGACAGCCAACGTGCTAAGCAAATGAGTTGATGTTCTTTCCTTGGAATATCGAGAACTGCGCAAGAGAACTGTTGGCAGAAGATGCAAGCTCAAAGAAATGAAATGAAAACATTTGTCTCAAATTATGATTTGGTGGCCAAATATTTGAAAATGGTGCAAAAACCTGGGAACACAGAATATGATGTCACCTGCGAAGAGAAGGGACAACCAATGGGACAATCAATTGCATTGTGCCAACAAAATCTGATCCTGAATTGAATGAAAATAAAGAAATAATTATAATAATGAGAGTTTGTTATTAAATGTAGTAAAAGTAGACAATAATTATTTGGTTGGGTGTACATTTTACGTCACTAGTGCCCAGGCCTCTCATCATCTATGCCCTGATACAATTCGCGATATAATTACGCGATTGGCAGTCGGAGCCGTGTCTGCTTAGGAATGCATGAATTATATTTTATTTTCTTGCCTAAATTTCGTCAAAGCAAGGCCAATTCCGTTTGACATTACGTCACTAGTGCCCAATCCTCTAAGGATTTCTTGAGAACCGAATTCTACGAAATTGGGGCTGATGTATTTTGAAAAATATATGCATTCCATTTGTTTCAAACACTACTAGGGAACTAGGTAGCAGCCCGCTAGAAATAACGCAACTAGTGCCCAGCCCCTACCCAGAGAGATCTACATAGTTAGGAGGAGCTACAGGCCATTTGATATTGAGGCTGGTAACAGTATACAACCCGATATGGGTTTTCTAAATCATGATTATATTTTTTGCACGTTTTTGTCACTTATTCTATTTAAATGATGCCATATTGTCAATGCCTCGTTTGCCTTTGAACCTCATAGCCCTGAATGCTGACAGATGTATGTAGAAAATCCAGTCTTCGTGATCAACAAAGACCATCATTAGATGCCATGTTGACATTGCCTCATTATAGCATTATATCCCCGTAGTGATCGTTCATACTCTAACTCTTGTTGACATGTGTAGGGAAAACGAAAGAGGCCATCAGTCCATCATTCCCCCATTTTTTGAAAGCATTTTGTCTTTTTGGCTAAAAGGAAAGGTTTCTTCAAAGAAATTGAATCTCGCTCCAAAACTGTTGACTCCTTCATTCTCTGATTAATTTCATTACGTCTATTTCAATTGTAATTTCAGATATTTTACCCCAAGGTTTAGAAACTTTTGTAATTAGGTTTTTCATCCTTATGCCATCCTTAGGTGTGGAGTTTATCATTTTCGCAGGAGGGAGGTGACTGTACAATATTACTTATTGCCAATTGGGTATTATTGAATGAAGAAACGAGAAGTTAAGATTTTAAAATGATTGTAACAAGGTTACGATTTCAGAAAAGCGTGACTTTAAAACGAAATGACACAGATATAAAAAACGCTGTCGATTTAGATGAATTTTCATACCCCTCAACGCCACGCCTATCTTTATTCTTGGGTAATCTTCCGCGGAAATTAGCTAGAGCCAACTTAGTTTAGACATTAAAATTAAAATTAAAATTGATTTTTGCACTATTGAATCATGTAAAAGAATCTTCTACTTTGAATTTGAGCTTCAAAATTAATCATTCAGCAGATATTTCTTAGAAGACCAATCATAGAACTATATAGTGATACATCCGGACAGGTCCGACCGTAATAACACCGGACAGTAAGAACTCTTTATATAGATTCCCATTGAAAGGAACCCTGCATGTCAATGAATGATAACTGCGGACAGCGGACATTTGTACACTGTCCGCAGATCTTTCCGTACAATACAGGCTTGTGTACAACTCTGCTGATAGCATATTTTCAAGTTAGAAGATTCTTATCCAAGAAATGTGGGGTAAATTTTATAACTTTCAGATTTAAAATGTAAGAATTTGTTAGTATTCTTTTTGTTAAAAGTTTTCACAAATGGCAGTGTTTGATGCAGACGATAATCGTACCGACCCGTCTTCCCGATCCCGACCCGATTCCATCCATCAAAACACGACAATCACCCGACAAATCCTTGATTTCCATCAAACTTAAACACGGCACGATGCCTACCCGATCCATTCCCAACATCCACCCGACTCTGACTCCCTCTCGTCCCTTACCCGACCCTCTCCCGACTGTCCGACCTGATCCAACCTCATCCAAGTGCCCCTCTTCGTTTCACTTTCTCCGCGCCATCTTCTCCTGATACCATCATCACCGTCATCTTCTGCATGAAACTCACACCAACCACCGTCTTAATATTTTAATATTTTAACATTGCATTCCTGTAATGATTTTTACAAGAATGTTTCTGATTTTTACAAGACAAGTATTTTTTGCTCGATTAAATTTAGTCCATTCATATCATATGCTATTATTGCACTTGTTACTTTGTAGTTGGTTTTTTTTTCGTTGTGCAATTTTCACAAATGATATTCATGCCTCCTGAAGAATTCAGATGAAAATCAATGTCATTTGTAAAATGTTCTTCGATAAATTTTTATATTTAGTTACAAGTTCTTAAATTATAGTATCCTGTATATAAGAAACTCGAAGAATGTCTCTTTTCTGTTTTTGTTTCTTCAATAAATCAGAACAATTTGGGTTTAACTCGGGCGTGATTCTGTGATAACTTAAAATATTTTTGATTGCGTTTTTACTACAGGCAATTAGTTTAGGCCTTACAACTTCGAAGGAGTGTTGCATATAGGGCTAATCGAGGCCAAATTATCGGAATTGTACCACCAACTTCGTTATTATTTACCTAAAAAAAAAATTTTAATAAATAAGTATTTTGTCGTTGTTGGAGGAGAATTCTTGTAATTTGTCTTTTGAGAAATTTGCGTTAAAATCTAGGGTTATCGCCAGCACCACAGATGACGCCAGGAAATTCGCCATTGTCAAAGCAGCCGCCCGCCCGCCGGCCAATTCAACGCCACTCAAGTCAGAGCTCCATTGATTCAACTGCCTCCGACAGCCAGCTGTTGCTAAGAAACAAGAAACAAGGGAGACTGGAACGACGACTTAGTAACCATTCGATACAATCCACCCAATCAGATCGGACGGATTTGCAATCACGTGGTATGAACCAAGCCAGACGTAAGTCAAGCAGCTCTGACGTAAACATTTGCCAAGGCTCGTCAAAATCGGCAATGAAGATCGCCATTTCAAAAAGTCCATCATCAAAAACGAAAGCTTCGAATGAGGTAAGGATGAAAATGATTGATTAGTGATTGATTGATTAATTGATTAATGTGTTGCAAAATTAATATCATTTGTTATAATGTGATATGATATGATAAAATGATATCACACATTATTAAATAATATAATATAACATTATATATAATGATAGGATGTAATTCAATATAATGTATTATCGGATGATATAATATCATATGTCATATTATATGTATCATTATTATATGATGAAATATAATGTATATAATATGATATGAAATAATCTAACATGATAGGGCATAATATATGATATATGAAATGATATGATCTAATATTATACAATACAACATAATAAAATATGCTATGTTATAACATAGTTCAAAAGGCACTCAATATTTAATCGATAAAATCAACGTCATTTTTGTTCGATTCTTTTTCTTTCGATTCTTTACAGAGAAGTCCTACAATTCGAACAACTCAACGCCTCATTCTGCCACGCCCTCCTGTGCAACAACAACTACAATATTGGAGCATTCCAAATAATACTGGGCATTTACAATTACGTCAGGTTTTTGTGCCCAGATTAGCAATCAACCAATTGAATTTACCCCGTGTACAACTGCAACCACAATTCCCTGGCAATGTGATTACACTTGGAAGTTTGACACAAGCATTTCCAAAGATCAAAGGTGGAGATTGAGTTGTTAACCAATCAGTGTCATTTGCTGCATTGAATTGAATTGTATTCTATTCTGTTCTATTCTATTCTAATCTATTTTATTTTATTGTATTCTATTTTCTTTTATTGTATTGTATTCTACTTTATTGTATTGTATTGCATTGCATTGTATTGCATTGCATGGGACTGCATTGTATTATATTGTATTGTACTGGACTATATTCAATCTTATTTTTGACCGTATTGTATTGTTGTATTGTATTGCCATGTATTGTATTTTATTGTATTTTATTTTATTGTGTTGTAATGTATTGTATTATATTGTATTGTATTGTATTGATCGTATGCTATTGTACCATAATGTACTTTATTTTATTTCATTTCATTTTATTTTTTTGCTTTTATGTTCTATTACATTGTATCTCCTTGTTTTGTTTTGTGTTATACCGTACTTTTGTAAATTTTCAATTTTATATTTAATTAATAAATAACTAATTACCGCGAGTTGCCTACAAAACTGCGAAAGATGAAGTAATGGACGATGCGAGATCAAGCAACTCGTAGTTTTAATGGCATGTTTCGATTTTATTGTCATTTCTAATTCTGTTTTGTTCTGCAGGACCCCATGAGTGCACCAGATCGTGTATTCTTCATGTTCAATTGTCACCAGCTGAAAAACAAAAACATAACCCCCTGTCAATTCCATTGTTACTTGGATGGACAAGGTATTTCTTCGTTTGTACAACTTTTAACTTTATAAACCTTCTGAAAAGTCTACTAAATAAACTATTTATAGTTGGATAGTCCACGAACTTGTCAACGTTGACAAAGACACGATTATGTCCCATAAACTGACACCTTTCACCGATTAATCTTCAGGTCACCCGAATATGTCCAACAATTAGCACCCAATTGTTTGTAAGCTGGGATAAATTTGTCCATAATACTGATAGTCTCAACATGAGAAGAAACGGGCTCATTCTAATAATGCGAAAGGTTCCCAAGAACCTCCAAAGTGATGACATTTACTTTATTGCAGGGAGACTGCTAAAAGAAAACCAGGATATCATCGAGATATTTATTATCGCGCACCTTGTAGCAGAAGACTTGTAAGTATAGATGTCATCTTCATCAAGGCTGTTTACATCATTTTACATCTTTTCGTTGAATTGGATGTGATATCAACCCAATTATCTTTCACTCATTTTTTATATTTTTTACGTCTATTTCGTTTTGTGCTGTTTCGAAACAATTTAATTTTTCCGTTTTGATTTTTCAGCGGAATTTATCAGAAGTGTCAAAGTTCCGTAAGTTTTGAACCGTTGTACGCTCCCCGTCTTGTAAAACTTTCTTTTTTTCAACGAAATTCAGCTACTTTGATTTAACATAATCAATTATACTACCCCCTAGCAAGCTGACCAAAAGCATCAGTTGCTACTGTATAACTGTATTATAACCGGGGGTATTGAGGTTGACATGGTATACTGTAATATCATATCTTTATGATGTCATATTTTTGCAGTTGTCAAGACAAATGCTACAAATGTCACTATTGATCAGTTTTCTTTCGATTCTTCAATTTCATGCAGAGATCAGAATGCTGTCTTCCGTGTAAGCAAGACTTTATTTTTATTTTGAGATTAAAAAATGATAAATTGTTGCAAAATTTGAAAAATGATTTGATTTTGTAATCCATTGTTTCTTTTTGTTAAAATTGTAAAAATTAACCAAAGATTTATTTTTTGTTACAACAGATGCCTTTCCGGCGCATCGATGACATTTCATATGGAAAAGAAAGAGTTCCAATTCCCGTGAGTTTTTCGAAGTTTCCAGACTTTCGATGTATTTCGAACTTTTAACTGTTGTGGTCAGAATTTTATGTTTTAAGTACCGGTATTGATCTCTGGCCTGATTATCACAATGAGTTAAAAATGGTACATCCTAATCTCCTGCTTAGCATTCAGCATCAAATGGAGATGAGTATGGCAGCTAAACGTACAGTGCTACCAATAGACTAGCCATTGTAACATTATACTGCTCTCTTGCTAAGCATTCGGCATTAAATGGAGATGAGTATGGCAGCTAAACGCACAGTGCTACCAATAGACTAGCCATTGTAACATTATACTGCGCTCTTGCTAAGCATTCGGCATTAAATGGAGATGAGTATGGCAGCTAAACGCACAGTGCTACCAATAGACTAGCCATTGTAACATTATACTGCTCTCTTGCTAAGCATTCGGCATTAAATGGAGATGAGTATGGCAGCTAAACGCACAGTGCTACCAATAGACTAGCCATTGTAACATTATACTGCTCTCTTGCTAAGCATTCGGCATTAAATGGAGATGAGTATGGCAGCTAAACACATGGTGCTACCAATGGACTAGCCATTGTAACATTTTACTACTCTCCTAATAAGCATTCAGTCTAAAATGGAGATGAGCGTGGCAGCTTAACACACTTATCAGTAGACTTGCCAAGTAACTAAAGCTTTCTTTTTATCACCCATCGGTATCCTGTACATAAATGTCTTTGAATTTCTTTGCAGTGTGTCAACGAAAAATCAGATGAATTGCCGCCTGTTGTGGAATACATAAGTGACAGAATAATTGGACAAGAAATCGACATAAACACTGATCGAGGATTTCTTCCTTGTTGTGATTGCACTGATAATTGCCAGGTAATCAATGTTTGCTGATTATGAATCAATGAGTCAATCAATGAATCAATTTATCAATCAATCAATCAATCAATCAATCAATCAATCAATCAATCAATCAAGCAAGCAAGCACCTGAGCATTTATTCAATCAATTAATCGATCAATCAATCAATCAATCAATCAGTCAATAAAGCACCAGAGCAATTAACCAATCAATCAATCATTTAATCGATCAATCAATCTATCAATTAATCAATTAAGCAGTAAATAAATCATGCTTTCTTTTGATTCCAATATGGGGTAATTGGCTATTTCGTTGCGTCATTTTTCAAGATTCTCATACTCAACGAATTTTATTCCAATTATGTTTGCTTTTCTGTTTGCAAAATATTGTTTCCAATTTTGTTGTGTTCAACATCACGTTTTAAGTTTTAAGAAGCAGTTGTTCGATTGCCATGTTGTTTTTTGCAGGACAAAACAAAATGCGCCTGCATTCGATTAACAGTGGACTCCAGCGATGCAATTGATGGAAAAGTTGATGAGCATACGGGATACCATTACCGCCGTTTAAAAGAATGTGTTACGACTGGGTAGGATGGTGCTTGGGAAAACATTTCATTCAATGCCAATGTTATATCGCAGAATGGGGAAATATGTTGATTATTATAAAGCAAGGAAAATCTTGCGGGAATCGGAAGTTTTACTTGATACCGAAGAACAAAGACTGCAACAAAAAACATCTACATTTTGATGAGTCTGTTGATGACAATTTTCTCTAAGTTCATTGTAAAATTCTTTAGGTATAATCGATAGTCGACACAGACCTGTATAGAGTTAGGTATAAATTATTTATAGACGTAGAATTGTACAGCCACAGAATAGTGTCTAACTCTAGCGATTTATTGCGATTTACTTCAAGATTTTGTCATCAACATGGGCTCAACAAAATGGAGATGTCTTTACGATAAAAAAATACCGAAAACTTGCAGGTTAAAATTTTGAATGTGAAAGAACTGTCACATAAATAACAGAAACATGCTATGATCAAGATGATATCACACATAACGTTTGCTGCAAAATACTCACTTTCTTACTTAGAAAAGACAGACTGCTTTTTAAGGAATTGTCAGATGTGCTTTAGAAGAATTGAAAATTACTGTTGTTCTGTTTTGCAGTGATCAGTGTCATGTAGACAAAACTGTCTAGATATAA
>OZ025198.1:7324321-7359321 GCA_964019065.1 Catostylus mosaicus
TTACGTCACCAAGAAGCTCAACAGGTAAGCCACTAAGGTCTTATTGACTGAGAAAGGATTAACCATTTACTGGTCATAGAGACTTTGATTTGTATAGCATTAAAGGACATTAAGGTCTTATTGATTGAGAAAGGGTTAACCATTTACTGGTCATAGAGACTATGATTTGTATAGCATTAAAGGACATTGAGGTCTTATTGACTGAGAAAGGGTTAACCATTTACTGGTCATAGTGACTATGATTTGTATAGCATTAAAGGGCATTAAGGTCTTATTGACTGAGAAAGGGTTAACCATTTACTGGTCATAGAGACTATGATTTGTATAGCATTAAAGGACATTGAGGTCTTATTGACTGAGAAAGGGTTAACCATTTACTGGTTATAGAGACTATGATTTGTATAGCATTAAAGGTCATTGAGGTCTTATTGACTGAGAAAGGGTTAACCATTTACTGGTCATAGAGACTATGATTTGTATAGCATTAAAGGACATTGAGGTCTTATTGACTGATAAAGGGTAACCGTTTACTGGTCATAGAGACTATGATTTGTATAGCATTAAAGGACATTAAGGTCTTATTGACTGAGAAAGGGTTAACCATTTACTGGTCATAGAGACTATGATTTGTATAGCATTAAAGGACATTGAGGTCTTATTGACTGATAAAGGGTAACCGTTTACTGGTCATAGAGACTATGATTTGTAAAGCATTAAAGGACATTAAGGTCTTATTGACTGAGAAAGGGTTAACCATTTACTGGTCATAGAGACTATGATTTGTATAGCATTAAAGGACATTAAGGTCTTATTGACTGAGAAAGGGTTAACCATTTACTGGTTATAGAGACTATGATTTGTATAGCATTAAAGGTCATTGAGGTCTTATTGACTGAGAAAGGGTTAACCATTTACTGGTCATAGAGACTATGATTTGTATAGCATTAAAGGACATTGAGGTCTTATTGACTGATAAAGGGTAACCGTTTACTGGTCATAGAGACTATGATTTGTATAGCATTAAAGGACATTAAGGTCTTATTGACTGAAAAAGGGTTAACCATTTACTGGTCATAGAGACTATGATTTGTATAGCATTAAAGGACATTGAGGTCTTATTGACTGATAAAGGGTAACCGTTTACTGGTCATAGAGACTATGATTTGTAAAGCATTAAAGGACATTAAGGTCTTATTGACTGAGAAAGGGTTAACCATTTACTGGTCATAGAGACTATGATTTGTATAGCATTAAAGGACATTGAGGTCTTATTGACTGATAAAGGGTAACCGTTTACTGGTCATAGAGACTATGATTTGTATAGCATTAAAGGACATTAAGGTCTTATTGACTGAGAAAGGGTTAACCGTTTACTGGTCATAGAGACTATGATTTGTATAGCATTAAAGGACATTAAGGTCTCATTGACTGCGAAAGGGTTAACCATTTACTGGTCATAGAGACTATGATTTGTATAGCATTAAAGGTCATTGAGGTCTTATTGACTGATAAAGGGTAACCGTTTACTGGTCATAGAGACTATGATTTGTATAGCATTAAAGGACATTGAGGTCTTATTGACTGATAAAGGGTAACCGTTTACTGGTCATAGAGACTATGATTTGTATAGCATAAAAGGACATTGAGGTCTTATTGACTGCGAAAGGGTAAACCATTTACTGGTCATAGAGACTTTGATTTGTATAGCATTAAAGGACATTAAGGTCTTATTGACTGAGAAAGGGTTAAACATTTACTGGTCATAGAGACTATGATTTGTATAGGATTAAAGGACATTGAGGTCTTATTGACAGAGAAAGGGTTAACCATTTACTGGTCATAGAGACTATGATTTGTATAGCATTAAAGGTCATTGAGGTCTTATTGACTGATAAAGGGTAACCGTTTACTGGTCATAGAGACTTTGATTTGTATAGCATTAAAAGCATTTTGTAAAAGATAGGAATTTAGATCCTATTATTTTTATTTTTTAAGAGATGTTTTCATCTTGATGTTTCTTAATTTAAAAGGTGGCCATTTTGCAAGGAAAACTCTCAAACTTCAAATAACTCCACCTGGGCAACAGCAACAACATCAACAACAACAACACAATGAACAACAACAGCAGCAACAAAAAGATATCGTAATAAACAAATCCACGCGGCAGTTGTTTGGGGAGGAGCAATGTTACGTCATCGATGCTAAGTCATTTGGAAATATTGGCAGATATTTAAACGTAAGTGTGATAGTGTTATTAAGCATCACCATCTTAATCATCTTGATCATTTTATTAATGCTTTAATCTTGTCTATCAAAAATTGTATATCACGTAACCAAAAAGTCCCCGTCCGTTTTTGTTTGTCTCTTTTCGTTTGTAGGTTTGTCTCATATTGAACGTCAGATTGAACGGTGGTTCATGTTTACATACTATAAGAAACTCCATGAGAAGTTTTCTTCATTAGTTTCATTTACCTTTGCCATCACCTCGATCTGACGTCTAATATGAAGCAGACCTAAGTATCGAATTGTTCTTATTATCCGTAGTGTTGTTTCTAGTTCTTTAGTTTCAGTTATTTAAGTTATTTTTATTTTGTCTTTTATTTATGTTAATCCCCTTGGGGTAGACATGGCCTTTTGCTCCCCTGGGGTGTTCGTCCCAGTAGTATTGTAAAGTAATTATTGTAAGTATTGTAGACCTTAAATATGTATTGTAGTATTTTATTGGAATATATAAAAAAAAAAAAATGTCTACTTATAAAACTTTTTTCTCCTTTTCTTTCACAGCACAGCTGCATGCCAAACTTATTTGTTCAGAATGTTTTTATAAATACACACGATCTGAGGTTTCCATTTGTGGCATTCTTTGCCCAGCAGTAAGTCTCATAAAAATTATTTCTCCTTTTTTACAGTTTTGAGATTGGCAAATTAAAGGGGTTTTTGGTTTAGAAAGAATACTTTATCAACATCATCATCATCATCATCATCTTCATCATCATCATCATCATCATCATCATCATCATCATCATCATCATCATCATCATCATCATCATCATTATCCTGATCATCATCATCATCATTATCATCATTATTATCATCATCATCATCATCATCATCATCATTATCATCATCATTATCATCATCATCATCATCATCATCATCATTATTACTATTATTACCATAATATCATCATAATATTCTCATTTATTTCATTTTTCTTTCAGAAACATTCCCGCCTTGTCAGAACTAACATGGGACTATTCATACGAAGTTGGCAGTGTACCTGGAAAAGTCTTGCAATGCCACTGCGGAGCAATTGAATGCAGAGGCAGATTACTTTAGGTAAAATTACTATTAAACTTGTAGTTAGGATGGACATTTTAGCCAACTGTTTTTTCAATTCTTGTAAATAAGCTTTTATTAACAGAAAGTAATTTATGTCAAATAGACTGAGATGAACAATCCTTACGAGAATCAAACCTCAAATTTATGTTTTGAATAAGAATTGAGCTAATGATGTCAGTACGTCCAAGGCAAAGAAATTCAGCGCTATTCCAAGGCAAAGGTATTCGGAAATACAGAAAGTCCTTGATTCAATATCTTTTTATAACCCCTCCCCCTCAAATAGTTTGTATAACCCCCTTGCGTAGCCCCCCTGATGTAACCCTCTTTTTTTATCTAGCTAGTTAATCCGCAAACTCAGGACTACAGTGTCCTAAAATGCCCCGAATTAAGAAGCCTTTATTGGGCAGATTCGATGATTTCGGTACGTCTTTATTTGCAAGGACTGATTGTGTAATACACAAGTCGTATCCTTTTATGTTATTTTACCTCCATTTTATTTGTATTTCGATGATATTAATTACAGGTGTGGCGTATGTAGACTAAAGTGTCTTTTTCTCTTCATTTCTTAATAAAAGTGATCATTCTTCTCATCTATAATGCCCATTGCGATAAAGAAAAAAAGCAGTCTTATTGTTGCAGTTTGACTTTATATTTTCTCGAGTTTTTGAGCAGGCAGGATACTCCATTGTAGGTTAAAGCAAGGCGCAAATATCAAGTCTATACTGTGTCGTTTCCTCATGAAAATACTTTTGAGATTAAGTATATACTGTTTCGTCTATTTCGCAGCCCCTTTTACTGTTACAGGACACTTCTTGACAAGGTCCTAGGCCAGAAAGGGGGCTAGCAGGCTTAGTCCCCCAAAATAAATGATAAAACAAGAGAGATAATTGAAAAAAAGCCAATTTTGTTGTAATTATGGAATTCAGCCCATCCCCAGCAAATGTTGTCTTGCCGCGGGCTTGCTTCTTATGTTCTTTTAAATTTCAACTCATGCAAATGGGCTTTATTCAACGGCGTTTCTCAATTTCCGTTCAACCTTTTTATGTTGACTAGTTTCGTCGTAGGGCGTGCTTCGGACATCCGACCTATCTTAAACACACACTGCTCTATTCTCTTGCGAAATTCCATCTACGTGAATTATACTTTCCGCGCGGAAATCCTGGCTTCCGTAGCCGATGTTCAAGATTTAAGTGCTATTAGTGTTAAATACAATATATATTGCATTTGTATTCTGCCTCTATGGTGTTGTATGTCTCCCTGCAGTACAATCGTTTATTCTAGGGTAAGGGGGCAAGATCTTGGGAATAAGGGCAAAACAATTACAAAATATAGCAATTTTTCTGACGGCAACAAGGGCAAGGTACTAAGTACCGAAAACACGAGTTGGATCAGGATTTATTCCAAAGTCGAATTTTCTTATAAATAAAGTTGAATATCGAAGCTCTTTGAAACAGTATGGGACAATTGAACAGGGAACATTTGAAATCCCCCTTCTAAACCACTCGGTTTTAAAAGAGATTGTCTGGGCTGGGTCACGGATTCAGCTGCCTATCAAAAAACGTGTTTTTGTGTCTTCTTAGCATTCAACTGTGATGTTTACGTAGAAATCATGTGCTTAGAAAGTTCGCCTGTACTTGAAATCGCCCGTGCAAGAAATAGCAAACATAAGTAGGCATGAATATGCTATCATGACTCAGAGTTTTGTTGCTTTTTTCTACATCATGTGAGGCTTTTTACGTATTATCAGCTGACTGCTTCGCACACGGCTTCGCCAAGAGGTGTTCATTTAAAGCAAAAGGCGTTTTCTTCAACCAAAAGAAGATGAATAATCTAGAAACGCCCACCCATTTGCTGAAAACTCTATTAAAACCAGCTGCTCACCGCCGAAGAATACAATTTTTTACGCAAAGATAAAACTTTATAACAAAACACGAATTTCAGAATTCTTGATTGCTTTGTTAAACAGCTAGCAACAGCGAAGAAGGTTGCTAAAACATTTTAAAGTAAAAAAAACCACGCCCAAACCACTCCCTATTTCTTCTTTGTTTGCGCACATTAGCAATTCTAGACCTGCGGAAGGTCAAACACCCTTGTAAGATTTGGAAAAACATAGTTTTCAGAATTTAAGGCCATGAGAGTCGCTTCTAGCGATTTCTCGACGGCTTCAAGTTTCCTCAGTTTCAACAGATTTTTTCCTGATTTGTTTTCTGACTTATTTTTATTTTGTTTAACTTGATCTTGTGATTTTGACGGCGCTTTATTTTACTGATCATTTTATCTGATTTGATTTTGCTTCACTTTAAAGGCCTCACAAAAATGTAATAATCAAGCCTAGGGGGGAAAAGCTTACACAGAAAATCTGATCCAATCGCCTCCCGAGATTTGATAAAATGCCCCCCATAGCATCAATATATTTTGGGCTTGCTGACTTTTGTAGCAATCGAACGTATTAATCTTCTAGCATCTTCTAGGAACTGAATCACAGCATAGAAAGATCTAATTATGATAAAATATTTGTCCAAGAATCCTTTTTGAATCTTTATCCTTATGCAAATCTTTATGATTTTTGCTCAGCTAATCCCATACACATTTCATCCGGAATTATTTGGAATATTATGAATTTAAAATATTATCAATTTCAATTCATATTTTAATCCTTCAAGCTACTGTTGGTAAATATTGAAGCTCCTCTCAGCCCACCCACCCCCTATACCCAATTATTCAAGCCTGCCCGAGTCTTTGCCGAGTCGCATGTTGAACTAAGTCGTGGCTCCTGTATCTGGTATTATCTTTCAATGGGAGAATTACAAAATATACCGCAGTGTTTTAATCCGCTTCCGCAAGTTCCCGACGAGCCATGACAGGTCAAGGGCAAGTTAGAGCAAAGAAATCATTTCCAAACATGTCTATAGTTCTCCATGTTTGTCAAAAAGAATACGTGACTTAAAGGCCGGGTTACACGATCACTTTTTTCCATCACTGTTTTCGATATTGGACTGATATGCTGAAAAGTGATCGTGTACCCGGTCTTCAAGGGCATTGGCAGCTCAAAGGTGACTTGCTCTCTCAACAGGGAAAGAGAGGAGTGTACAATGTGGGTTTGACATTGCAACCCTTATTATTCTAACAGCCTGTTGTTGTTTGATGTCAGTCAATACAGTAAAGCCGAATAGGTAAAAATATAAATGGATAACAACACACTTATGTTTTGGCAAAGAGGTGAGGGTTATACCCTAATTACTAATAAGCTGAACGGTTTTAAGGTCAATAACATGGACATAACATAACAGAAGGGGGCTGGGGCTACTGTTACGTCACTTTGAGCAGGAGTTAAAGGATGCAGCTGGTAACAATGTGCTTTATATGTTTCAAGGCCATAGCTCACAGCAGGTGAAAGGCGTTATGCAAGCAAGGAGCTGTCAATCAAGATCAGATGCTTTAGATTGTTGCTACGCAGCGAATTCACGAACACGAAACAATAGGAACGCGGTGGCCACACGCCGGAAGTTACATCATATATGCATAGCTGTCAATCAAAGTCACATGTTTAATTATTCATCCGTGACGTCACGGACTGTCAATCCAAAGTAGTTATAGTTGTCATGTTTCAGAGGAAGGTTGAAGTTTGGTTTTCCAAATTTTAACTATTCTAGAAATGACGTTGTAAAATATTTTAAATTTCTTCAAAAACCAAAAAATTGCAAAGTTATCAAGAGTCAAAAATTTATGTAAAGATTTCTTAGAAGTTAATTTCGAAAATCTTTTGGCTCTTAATTTTGCTTTCTAAAATATTGAAATCTTGTTTTGCAAGAGACAAGGAAGTTGGTCATCATATTCAGGAAACTGCTAGTACTAATTTCGAGCTGAAAGAATTGATGAAAGCTAAGCGTGAAGTTCAAAAGCAAATTTTTATGTTACAGAAATTTTGAATGTCTATATCCGGAAAAATTACTTCGAAATATCAAAACTCGAAGAACTTCTAAAAGTTTGTTTAAAGAGACGCTTATTAATTTAATGTTGATATAACATTTTTATTCTAGTTTATTTGTTCGGAATTTTGAGCTACTGGCATTAGTCAGAATCCTGTTGGTTGCAAAGCAGAGTTTGAGTCTTTGGAAATTGGAGTGAACCTTAGCAAACTTTGAACAGATATAATTGAATAGATATCGTTGGTTTTCATCAAATGGATTATTTCAGGGTGTAGTAAAGGTACTAATTATTTATAAGAACCTGATGAATGCAAAGGTAATAATGTTGTTTTTATTTTGGCATGCATGAAACAAAGTGATTATTTTGGTAACTTCTGCTCTTGGCAAGTTTTCCTTCGCTTTTTTCAAAATTTTTATCGGTTCATTGAAAATAAAGCTTTCGTTTTTAAAGCGTTTTGGAATTTAAGAATTATATGCCAGAAATTTGTCAAGTTTTCCTTCAAAAAACGCTTTGAAAAAAGAGCAAAAGATTATGGAATCGCTGGTTAGCTACACGACATGTATGACATTGAAGATGTTGGTCAACATGTTTTATCACTGCCGTGGCAAAGATCTTTTTTGACTTGGAAACGGGCCAAAGTCTGTCGCCAATTATCAACTCGAAATTGCGTTAAAACTCATCCAAATTTATGTCTGCTGAAAAAGCAATCTTCGTTTTACCATGGACAATTCAACGGATGAGAATAAATTAGAAAAGTTAGATTTATCAGCGACGAACACGGAGGAAAATTTAGCGGACTCATTACACTCAAATTTTGATGGAAATCTTAATGGGGAGGTTGCTAGTGAAAACGATGGAATTAAAAGCGATGATTCCTCGCAGCCTGAAACTCTCTCAGAGCAACTATCTGCTGTAACAAGCAAGAAGGATAACAACTCAAAGTTTTTTATCTGCGGGATTTGTAATTTGAATGCAGTTGCCGGTGGTACTTCGCCGAAATTGCTGCCGTGCTTGCATTCGTTTTGCGAAAAATGCCTTCAACAGAAATATGATCAGCAGAAGGATGCTACTACAGATAATACCGATGGCTCTTCTCTCAATCCAAGACTTAAATGCCCTTCATGCGGGCAGGAATTTCTCGTTTCGAGCAACGGGGTAACTGGTTTCTTGAACAACCAGTTTATTATCGAAGCATCGACTGGAGTTGAGCGAGAAATTGAACAGTTAGGCCAAAAAGTATGCACCTCGTGCGAAGATGAAAGTGCTGCCCATTCGTTTTGCAGTCAATGCCGGGAATGGCTTTGTGATACCTGCGTACAGGCGCATCAACGAGTCAAAGTTACACGAGATCATATCATTAAAAGTACGGAGGAATATGAAAATGATTCTGATTTGAAGGAGCCAAACAAACCGGCCACAAGCCCAGATCAAAAGCCATTGTTTTGCAAGATGCACCCTCATGAACAGTTACGGTTATTCTGTGCAACTTGCGATAAACTTACGTGTCGAGATTGCCAACTCGTCGAGCACAAGGATCATAGATATCAGTTTATTGACGAAGCTGCTAGCAAACATCGTGAAGTTATGAAAAAATTGTTGCAATATTTAAAGGTTAATTTAGGCCTGTTGAATGACACGGTCAAAGATGTTGAAAATGTTGCCACACGACTCGAAGAAAAGGAGAAGGAATTGGAAAAAGATATAATGAAATCCTTTGAATCTGTAATTAAATCTTTGAAACATAGAGAAAGAGTTCTGATTGCAGAACTGCAAGGTCTTGTGCAGAATAAATTAGGACTTCTAGCAAAACAGAAGAAGGATTTAACACAAATGAGCACAATTTTAGAACACAACCACGACTTTGCAAGCTATGCCATTGAAAATGGCAGTGATGTGGCATTACTATATTGCCGCAAGGTCCTTGGCACACGGTTGCACAATTTAAATAGTTTGAAATACCGGCAAAGACCTTTGGCTTTCAATGATCTTAGATTTGCTTTGGATGTTGATAAAATGTGCGGCTACATTGCTAAGATAGGAACTGTATATTCGCAAGAAGATTTGCAAAGACGAATGGAACAGTATGGCATCGCATCAAAATCTACAAATTCATCCTCTGCAACAACAGCTGCATCATCGCATACCACAGCATCGCAAGGAAGCAATCTGGCACAAGTTGTCCGAGATTTACGACCAGGTAGTAATCAGGGAACAGTGAAACATGTTGCTGTTGTAAGTAGCAGTAACAAGGTGATACCAAATAAACTGAACCCTATTGAAGCTATGTCAGCTGTAAACAAACGTATTTCGGATTCAGCCGCAACATCTAATGCACCAACGCAATACATTGCACTGTCATCTCCAGGAATACCTCATTATGTACCAAAACACAGCCGTCCTGCTTCGAATGGTCATTATTCTGGTACTAATCAAATTGTCTTGTCACATGTGACGTCGAACCACCAACCCCATGAACCAACAAGTGCAAGTAAAAAAAATGAATTTGTTTTTCACCCATCAAAGTTTATGGGTTCAAATTCTGTCTCAAGAAAAGATTTTTCAGATTTGACTGCTCAACAATCCAGAAGTACAAAACCGAATTCGTTTACTTCTGTTCCATTAAACTTACCCAGCTGCATATCAGCAACATTAGCCAACATGCAGAATATTGGGAATGACAGGAAGAAGTCACCACATGATAGTTTTTCAAGCCAGAAAAGGTCTCCAACTTCAATAAGTCAGCTGATTAAAAAGGTGCAAACCGACTCTGAGAAGCAAATTCTTCAAAGTAAATCAATCATTCTTGATTCTGGTTATGCAGCTTTGAGTCAAATCCGCCGATCACCAGATGAGTCACAGCCGAGATCAAAATCAAGCGGAAGTGAAAGCAGTTCTTCAGGATCTGCTCCACAGCATGCTGCAAATGGTGACATGCAAATTGTAAAACAAGAAAAACTAGACAGCCCACCGTATCAACATTGCATGCAAAGTTTTGCAGTGAAAACAAATGGAAGTTTTCTTTTGATGGTGAGTTTCAAATTTTTGGGCTTCCATTTTCTTTGTTTTTTTTTAATATACCTGCAGATCGTTTGGAATATTTGGCTTCTTGAACAGATGTGACTGCATTCACAATTGTCTTCCATTTTTCTCTTTCTTGGGCAGCTGTCATGGCCTCAGTTATTATCCTAGACTATTATTCATATCAAATTTGCTGGAGTTATTCAGAATACAAAATGGTCTAAATAATATGAGAATTCTATTGCAGAATATCAGTTGCTTTTCAGGGTTTATTGGATAGTACCAATGACAATTTTGATTGATTTGACTAAAATTTTTTCACCCTATTCCTTGATCACATCCATTGTTTTATTCTGTACTTGGGCAAGCTTGTGTTACTTTTCGTCATAAAATCCTTCCTTGCACGAAAACCATTTCATTAAGCATAGAATCATTCTAAACAGGAAAAATAAAAGCATATGTGATAGTTACAAGTGGAATATGATTGAGAAAGTATTCATGTGATCAGTTTTGCATGTCATGTGATCGATTATGGCTGTCATGTGATCAATTATGACTGTCATGTGATCAATTGTGACTGTCATGTGATCACTGTTGGCTCCACCAATAACATTGTTTCAAGAAGGCCATCACTGGACATATTTGGGTCAACATGATTTTTCTGAGAACTATTAAAGATTTAGTCATGTTCAGAGTGGTCCTTGTTCTTCCATTTCGGTGCAGGATTCATTTATGAATGCTTTTGTTTCAAGTAAAATAGAAAAAACTCCATGTCTTCAATATTGTTTTTCAAAATAGTTTCAGAATTTCGAATAGCATCATATATAATATTTTGATTTAGATGAAAGCTTTATTGCTTATCACTTCCCTCTGGATTGGAAAGATCCCTTGATCCTCTTTCCAATCGCTAAAAAATCAAGACCAATTAATCAAAGCTCATCTGAAACAAATGGCTTTAACTTTTGTTAATAGGAAATGAAATTTTGAATGCTGTGTTGGCCATATCTACAACTTGCATTGTGTGGGATGGTAACGCTAGTTTTTTGGTCTTTAAATTGACCTTTTTATAACATCACCACCACAGTTGTTGAGCCAAATTATTTTATACAAAAGACTTTTTGTGAAAGACTTAGAGCGTAGGTCAGATTGAAAATACATTGTATTCTCAATTTTGAGGCATTAAAATCTGTAGGCCATCTGCTATCAGCCTGTTCACACATTGTTCATGTGATCAATAATTAAAGAATTCACAAAAGAGGCCACTGTATCAATATGGGCAGCTTTGGTAACATCAGTACGAGGTTATTTTTCATGTGATCAGTCTAAAATCCACCAATAGTATTGTCACAAAGGTTTGAATGCAACAAAAATCGAAGGCTCAAGAACTGCACACTTTTGTCATAATTCTTCCGAGCCTTGTTTGTAAAAAATTCCGTTTTGAGCGACAATTTATTCGTTATGGAATGAAATCATTATTGTTTCGTCTCCCTAAAGACTCAAATGAACCGAGAATGTATTAAAACTAAACTAGAGTTGAAGCCTCAAATTAGCTCTTAACAATTGTCAATGTTCGGTACAATAATCCCGTAAATAGAAAAGACACCTCGTGACCATTATCTTTTTTAATAGTTCTATAAGCCTGCAGAGAGCGTATTCCAAAATAACTTCCAAAAACACTAGAAACCCCATGTCTTATTCTTTCCATTGTGTAAAACTTGCATCAGGGGTGGCACCAAAGGGGGGCTTTACTCTGTCGGGGAATTTTTAACGGAAAAATGTGTTCTTATGCTCAGAAAGATGCCCTCTATTCTATCATATAGCGCCCTTGTCGGGGAACCTAGCCCCCCGTCGGGCAAATCCTGGCGCCACCCCTAACCCGCATTATTCGAGAGACAATTTTGTGTTGAAAGATGCGGTTCCTAGATGCGAGTTGTGCTTTGATTTGATGGTTAGAACGATCACGTTCCATACACAGCTTGCAACAAGATGGCATCCAACCACAACAAGCCATGCAATCATTCGTCTTTTGTTACGCAATACATTTTCAAATGACATCTGCTATTTCGGTTATATGTTGCATAATTCCAATGTTTCGCATCGATTTAGGATTCGTCTGAAACTTCATGATTTTTACAAAAAGTTAGCTTATGGCAAATAACATATCGGCTCCTTGAACAGTAGGAAAAGTAATTGCCGTGTTTTTCAAGCCTAAGACACGATGATTGATCTAAGGACATCGCAAAGTGCTATGAATTCGAAGCAAATACAACCATAAAATAATTAAATATTTATGTATCATGTAACTAAGAAACTATCAAACTCTTTCTCTCTTACAAGATAACTTCCCATCATGTAGAATATTGGCTGCATTGAAATATCTAATTATGAAGCATGCATCAATATTTTGTTTGAAAATTAATTTCAAATTTGTGAATTAGATTGTTAATTCGTCCCATAAACCTTGTCACAGTGCCGAAAGTGTCTCAATTGATGGCACAGGCATCAATGAAAACATCCTGAAATGCACCTGTTTATCGACAGATTGAGTTAGCATTTGTGCTTTAGGAAAGTTTCCAGGTTATAACTTTAATAGAATAATCCCCATATCAAACATTAAGTGCCTTTTAATAATGCTTGCCAAGTTTTTTGGACTCCGTTTTGCATCGCAGCATGCAATAATCCTACGTAAGTATAATGCTAAGTTTTCAAATCAAATTGTTTCTCTACGGACGTAGAATCTGAGTACAAAAAGTTTTATATTCCTTTTTCCGTTTAATTTTCATTTACCTTTCTTAGTATCTTGACCAGCAAAAATATTTTCATATATTTTGTGTGTTCCTCATTGCAGTAATAAACTATTATTTTAGTGCATATTCTGTTACAGTATTACACCCTAAACATCGTCACGCCATTTGTTTTTAGAACAATCACGATGCATCGCATGCTGGCGAAAACGGTTTAGATGAGGGCATGGGCAATGATGACTACTGCGCAGTTTGCCGGAACGGAGGAGAGCTCTTGTGTTGTGATACGTGCCCACGTGTTTTCCATTTGCAATGTCACGTGCCGTCACTCACGACATTGCCAAGGTGAGATTTTGTCTTCTAACAAAAAATACACGACTTTTACGCCCCTTAGAACAAGGAATTATTCTGGTTTGCACAGACTGTGTATGGATACTTTCATGGTATGTGATTCAGGCTATCTTAGGGAGCCCTTAGAACAAGAAATCTGTTGGGTTTGCACAGACTGTGTATTGCGATGATGCAGGCTAGAAATGAAATGCAAATTTTGAGCCTCGTGCAAACCTAATTGGTTGCATCAAATTATGTTTGATTTTATGACATTTTTTCATTTTTTCTCAGCGACTCTTGGAGTTGTGGAATGTGCGAAAATATCAACAAAGACCTCGAGAAATTGAAGGACACAGGTAATATTTTATATTCTGATATAAACGTTTCAAAATGTCGAAATATGCTGACAAGGTTTAATTGATTTCCTTATTGCTTCATTCTTCTTTATTCATTCTTTTTTATTCATTCTTTAAAACATTTTTTATCTTATATCTAATAGATTTGTCGGGATGGTCATCAATTCTTAAGCGAGGAACCAATGGCAATGGTCTAACAGAAGTTGAAATAAAGGTATTTCATTCGCTTGTTCATTCATTTATTTATTCATTCATTCATTTATTCATTAAATTCTCTGTCTATTCCTTGAATAAGTTCATCCTTCAATTTACAATTAATTGATATGTTCATTTGTTTATACAATCATCCATTCATTCATACAGCTGATTACTCATTCATTCTTTCAATTACTCGTTAAAGACAGATTGATTGATTGAGTGATTGATTGATTGATTGATTGATTGATTGATTGGTTGATGATAAGTTAAACTGATTACTGATTAGTTGGCTTGCTCCGTAGGCATGCGAGAAACTGCTTTTGGAACTGATGTGTCATCCTGATAGCCTCCCATTTCATCACAGAGTAAGCAAACAGGTTTGTTATTCATTATCAATGATTGATGATTGATGATTGATGATTGATGATCGATGATTGATGAGTCATTTGATGATGATTCACATGAGTGATTGATGATTGATGATCGATGATTAATGGGTTGTTCGATAATGATTCGCCCGAGTGATTGATGATCGAGGATTGATGGTTGATGATTGATGATCGAGGATCGATGATCGATTACCCATTTCACGATTGGTGATTAGTGATTGCTGATTGATCATTGATCATACATAGATGATGATCAATCACTTAGTTTTAGTGATTCACCATTGATTATTGATAATAGCGATCTGTGTTTAATGTTTGGCGTTTAGTGAGTTTTGATTGTTTGATGATGAACGTTGGTGATTGGTACGATTTCGACTTCTCCTTGTGCATAATTGGCCTACGCGTGGGCCATATATCTTTATGAGATATAGAGCTAAGATATCGAGAGATATAATTCCTTTTATTTCTTTTATAAAGGTTCCCAACTACTACAAAATAATCACACATCCAATGGATTTGATGACGATAAAAACGAAACTTTCTCCACACCATCCACATCATTATAAAATTGTTTCAGAGTTAATCGATGACATACAATTGATATTCTCAAACTGTGCTTTGTTCAACCCGGTAAGCAAATGCAATCAATTTCTACTTCATTTATATCTTAAAATACTTATTACAACAAATCCACAAATATACTAAATTCATATGCACAGTTGTTCCCTTTCTGGACAAAATGTGTTTCGTTTTTTTCACAATTTTTTGTCGACGATTTCTTAAATTTTAAAAAACTTTCAGCATTCTTCCACTTTGAATTTAACGCGATCTGTAATGTCTAACCTCTGTATTTAAACGAGTTTCGTTCAGTTTCAGTTTTCATCCTTTCTTCTGCAGGCAGCATTCTTAAATTGTAGATTGAATATGTCTTAGTCCGTTGGTCTTAGTCCAAAAGTCAATATTCATTTTTCAGCCCGAAGCAGATGTTGCGAAGTTAGGCAAATCACTGGAAGACTTCTTTCACAAATTGAAGAAGAAGTATTTACCGAACATTGAAGACGATTCCAACGAACCAAAAAGAAAGCGAAGAAAAGAGGAATTTTCACTTTAATTCGTATCTTAAGTAGTAGCCTTAATTGTGCGTTTGATATTTAAATTAGCCTGTTTAGAAAAACTTGTAAATATCACCATAACTCAACTTTTTCAACGAATTCCACCTCTATGAACTGCCACTTAGCAATCACCTATGGCCTCGCAACCAAGTTACCCTCGCAATCACTCTCATGTTTGTTCTGTTAAGAAAATAGCTCCCTGTTGCAAGTAGCCCTTTGATGTAGACTAGCCAGACTGGTAACTTTAACAATTGTTGTTAAATTGGTTTGACCTTCCTGTTCTTTTGCATGTTAAAACAATTAGGCTGTTACCCATGTAACCATAAACCAAACCTGCTCAAAGGCACAGCTAATATTGGTTCTCACTGTCTTGGATTTCAAAACGAAGAAGCAATGAAAAGACGTTTAAACTGTTTCCGGCCTGAGTCTAAATTTTCCGTTGTTCTTCGACTTATGACCTTCTGAAACCCAGAAATCATTGAAGGCGCTACGGACCAATCTTAGCTAAGGCTTTTTAAAACTGCAACAATGTATTTAGATAAAAATGAAAATTTACAATGATCCATTAATGTGCTGCTTAAGGCAGCTTTTTGACCTTTTAATGTGACCTTGTCAGTGACCTATGACCCCTGGTATTATCCAGACAGAATTCTTATGGCCCTTGTAACATATTTTATTGTAAGCATCAGACTTATGCCGTTAATTCCCAACGTGCATATTGAAATTTTAACCAACGGCTCTCTGGCCTATAACGTTTCTGACTTACTAAAAGCTGACTTATCACCCTTAAATTTGACCTTTAACCTTTTTGGATTTACCTGGTTGGCTTGGGATACATAGTATAAAAGTTCTAGGCGACCCAGAGACTTTTTGACTGTTTAGTGTAAAGACACCCACATCTTAACCTGGTTATAATAGTTTGTGCCACTTGTAATATATTTTATTGATAGCTGTTAAAGCCAAGCTTCTTAAATTCAGTTATAAAGCTTTAATGTGAAAAACCTTTATTATTTGTTATTTTCCATCAACTACCATAGTCAAATGCGCCAATTTTGCAAGTAAGATTCTAAAATTGATAGTATTTATTTACTTGTAAAAAAATTGTCGTTACATGGAAGTGTGTCAAAAATCTGTCTTCTCTTTTTGTTGCTTTTGAACTGCTTTCAGGAATTTTGGAAAATTATCTTTCAGATGGCCAACTTTCGCTTTTTTTTCATAGCTTATAAATTTAACATCCCATTTCTTATGCCAACATCATACATTTCCTCATTTGCACCATCACCGATTTCCTGTCAATCTTTTGACGTCAAAGTAGCATTTAAGACATCGTAAATACGTATTTTTAAAAGTTTCCATCAAAAAAATGACCATAAAATGGGCCAAAAATGCAAAGGAACTCAATTTGTGACCACCGACTACGATATAGCCAAAATGTTTGCGGATTGCTTCAAAACTTCTGGAAACTTAAATGACATTACATAATGATATATCGCTATCCGTCATTTAATGGAATTTTTTATCTCCTAATGGTAACTTGATCAAGAGCTTAATTGGTTTGATATTTATCATTTTGTTGAGGGCTTGTTCCATCATTGTTACAACATGCAACCATAATTACACCTGCACACCACAGCTACTGATCCTTTATGTGTCATTCTTCTACCAGAGATCTTCAAATTCCCCCAGAATTTGAGAATAGGGAAAAACATTTCCTCGGGCTTTCTATATCCTTTGCTTGCAAATAACTTCATTTCGAAATTAAAATCCAGAAAGGAAACCTTCTGGTAAGTTATTTTCAAAGCAAAAACTAGTAAAATACCTCTAAAGACTGGAACAGAGTTCTCATGAAAAAGCGCAATTCAAGGTAAACATCTTGCAGTTTTTAAATGCTTGCATTTTGAATTATATCTTCTTTATCTAGCATTATTAATCTTTATATAGATCAGATTTAAACCATTTTCCAACATAAAACTTTGAAGATTTCTACTTCAAAGGAACTCATTGCACCTTCTTTAAAAAGATGACATTTAAAAATCAACATCACGGAGTTCTCAATGCATCATGGGAAGGCATCCGTTAACTTATTGTTCCTCTTTCAGCAGGAAAGAACGCCACTACAACTGCTTCATTTTAAAACTGTGATTTTTTTGTAAGTATTGCTTTATTTTTATCAATAATCATCAGTTATATCATTGAGATTTTTATTTTTTCAATAACCACGAGTATGATGCCTAGATTTGTCTGGTTTCAATGTCTTTGCAGTTTGAAGTTACCGGTCTCTTGACATTTCAAGTGACTAGGCCCATTTGCAGCGGCACGCAACACTTTCATTGACAATTCGACAGACATGAAATTACATAATTTCTTAGTTACATAATTAACTTTTAAGACTTCATGCAGTATTTATTTTAAAAATGCCTTTATTTATCTTTATATCTAGTGATCGTGATCAGAAATCTCACAGCCGGTCTTTGTCGCACCCTTCCTGGCGTAAAATTTTCGCTGAGTCAATGGCCTGAAATGTCCGAAATCCATCTCGTTCATACTAAAAAAAGCTCTCAGTTTTCTTTGAAATGAAGCATTATTTTTAGTAAATCCATAACTGATAAATTTGGGTGAAAACCTTTCGTTGAGGAAAGAGTGTCTTTCGAGTAATCCTTTCGTGCTTTCTTCACTACCAATGTTTTTCCGTTGCTAGTAAACCGTATGATAAAACACCTGTGTGTTTCACACATCAGAAAAGCAATGACTCATTTGATTTTTGCATCGAATCAAATATTAAAGTTGATTTGTGTTTAGATAACAAAATCTCTTGCCAATCAAAATAGGAATTTTACTGATAACGTTACACCAAGGAATTCCCCCTCCCAAGGATGCATTCTTCCCTTAACATCCTCAAAATTTACCTTACAACATGATCATGGAAGGCACTCTCAAGTCAGGACTGTAGCTACAGTGGGGTGAGGGGTTTGTAACCTCCCCCCCTCATGCAGGGAAAAAATTGGGTTTCAAAACAAGGCCTTTTTCCCCATGGAGGAGTATTTCGTTGGCAAATAAAGGATTGCATGACCATTTTGTTGGCAAATTCATCATAGATACCCCCATGAAACAGGACAGCTAGCCGCAGCTCTGTCTCAAGTTAATATATAAAAACTTAAGTTGATACAAATTATCAAAACTCTATTTCTCAAAAAAGAGTCGTTTCTAACTCGAGCATTATTGTTTTACATTTCAGAAAATTTGTATTTAGTTGTCATAAAACACTGCCGCACTGGACCAAAGGGGAGGACTCTCTCTTCAATCTAATGCAAGTGAGGTTGCACCCCGCCGGTATGGAGTAACACAGAGCTATTTTCGTCCTGCACAATCTTCAGCTTATAAGTCTGGTTCAGAAAAGAGAGATAATGATGTACAAACAAAAGAGAGTAAATTACCATCTAAATCTCATGATGCTTCAAAAGCCAGCAATACCGGCCGTTGGGTCCCTCTTCATATCATCCGAGACATTCAAGATAGAAATGAAGCTGTTTTTAGAAAAGTACGGGGGTAGGTATTCCAGATTTTGCAAAATAATCATGTCATATGTCTCATGTAGATCAGTTCATTTAGTTCGTGTTCTTCACAATCAATGTTGAATATTTGTGAAAATAGAGAAACATAAAGATGAGGAAATGAATTAATGGATATTAGAAAGGAAAAAATAAAGCCAAATGAGTTGACGCATGAATGGAAAAACGAAAAGATGAATGAGTGAATGAATGAATAAAGAAATGAATTGATGAATGAAGTAAGGAATGAAGGATGGAAGGAAGGAAGGAAGGAAGGAAGGAAGGAAGGAAGGAAGGAAGGAAGGAAGGAAGGAAGGAAGAAAGAAAGGAAGGAAGGAAGGAAGGAAGGAAGGAAGGAATGAATGAATTAATGAAAGAATTAATGATAAATGAAGGAATGAAGAAATGACTTAATAAAGGAGCGAATGAATGAATGAATTGGGGAAATGATTGATTGAATGAATGGAGAAATGAATGAACAAATGAATGATTGAAAGAGTGAATGGATGGATAAATGAATGAGTAATTTAATCATTGAATCATTGATGGCAAGGAAATGCTTTATGTCAAGGGGCAACATATGACACCCCACAGCCCTTATTTGTCTGATTTAAAGACATGCAAGAATTTTGAAATTGATCTGTCCCACATGAATCAGTTGGCTTTCTAGAATTTTATAAACGATGAAATGACCTTCCCAATAGATATTCCAATTAACTTGTAATCCCTCCATGTCGATCATCTATTCTCTATTTAGATTTCTTCTCGTTTCACACAAATAATCAGTTTTTTTTTCTTTTTTGCAGTATTCTCAACAAATTAACGCCAGAAAAATTTGATCGTTTAGTGTTTGAGTTGTTAAATCTTGGTATAAATAGCAGAACTATTCTTAAAGGGATAATTCTTTTGGTAAGTAAAAATAATAATATTTATTATATTTAGTAAATATCCGTTGTTGTATCTCCTATTGCCTTATGATATTGCTTTTTATTCTTGCAAAATGCAAGTAACCTATAAATTTGTTATTTGTATTTCAAATGGTACAATACAATGAATTTGGAAATATATTATTCCATATGTTATGATCTGTAGTTTCCTTTTAAAACCATTGTTTTTATCAACATTGCAGATTTTTGAGAAAGCATTAGAAGAGCCAAAATACAGCAGTTTGTATGCACAGCTTTGCTTGCGTCTGAGTCATGATGCACCAAATTTTGATGACCCTGCTTCAAATTCTACGGTAAGTCTGCCATTTTGAAACTCTATGCTCTCGAATTCCAACTTATTGTAGGTGATATTAAACGGTGATATGAAGAGCATTGATGACTGATGGGCAGGGCCTAGCCCCCTACACCAAATAATAAGACACAATAGATATTAAAATAGTAAAAAAGCACATTTTGTTGTATTTTTGGAATCAGCCCCCCCCAGAAAATTTTATCTGGCCTCAGGCTTGGACTGATGTTAGTCATGGCAATGCTATTAAGACCATCAAAATACATTTTTCCTTTTTCCATCAGTAATTATAGCAATGTTATTGTTTGCATGAAAATGTTATATATATATACTTAAAAGTGTTTCATGCCTCTCATTTTTTTTTATATTTTGCAGAGTTTCAGACGTCTATTGTTGTCGAAATGTCAAGAAGAGTTTGAAACAAGGGCAGATGCCACAGCAGGTAAGCTAGTGATTTATGATATACATTAAATGTAAATATAACAAATGAAAACATATATATATGATGTATATAATATATAAGAATATAAATTTAATTATAGATATGAATATAAGGATGAATATATGAAATATGAATATGGATATTAAAAAACAATATATCTAAATATAAATGTAAATGTAAATATAAATATAAATATGAATGTAAATGTAAAGAAGATTACTTTTAACTGGTCTGTTAAAATCATCTGATGCCTGCAATTAACAAATGAACGTTATACAAAAACTTCAAATTCACAAAAAGTTAATGATTTTATTCGTTTATGACAGTTTTCGACAAGCAGTATGAATCACTTAGTATTGAACAGAAAGAAGAAAGGGCAATGGCAAAAAGAAAAATGCTGGGAAATATCAAGTTTATTGGTAAGCAACATACTTTGTCACATGGTTAATTCTTTCATTGATTGGTAGATTTGTTAATATATTGATTGATTGAGTGATTGAGTGATTAAGTAATTGATTGTTTGATTGAGCAATTAATGAAGTGATTGCTTGATTAAGTGATTGATTGATTGATTGATTGATTGATTGATTGATTGATTGATTGATTGATTGGTGTAATCAAAAAGTAGACAATCATCAAAATAGTCCATTCTAGCTTTTAATTAGTTATTGCAACCTGTATAAGATTGCATTCATGTGATCGATGCTGGCTATCATGTGATCAATAATGGTTATCATGTGATCAATGTTGGCTATCGTGTGATCAATGTTGCTTGCATCAATAGCATTCTATCAGGAAAATTCCAACTTATTGTACCTCTTCCTTTATCCATGTCACATTGCCTTGAAATAGAACTTATTAACTCATCATGTCTTTATATTCGGTGCCAGGCGAGCTTGGAAAGTTGGGGATGTTACATGAAGCAATTCTTCATAAATGCATCCAGCAACTTTTGGCCAAGAAGAAGAAGGCAAACATTGTTGATATGTCAGAAGACATTGAATGCCTTTGTCAAATAATGGCAACTGTTGGAAAAAGACTTGATGTTACAAAGGCCAAGGTATGTATCCAATTAGTTTTGATGTGTGTTATAAATAGGTGATATTATTTATATATATGATTGTTTCATTCATGGATTGATTGATTGATTGATTTATTGATTGATTCATTGTTTGCTTGCTTGATTGATTTATTGATAGATCGATTGATTGATTGATTGATTGATTGATTGATTGATTCATTGTTTGCTTGCTTGATTGTTAGATTGATTGGTTGATTGATTGATTGACTGATTGATTTAATCATGCATGGATTGATTATGCGATCGATTGATTGGTTTACGAATTAAGTCGATTTTGAATTTAACATTTCTTGATTGGTTCAATCTAATTTCCGGCTACATCATTCCTTCGATTACACAATTAACGTTAAGTCCATTTCGTCCAACTTCTTTATGACACCATCATGTCTCTTTCTTACATAGAACATCATGGACCAGTATTTTGATCGCATGAAAATGCTTGGTGATTCGCCAGAACTACCGTCCAGAATCAAGTTCATGCTTCAAGATGCGATTGAGCTGCGTAGAAATGCATGGATGTCAAGGAGAATCAAGTCATCAGAAGCAGGCCCTGTACCTGTTTCAAAACTGCGTTGGGAGGCCTTCGCCTCGTCTCCTGTCCCACCACCGCCTAATTTCATGCAGCTGCCTTTCCCGCCAATGCCTTTTGGTATGCCTCCACCAGGTATGTTTGGACAGCCGATGCATCCAATGATGCCTGGTGGCATTTTTTCACCTGGTGCAATGAATGCAAGAATGCCTGATTTATCGATGGTGCAAGATGCTCAGAAAGATATATTTGGCAAAGATCCTGCCCCAAAAAATCAGCAGCTGATTAAGAAAATTAAGGACAAATCAGAAGATTTGTTTGAGCCGCAGTAAGTGACTTATTTTGTCCAAATATTGTTCATATTTTTGCTCGAATACTTTATGTATTTTTCTAGCTATTGCTGATATTTTCTTCAAACCCTTCAAGTTTTAATATTGCTTATATTTTGTCGAAAATTGACGATATTTCTGCAAGTAGACTAAACTTACATGCCAGCCACTAAAAACCATCAATATGTTAACAATTATTTTAACAGTTAGTGAAATGAAAGCGACCCAGCTACCATTCCGTAGCTACTTTCAATATGACGGTAAATCTTTTTATAGGATCAATTAGATCGCAAATTAACATCAACGGCAAAAAAGAAGAGTTTTGAGTCCGTGTATACTGAAATCAACTTCTTAACATCGTCTTTAAATTTGTTGTTTTCTACAATTTCAGCTACTTGAAGAACAAACAATCATCCACCCCCCAAACCTTAGCTGCCCCTGCCCCCTTGGTTGCTCAGCAACTTGCCCCCAAGCAGATCAAGTCATACGCGTCAGCATCGTTACCGTCTAATCAGAAACCAACACAACAGCAACAACAGCATCAACAGCAACAACAGGTTGCAGCTAAGAAGTATGATTTTTTTGAAAATGAAAACTTTGATGATATTATGAAGCCGACGAGATTGCCTCCTTGGAATTCTGACCCGTTCTCGAAGAGCTCGCCGCAACCGCAAATGCCACCGCAGCTGCTACCGCAACTGCAACAGATGCACATCGGCAACCCAGTTGACAGCAACTTCAACCAGGTTGCGCAACAGAACATCGTGAACAAAATTGTCAATGGGAGTCAACCGGATGTTGCCAATCCATTTCCGTTTTCAAGATCATCCACTCAGAAGTCAGGAAATGTAATTATCATATTTTCCCTTTTTATTGTCAATCATCTTAAGCCACGTCTTGTCAGGTAGTATAATAACAATATGTAATAGATATAACAATATATAATAGATACAACAAGTAATGAACAGAAGAATTTAGCAAGCTGCCTACTGGATTCTCGAGGCTTATTATTTTCCTTTTTGAAATATGATAAAGCCGTTTTTATTGGAAGCAAAAAATATATAAAATTTTTGATTGTTAGTAAGCAATTTTGTATGTGAAGTAGATAGAGGGCCTCTTGAAAATCAACTTCTCTGTTGAAGGGCTACCCTCCCTAAAGAAGTTGAAAATGAAAATGAAATGAAATGAAATGAATGAGGAATGCTCGCGACAATGAAGGTAAATGATAGATATTAGAAACAGCGCAAATTTTCCATTGGAAAGAATTGTTGTTTATTCAAAAGCTGGTAAGGAAAATTCTTTACACCAAGGTTAAATGGATCTGTTTCGGTTAAAATTCTGTGGTCTGTATAACCATGGAAAGGCTAATGGTTAATGATTTTGATAGATTTCAGATCCCTCATGACGATTTTTTTATCTGTCTTGTTTGTAGATAAGTCTTCGCCCGTCAACATCGCTTTCAATGACAAAAAAAGAAGATGAAGTTAAAACGGAAAAGTCGCCTTCGAAAGCGACCACGAATGCAGTGAATCTAATCATCAAGGACAAGCAAGAGAAAACGAAAACAAAAAAGAATGTTTTGTCAAAACCTGAATTTGAGAGAAGAGTTGAGATCATCCTGAAGCAGAACTCATCCACAGCTAATGTTGATATAACAGTTCAAGCATTGAAATTGATCACAACATCGCAATCGTATGTTCTATAACCCTTTCTCAGTCAATAATACCTAATTGTCCTTTGATGCTATGCGAATCATTGTCTCTGTGACCCGTTAACGGTTAACCCTTTCTCAGTCAATAAGATCTTAATGTCCTACAAATCATGGTCTTTATAACCAGTAAATGGTTAACCCTTTCTCAGTCAATAAGATCTTAATGTCCTTTAATGCTATACAAACCATAGTCTCTATTACCAGGAAATGTTTAACCCTTTGTCAGTCAATAAGACCTCAATGTCTTTTGATGCTATACAAATCATAGTCTCTATGACCTGTAAATGGTTAACCCTTTCTCAGTCAATAAGACCTTAATGTCCTTTAATGCTATGCAGATCATAGTCTCTATGACCAGTAAATGGTTAACCCTTTCTCAGTCAATAAGATCTTAATTTCCTTTAATGCTATACAAACCATAGTCTCTATTACCAGGAAATGTTTAACCCTTTGTCAGTCAATAAGACCTCAATGTCTTTTGATGCTATACAAATCATAGTCTCTATGACCTGTAAATGGTTAACCCTTTCTCAGTCAATAAGACCTTAATGTCTTTTAATGCTATACAAATCATAGTCTCTATGGCCAGTAAATGGTTAACCCTTTCCCAGTCACCTATTACGATATTTATATATACTTTCGTTATCAGTTATAGTAAAATGCTGGCACGAAAGGTCCTCAAAGACTCGCTATCCAAGGATGCAAATTACTGGGATTTCATTGGAAGATTGCTTGCTTCGTGTCAACAGAGTGACGTCTTGAAATCGGATACATTGCAAAATGTATGCTTATACTTAATTATCATTCACTTATCTTTAGAGTTTGACTATGTAATTCCTTGCTAACTTCCTGTCCGCTATTGCCAATTTCTGTTTATCAGCATCAACATGAAAACCCTGAGCATCAGTCATCCTTAACACAATATTTTTGTCGATTGTTTTCATTTCTTCATTTATTCATTCTTTGATTACATTAACTGGCTGAAAATTCCACTTGTTTGATATGTATCCACTTTTATTCGTTCATCTCTTTAAGCATGTGTTCATGGTTTTCTTCATTTGTTCATTTATTGTTTTCTCGTGCATCATTATTCAATGATATTCTTTACTCATTCATTCATTCACTCATTCATTCATTCATTCATTCATTAATTCATTCATTCATTCATACACTCTTTCATGCACTCATTCATATAAATGAATAATTTTATCATTTGTTAATTCCAGTCCCTGATTGGTCTTGCTGATGACATAAAACGTGATTCATTTGAAAATGGCGTGGAATATTTCTCAACAATTTGCTCGTTGCTTATTGAACAGGTATTACCTTACATTAGATAAATACTGCCTCCTCCCCTCCCCTCTCCTCTCCTCTCCTCTCCTTTCCTCTCCTCTCCTCTTCTCTCTCCTCTCCTCCCTACCCTCACCTCTCCTCCATTTCCTTCCTCCTCCTCCCCTTTCTTCCATTCCTCCTCCCCCCTTTCCGCAACTTTCCTTGTTTCACTTGCTTGTTTCACTATTGAATATCCATTTTCCAATGCACTCAATGCGAACTTACATCGTAGGATATCATAACCTTGGATGTCTTCTGTGAATTCTTTACTAATGGTGAGCTGTATCCTGGTTTCATTATTGCCCTGAAGAAGCTTGCTGCCAGTAAAGGAGAGGTAAGAATTGCACAAATTTTTCCTTGACTCGTTACGTTCAACAAATTGCTACCAATATGAGAGTTTGACTATGCCAATTGACAGATTTTTCGTTTTTAAGGTTAGGGTAACGGTTGCTTTTGGATTCACTGTGGATTAAGGTTAGGGTCAGGGTCAGGGTAAGAGTTTGAAGTGGGAGAGTGAATTGTTTAAGGATTAAATTAAAATTAGTTTATGATTAGTTTCGGATTGTTCAAGGATTAAGATTCAGGCTATTTTTAGGGCTAGGATGGTTTAGGATTGCTCCAGGGTTGGTTCAAGATTCGTTGAAGGCTGTTTAAGACTTCGGGATATAATTAGTATTAATTCAGGATTGTTTTAGGTTGGCTGCCAGTATTAAATCCTGATTTCCATAGCAATCCCTTCATCTATTTCATTACTTCTAGTTTCTCTAGACTAGATACTTCTAGATGTTTTCCGCCTATTTGTGACGTCATCGCAGGTATATGCTGCATTATAAGCCATTTTGATGTGAAGATATCTTTCTCAATCTCTACATTTCATTTCGATTAAGGAATGGCTGATCAAAAAGTTAGAAGATGAAAAAATCAAAGTTTTGAATACATTGCCAGGTAAGCTTCTCTTCCTTTTATCTTCTCTTCCCTTCCCTTCCCTTCTCTCCACTTCACTTCTCTTCTCCTCTCTTCTCTTCTCTTCTCGTCTCTTCTCTCTCTCCTTTATTTTATTCAATTTTTTCCAGTTTTTGATCTTCGATTGCCAGCGATTTGCAGCTTTCAATTTCCTTTAATATCCATTTGAATTTCCCATTGCAGTTGAAAAACAAACAGAGGAGGAATTGCTAAAAGTTGCAAAAGAGGCTGTGAGTATTCGAGTGTTCCTCAAGACTCTGTTCTGTTCATTTTGCCTTTGATCATCCTAATGTTTTTGCTTAGCCGTATTTGACACAACGATCGGTTCTCATTTGTTTTTTCATTCATTCATGTATATTATTCATTCATTCCTTTATTATTTTTTCTTTTCTTTTCTGAACAGGAAATCAAGTTTTTGTTTCCCGTTTTGTTCATCCAAGCCCAATTTGAAGAAGTGTTGAAAAACAATGATGGCATTGACAGCTTGAAGAATTGGATAAAGGTAATAGCTCGTACTGTATTAACCGTAGGCCGACAAAAAAGACCGCATTTTGTACTCATATACTGTGTACTTTTGGTCGCATTGACCTGAATATGTTTCAAGCAGATGCAATGTTTACCATTCACTGGTCAACAACTCTCATTTGTCTTGCAATTTTGTTCACTTCTAGAGGACATATTTCTTTTATTAGATTTATTTATATTTCTAACTTCAGGAAACTATGGAGCCTACTTTTAAAGACAGCAAGATGTTCATTCAATCGTTTTTACTTTGGTAAGAATTAATGTCTTCCTTTCTCATATATTTCTTGCATTTAAATGGTATACAGTTATTTACACAGGTTTGAAATCTTCTCTAAAATACGGGTTGCTCCCTCCTCTATTGTGTCATATTTCGATAAGATCACTACTTTACGAAATCCCTACCTATTTCTTTGTTTTATTGATCTTCATTAACTTATTAACATCAATTTCCATTAATTTAGTCAATGAATTCTTCATTGTATTTCTGTAGCAGAATTTTGAAATTCGAAAAGTGAGGAATTTTGGTTTAGCTTGAGTTTTTTGATCGAGCAATTATTTTTACCATTCGTCTCAATTTTTTTGCAGCATTTTGAAGCATGCATTGTCACAGAACACATTGATGAGCGGAGTTGACATCAATCAAACACCAGAAAAAGATTTACAAGAAAAAGAAAAAGAATCGATCAAAGCTTTGACGCCTTTGATAAAAGCGTTTTTAGATGAACATAGCAAACTACAGGTATTTCCATTTACATAGATTATTACAATGTATCCTTTTTTTGATCTAATGTTACTCTGTGTTGAATATGTTGGTCTCTTGTTCTGCTCTTGCTAACCAAAATAACATGCCTATATTCTGGTATGATATGTTAATGATGTGATGTGATGTGATGTGATGTGATATATGATATGATATGATATGATATGATATGATATGATATGATATGATATATGATATATGATATATGATATATGATATATGATATGATATGATATATGATATATGATATATGATATATGATATATGATATATGATATATGATATATGATACGATGTATGATACGATACGATACGGTACGATACGATACGATACGACACGATACGATACGATAAGATACGATACGATACGATACGATACGATACGAGACGATACGATATTCCACTTTATTACAATATAATTATATATATAAGTATATATGTCTTATATCATGCTGCGATATGATTTGACACATTTTAATATCATCTTAATACTATACTTAAATCAATGTTTTTTGTTGCAGGTCGAAGCTGTTTACAGTCTTCAACAGTTTTGCTATATGAACGATTTCCCTAAAGGTATGAGCGTTGATCTGGTTTTTACTTGTGATAAAATTTATTTCAAATTGCTGATAGGATTACGTAACGTTGTAAAAAGCAAACTATTTTCTTACATTGACACTAAAATTCCTATCCCGTTTGATAAAATTATTTAACTGTTTAATTGTTTGTCAACGTTTTGATTTTTTGCTCCTTCAGGGATGTTGCTTCGGCTTTTCTTTGCCTTTTACAATTTGGAAATCATCGAAGAAGACGCCTATTTGAAATGGAAAGAGGATCTTAATGATGGATATCCTGGCAAAGGAAAGGCACTATTCCAGGTCTGAGTTCATTTCGAATCATTTCTATTTTCAAGCTCTATTTTGATCAATTCAGTTGAAGTTTTAGGGCCATTTGTGTTCGTTTGCTAAACTTTGCAAGAGATAAAGCTTCTTTTTAGGAGTAGAAATCATTTTGCCATCAAAACAGTACACATCAGGCATTTGATCCATTTAAAAATGTGAAACAAGCGATGATGTAGGAAAGTGGAAAAATTATGGGGAAAGTTTTAGGGAAAAGTGTTCACTCTTTTTCGTGTAAATTTTCAAGATTTTCTCTCTTCGAAAGAAGAAAATTCAAGGAAATTAACAGCAGTTTAACAATATGGATTTCTTGTTTTTTTCAGGTCAATAGCTGGCTTCAGTGGCTTGAAACTGCCGACGAAGAAGATGAAAGTGACGAAGAACAGACTTAAATATGTCACAAAAAAAATGTTCAAGAAAAAAAAGAGAAAGAAGATTAAAAAGAAAAAAGACTTTGTTTTAAAAATTTAACCGTACTTTGAAAGAGAGACACGTTTAGCGTGTCGAAACACGAAAAGCGTGTTGAAACACGTAAAGCGTGTGCGGCGAAGTGGCTTAGGAAAGTTGCCGGACCAGTTTAATAAGTAATACTAGCTAAAAGTTGTTTAATTTCGATTGTTTTAGAAGTAGTGGAAAGTTTTGTATGAATTGTTAAATGCGAGATTCCAGTTAGCTCTATATCGGTAAGACACGGTATAAAATGAGTTTTTTTTAAATGTTTTTTCTCAACTTTTTAAATATATCGGACTTCATGAAAGAGAATTTGACTTTGAATGAAGGAATTTTAACCAACAGAGCAGGATATCAGTCTAAATAGACGGTATTGTAGGGGTTTACGAAGTTGCACCATCCCACCACTACAACAACTCCACATCATCGGGGTTAAGCAGGGATTTCCTCCATGCATGACCAACAAGGGTAGCGCTGCCCTGAGCAGCGAAGGTAGTACACTGAGCAGCGAGGGCAGTAGAAGACCTCTGTGGAGGCAAACCTCTTACTGGAGTCGAGGTCATTCCAAAAGGCCGTCCCTTACTTGAAGGAGAGACCAAAGTTTTGGCCAAGTCAACTTTCTGCCCGATGAGAGTTTGACATCCAAAGATGCTAGCAACAAGAGGAAGAAATTTTCTGCGTAAGTAAATCACTAATGATTGATTTAAGTCATTATGAACCACAAAACTAAATTCAATGGTGTTTACATACAACCAAGAATTAAAATCATCTCTAGGTATAAATATGTTCTAATCAGCTCAGGTAGGAAAATAAATTTATTTGTTTTTTCTTTAATCTTTGTAGGACTTGATGTTTACGTGCCAATAGTTTCTGAAGCTGCAGCGCAAAAGGTAAATTACCCTTAACATTAAGTAGTCTATGATTTAGTGTTTGCAAACAAACAAAAATGGAGGAATTAGAAAGAGCTAGACATTGTTTTATATTATATTTTAAAATTTTAACAGAGACATGCAAGCTCACAGGATTTTCACCCGAGACGTGGACCTGGAGGAAGATCATCTTTTAATGGAGTGGTAGCATCAGTTTTTGGAGCAACTGGTTTCCTTGGAAGATATACTGTAAATAAATTAGGTAACACACTTTATTTATTTTGATCCCTGTGTGATTAACCTCTCTATAGCCTTAGTGTTTCAAGTCATTTTATTGACCATCATAACATATTCCCTGGCTTATGAAATGTGAGATGGGTAATTAAATTGGCACAACTATTCCTTAAAAAGTCCCTAGAGGCCAGTCCAGGAAGCTTTCTTTTGTTCACAGCTTACCTAGCACCTTTTCATTAATATTTTTATTAATTTATGCCTTTTATCAACAACATTACTTGCAATGCAACTGACCTGGAAAGTTGGAAAGTTTTAACCTGACCTTGAACAGATTTGAATTTGGTTTGATAAGATTAAAAAGATGTTTCTAAACTGCAGGAATTGAATAATTAATTAAACATTTAATATACTTTTCAGCGAGTTGTGGAACACAGGTAATTGTACCATACAGATGCATAGAGGATTATTTGAGGCACTTAAAACCAATGGGTGATATTGGCCAGATTATGTTTAACGTAAGTTAAAATATTTGATATTTCAGGTTATTTATATGCAATAAAATAAAACTCAGGGTGATTAATATAATCTTAATTTCTTTTTTCAGTTCAATACTTGTTGGTCTTGCCACACATCTTGTTTTAACCAAAGATTAATTTGAAATTAATAAAAGCTGTTTAAGACATATAATTTTTGCCATTCCATGTAATATGTAAAGTACATTTCTCTACAATGCATTATAACTTTTCTCTAATTATTCTAGAATTTTCATTTGAAAGATGAGGCATCGATCGAAAAATGTGTACAATTTTCAAACGTTGTTATCAATTTGATTGGAAAAGAATTTGAAACTAGGTATGTATGCTATTTCTAAAAAAAAAGATAAAAAGATTATTTTCAATATTTTTATCATTGAACATACGCTTGCAGACATTTGAAACTGTTTTTCTTCATTTTTAGAGTGTTGTTAAACTTTTCCTTACTCTCAATATGCTTTACTGTCTCATCCTACACCTGAACCCATTTCTATGTCTATTACAGGAATTTCTCCTTCCAAGATGTCCATGTTGAGGGTGCAGCTGCAATCGCGAGGGCAGCAAAGAAAGCCGGAGTTAAGAGGCTCATCCATGTATCGGCTATGAATGCAGCAACTAATGCTCCCTCTAAATTCCTTCAGAGCAAGGTAAAAAATAACTGATGCAATGTTTATTATAAAAGAGTAAATGATAGATGAGCACATGCAAGAAAGACATTTCTTGAAAAGAGAATTTAAAATATCTTTTTGGTTGATTAATTGATTGATTGATTGCCTGATTGATTGATTAAATGATTGATTGTCTGATTGATTGATTGATTGTCTTAATGATTGATTGATTGATTGATTTATTGATTGATTGATTGATTGATTGATTAATTGTCTTAATGGTTGATTGATTGATTGATTTACTGATTGATTGGTTGATTGTCTGATTGATTGATTGATTGATTGATTGATTGATTGATTGCCTGATTGATTGATTGTATGATTGATTCTCTGATTGATTGATTGATTGATTGATTGATTGATTGATTGATTGATTGATTGATTGATTGATTGATTGATTGATTGATTGATGGTCTTAATGATTGATTGATTTATTGATTTATTTATTGATTGATTGATTGATTGGTTTATTGATTGTCTGATTGATTTTCTGATTGATCAATTGATTGATTGATTGATTGATTGATTGATTGATTATTATTTTCTCAGTTGATTGTTTTTTAAATCTCTGCTTTTCCTCTCATCTGAAGGCACATGGTGAGATAGCTGTGAAACATGAATTTCCAGAAGCCACAATTATTCGTCCAGCTGAATATTATGGTCACGAAGACAAATTCCTAAATATGTATGCTTGTAAGTGTTTTTATTTTAATATTTAATGAATTTATCATATATTATATATAACCATTTGTGTTTTGTTGTATTTTTCTCATAATTGACACAATTTTCTCCGCCGCTCAACATCACATTCCAAAGACGTCACTCTCCAGAACTGATTTCATTCCTTATTTCTTATAATTGTAATGTTTATGAAAAATATCAATTTAAATTAAGCCCTTAAAATCGAGTTTAAATATGGCCAGAATCCATATCCTTGTCCTCATCAAGATCAAAATATTTGTCCTTTTAACAAGACACCTTTGCCTTCTTTTTCACAGATTTCAGAAACCTGCCGTTTGGCCAGCCACTTATTGATAATGGAATGTCAACACGAAAGCGGCCCCCATATGTGAGTCAGTTTTGTTGAATTCATTTTGATTAACAATTTTTCAAACTTCGTTTGCTAAATTTTATCAAAAGATCTTGCATCAGGGTTCATGGTCCACTGAATAGGATCGTAATCTTTTAATTGTTATGTATTTTTCAAAAGCAAAAAATATTTCCGTAGAGTAATGTAGAGTTTGTTTACAGTATGTAGAGTTTGCAAGAAAAAATAGTATCTGAATTTTTTGTTCAGGTTGGTGACGTTGCGCAAGCAATTGCAAATGCAGCGATGGATGAAACTGCTGCCGGAGAAACTTACGAACTTTATGGGTAGGCGTTAGCTATTATTTCCTGCCTTTACTTATCATGAACGTCTGTTTATTAATAAACATTCTTGCATCATTGAATTTCACAATTAATAGCTCTATCCTGCAATTTGACAATCATTTCACTAGTGGCGGAGCCACGGGGATGCGTGGGGCGTGATCACCCCCAACCTTTCTGGAAATATGGTAATATATATTTGTCATAAATTTAGGGTATGCCCTTTTTAAGCTTCGTTCCTTACTCACCAACTGTCTTCCAAATTGATTGCAAAAAAGATTTGATTTTTTCTAAATTTTCCTTAAACAGTAGCTTTGTGTTCAATAGAGCATTTCCCAAAATCTGAAGGGGTGGCTGGAACCCTCTCATCGTCTTACCCCCTCCCCACTTTGCAGAGACTGCCCCCCCGCCGAATTTAACGAATTCTCTTTTCGGCAAGTTCCTCTCTTATTTACAAACTCTCAATGTCTCATTTATTTCCAGCCCTGGCGAATACTACCTCCACGATTTAGTTGATTACGTATTCAAAATAATTCGCAAACCATACAAACCATACAAATGCCCAGAAAGCGTGTACAAGTAAGTTCGTTAATGATTAGAATGTTGATTGTTTTGATTCGTTGATTCTTTCATTTTGTTGATCTGATTGATTGATTGGCTAATTGATCAAATGATTCATTGATTGTCTGCAGTGAATATTTTCTAATTATTCCAATTCTATTTCATCCAACTTTAGACTAGCTGCCTTCTTTCTCGAGCAATCCATTTTTGATCCACGATTGACGAGGGATAAAGTCACGAGGGTAAGCAACAAACTTTTCAATACTACTTATTTTTCCCAAACAATTTCTTAGTTTCATCTTTGGTTATATCAAATCAAGTCCAAAAATCTCATCTATCTGAAGCTGTAAACAGTTGCTTAATTACAAAATCTCAATTAATTTGCTGATACAATTAACTTGTTTCGATGTCCTCCTTAATCTTTGCCTTTTCATCATTCAGCATTATTTGAGTGATTTGCCAAGTCCTCATGTTATGACGTTTGAAGACCTCGGAATCAAGCCTGCGTCCATAAACGAGGCTGCAATTGCAATACTGAGAAGACACCGTGATATGATTCACTACGATGATTCTCATTCTGAAGACGAGGTTTGCAAACCAGCAAGTGCTTATAATTGACTTATAGAAAACATGGTGCCGTGACTCAATTTGTTCATGCTTGTGTGATGTTTTTAAAAAGTATACAGGTATATTTCCAATTAGATTATTGAAATAAACGAGTGAAAAGTTAACTCTGTCAACTGCTTCCGCAGAAATGCTGTAATAGTTACATTGGGAATCGACATCCAAAAGGAATGTTTTAAAATCTAGAGAAAAACAAGAGTTTCCAATAACCATTATTAAACTAGTCCATTGAAAATTTAACTCTGTTAATTTTTTCCTACGTCTATTTTGATAGATTATTTCTAGGTCATAGAGATTTTTTGAATAGTTCTGGCATGATATTTTAATTTTCAGAAATACCTAATTCTTACAGCATTACAGTACCGCATCCTCTTCAACGATTGATTTATCTTCAGCTGCTCAACAACTTTTTGCTGTTGCAGTTACAAGATGTTCATTGACCATATTTTGACAACACTGAGGGTTAATCACCCTTTTTGCAACCTTTTAGCGCCACCTCTTCCCCCTTTATAACCACATCAATTGATATCCTTGGCTCCAAAGTTTGCAAATATGTGTAACAAACCCTCCAGAGCCTGCGATTTGGTAAACAGAACCTAAAATGTTGCTTTGAAATTTTTCAGAAAATCAAGGGAATAATTTTAATAAAATTTATATCAAAACATTCTAAATATACAAATTATTTTTGTCTAAAATTGCTAAAACTAACTAAAAGATTTAAAAATTTAATCAGATAAAATCAGCTAAAAATCATGCATTTTCAAATTATCCTAAAGAATTCTTTTAAAATTCTTCCCCAGAAATTCTTCTTCATAGCAACAAATTGTTTTAAAAATCTGTTTGAACCTTCCCAGCGAAATGGCATTTTTATCCCTGAATATCACAATACTGCATTCCATTCATCGAAATTCGCTCTCTT
>OZ025198.1:7364321-7396821 GCA_964019065.1 Catostylus mosaicus
GATCAATGCTAGTTGGGTCTTTCCGAAATTTCATGTAAGCCAATGTGCATTCTGTAACTTTCCCTTGCCGCAGATTTTCGCTGGACTTCTCATTAGAGAAACAGCTTGCCAAAGGGAAGGGACATTTGCCGGCTCTTTCCTTTTGAAGGCGGAATCAATCTCCAACGCAAAGTAAATGAGATATCCAGAAAGCTTGCCCTCGCCACAGATGATGGGCGAAACAGCCATGAAATGCAGGCAGGCTTGAAAGAAGTATGGAAGAAAGTGGAGACACAGTTAGCGCTAAATTGTTTTTAATAAATTAATTAATGAACAAATTGCTGGCTAACGTATTGCATTTAAAGAATCTTTTCACTTTGATTAACCCAATTTCCTTCCAGCCGATTTTCATCATCTCTATTAATTAGATTTATTTTCGTTTGTTTATCAAGGGGCTTAACTCTGGAGTAGGCTATTTTGAAACAATTTCTTATATAGCCGATTTCGTAAATATGACGGCGTCGTTCAAAGGGACATGAGATGCCTAGGGGTACTATTCATTCTATATGGTAACGGACGATTGCATTTTCATACTTTTTGGTATACAAGAATTTGAAATAGATAAAAATTAAGTAAGGAAAATGCAGGGTACACAATAAATTGTTAAAATTGAGATACCCCTTCACGTTTTTACTGTAATGAAGCTCCGTTTAAGTGGTTGAAACATAGATACTTGACTCCTGTTTATACTTTTCGTATCTTTCATCCCCCCACCATTTCGCCCATCGTTACTCATTGTATTAAATTTTGCACATCTTTCCAGGGAATCTAGAGATAACTAAATGGTCAGCCTTTTACTGCTGATCTCCTCTTCACTTAATGTAAAAGCGATACCCTGGGCCCCCAGAATAATCTTCCTGTTAGAAAGATTCAAGTTTTGCAGTGCCCATAAGATGCTGTTTCAGGAGGGGTAATGTGGTGTTTCTACAAAAGCGGCACCACTTTCCACCTTTCTAATCAGATTTGAGACTCGATTTGAGACTAATTTAACTAACCCCCCCCCCCCCAAAGGTTAAACGAATCCATTCTGGGGTACAGTGAAAAGAACGCTTGATCAGCTTCTAAACCATGTGTTTTCAAATTTTACATTCTATAATTTCTTTTAACATGATTTTCTTACCAATTGCTTCAAGATCGAGTTCTTGATTGCCCATTCCAAACTTCTTCTCTCTTTTTTGTCCATCCCCAAGTTCTTCCAAGAAAACGTTATCATCCACCATGTCGTTTTTCACCTCATCAGCAAAGCGATCATCTGATTCTGATCCAATCGATGTTACAAATTGTGCAAATTTCTCCATGGCCTCCTTTTCGTTCCGTCTGTCGACTGTTGAATGCAGCTGACGATTGGAGGGATTCTTTGTATTAATTGATTGTCGCTTGTCTTGCTGTGATTTCTAGCTCGATGTTGTTTTTAAGTGTTTTGTTGTGTAAACTCGATGACATTGTCAACAGAGGCCCGGCTTGATTCACTACCGGGCGAGGAAGCACTGTACAGGAACACTCGTCACCAGAGACTGGATTGCAATGTGAGGTCACACGGATTGAACCTTTAGTTTGGAACACCCTTGAAGGGGGTAAGGGGGTAAGGGGCTTTTTCCCGGGATGGAGCCAATTTTATCTTACAAATCATATAATTGCTTTTTATTTATTTTCATTTTATTCCATTTGTATAATGTATATGTTTAGTTTGTGTTTATAGAATTTTAGGTAGGGGAATTTCAAAATATGAAACTGAAGTGGACTGAACTGCAAGACTCAAAACTGACTCATAAACGATGACAAAACAATGACAAAATGAAAAGTTTAGGCTTAAATTCTTAGAGCTGGAGAGGGCTGGCAGGGCATTTGAAGGGGGTAAGGGGGCATCTTATGTTATACTGGCTTAGTAAAGGCAATGTTTTACCTAATGGATAACATTTTAACTTTATTAAAGGGCCAAAGTATCAGAAATTTTTTACAGCAAAAATCTTAAAGGATTTCATGCTCCCTTTATCGTGCCCCCCTTAGCCCCCTGCTCCCCCTGTAACTATCCTTATTTTCACAGGTGTACAATGAAGCACATTTTCTTCACAAAAGCGGAAGACTTTTGTTCACGTGACCTGTGACGTAATTTAAGCCACGTTTGGTTTCTTTTGCCTTCCGTTGATCAAAGGAGATCAGGAGTTTTCTGTAACCGAGGGCTCTCCAGATCAAAACACCAAAAATGATGCTGAAAAGTGTCACGATCTTCATCTTCTGTGTTATATTTGTTCATTATACATTCGGGAAACCGATTAAAAAGGAGCCAGAAGAGGAGGAAGATCCAAAAAAGCAAGAAGAAGCTGAATATCTCAGATATTTAGGCCAGGTAAGTTTTTTATGGCCTAGGCCTAGCCATTTGTGTTTTCAAAACTTCGATGAAATTTTATTGAAGGGACCAAATAGCTGATCCCTAATTCAATCATTTTCTGCTTAGACAAGGGACGTAGAGAATTCGACCTTTTACCATCCAATTTATTTCATCAGCAGAAAAAAGAATTTTGATACAAGTTTTCGTTGATGGACTTTGAATGTGTACAACGGTGTTTTCAATAAACAAAGTTTCATTTCCACGCCTATGCCCTCTGGCTTACTTAGCGTAATGGAGACGCAATAAACGTTTCTTGATTTTCTAACATAGCAACTTCAGTTCCAAATATGTTACCGTCTCAAGTTCTGCCTTCTTTCCCGAATTCCCTTCAACATCCGTTTACTTGCTATGTTTCACCACAATATCCAATGAAAACCGAACCACTTCGGAACACAAAGGTCCTCCTCTCTCCTCACTGTTAACTCGATCAGTTGTTCTGTTGTCTCACGTTCTCTACTTCCTTTTTCTTTTTTGTATAATTATCTTCCAGTCCCTTCCCTTCTGAGTTAACAAAGCATCCACCAAAGTGTCCAATAAACCCCCAACTTCTTCTAAGCCCCTTTTGTAAATCCAGCATTTTTTATGCAAGAATCCCTCAACTAAAGCGCCAAATAAATTTCAAATTATTACCCTTTTTTGAGAAAATCAGCTGTCATTGGCAGGGAATTCCCCGCTGAATCCCCCACCCAATGCCCCACCTATAGAAGGGACACGGAATGCAGTTGGGTAAAGAAACTGTTGAGCAACTCTGAGGAAAGAAAATACAAAATTTTAGGAAACTTGGTTGTAAATCAACATTTTGTACTTGCTTTCTGGAATAGATGGGTAAAGAAACTGTTGAGCAACTCTGAGGAAAGAAAATACAAAATTTTAGGAAACTTGGTTGTAAATCAACATTTTATACTTGCTTTCTGGAATAGATGCACCAAGATTTGCAATACTTTGTCTTTTAGGTTGTTGAAATACTTGAAGAAGATGAAGAATTTAAAAAGAAGTTGCATAACGCTACAGAAGACGAGATCCGTTCTGGTGCAATTGCAGACCGTGTAGATATACTGCATCATAAAGTTAGATCGAAACTCGATGAACTGAAGAGAATGGAAATTGAATATCAAAAGCGAATCAGGAGGCAAGAACGTGATCACCTGAATGGTATCAATGAAAGGAATTTCTGGAATCCACTTTTTGATGAGAATAAAGAAAGTTTTGAAAGTGATGATCTGAGAAAACTTTTGCACAAGGTAATAATATTTTGAAAGGAAAATAAAAAATACCAATGCGATACTTGAATTTTATTCAACATCCACATGGTAAAACTTACTCGTGGTGATGACAATGCAGGTAATTCTGCATGTGAGTTTAAAAAAGGAGCAGGAGGTGGTTGCAGGGGCATGTATTGTCATCAAGGAAACTTCCAAATGGGGAACAAAACTGAAGAACAATTTTGCTAAAACACACCTTTGAAATAAATAGGGTGTGCTTGACCACGTGTTACCACTTAACTAGAACGTAACTTTAAAATTTTTAGGCGGAGAGATTTCTTTTCCTACAAAACTGTTTCCATAACTTGGATCCCCTTGCATCAGATGCTGCTGAGCTGTCCCATGTGGACACATCAGCCTAACAGTCAGGACTGCATCATCATTAAGAATTTAAAATGAAAGCTTCTTTGAAAAGTAGCGATAATCTTCTTTTTGTCAACAACAAGTTTAATTTTTGGTACTTGATAATGCAGGAATTCTCATTTTTCTATGCAAATATTTAAACAGCTTTTTCTTCTTGCTTCGGAAATTAACCAGCTGTCATAATAAATCTGAATTTTATTGAATTTAATCTTGGTCATGTGACTTTTATTGAATCAGACCTTTGTATTATCTGATTTTCACCCACAATGCAATTGGGGCTTCTATTTGTGTCATTCATTTAAAAAAAACAGCTGCTTCTTAAACTGAACTTAAAATTAATTCAATGAATGCTTTAACCTCTGTTCTGCTATATTCATTTGATGTTTCATTGAAACAATGAATGTAGGGTCTAAAGTTTTAAAATTCAGACCATTTTTAAGCTAGGGATGTCCAATTCATGGGTATTCCTTTTTAAATCATCCAATCTTGCCCAACTGCTCAAAATTACAAAAACATTGCAAATTGAGAATCGTGGCACAATTCTTATGTTGATGTTGGTTAACATTGTTTAAAAATTGCATGTAAAAAATTTATGCAGTTAAGGGTGATTCCGGGCTTAGCCAGTAAACTTGATTTGCAAAAGAATATTGGCCCCAAACCAATACTTTGACTAAGGGCCCCCCATGCTCCGTTATGCCACTGCTACTGTCCCCTATCATGCCTTTCCTATTTCCAAATTTGTAAAAAGTGAAATGCAAAAATTCTTTTGAGAAAAGCCAATGAAATTGTTGTTTTGAAATAGCACAATTTGATGATGGAAGAGCAAGACAAGAAGAGACGCGAAGAATTCCACAAGTATGAAATGGAAAAAGAACACAAAAGAAGAGAAGACATGAAGAACTTAAGTGAAGAAGAAAGAAAGATGAAAGAACATGAACATGAAGAACAATTAAAGAATCTAAGAAAACATGAGAAAATGCATCAACCGGTAAATTTGTTTACTTTCTGTTTTTCATGTTCAGTAATGCAAAATGGTACAAAAATCGTGCTGATAAGTCCATTTCTCTTTCTGGCTTAATCAAATCTGGTTCTTGTTGTTTTGATTTCATGCATGTGGTTTCATGTTTCTTGCAATGAGCTTCATCCTTTGGCTTATTTTTGCAGCAAATTGCAAATCTTTTTCATCATTTGTGATATTGTTTCAAACTGTTGTAAATTTTGTTTCAAAACAGGGCTCAAAAGCTGAACTAGAAGAGGTTTGGAAAGATGAAGATGGATTAGATCCTGATAGCTTTGATCCCAAGACATTTTTCAATCTTCATGGTAATCAAATTCTTCCATACTTTTCTAACAATACAAAATGATAAATGTTTGGAATTAAATCTGTCTCTGTACGCAAAAAGATGGAATACTACGAGCACCACAATCCTTTTTGTGTCAAGATTTGACCCTGTTATCCAAGGTTGTTTTTTCTTGAGCCCAAACAATTCCTTAGGCTCCATAGATTCCCTGATCTATGCCTTTAATCTTGATTCAAAAAGATAAAACTGCAATGAGCAGGATGTCATTCTCTCTTAGTTTTACTTAGAGATTTTTTTAGAACTACTTTGTTATGTTATCTCTTGAATTCTTTGAAAAATAGTGTTTTCAGGTTTCATCAGAACTTATTTTGTGCTTCAATACTATGGAATGACGTTGAAAATGAAATCGGATTTTCGAGTATAAATATCTTCTTTCTATAAAGATTAAGATATAATAAGAAGGATTTGTTTTTGATTCTATCCTCTAGACAAGAATGGCGATGGATATCTGGACTACTTTGAACTACAAACCTTCTTCCTTAGTGATGTAAGTTTATGTTGTCAGAGTTTTGTGAATTTACGCAAATATTTTATCCCGTAGATAAGGACGGGAATGGATTCTTGGACAACTTTGAGCTAGAGACGTTCTTTCTAGATGATGTAAGTTTTGTGTTAGAATTGTGAATGAATAACCAACTAACCTGTGGGGTTTTTATTCAAAGGGGTTAAGTTGTGAGGCTTGTGGGAGCCCATCCTCTTCGCTAACATCCATGATAATTGCTTATTACATGTTGAGTTCCTATCAAAGACTGCGATTGAAAATATCAGGCAAATTTAAGATAAATTGTTTCGTCTGTTTGCCAATGAAATTGAAGTCACCATGAACTTGAAATCGCTGTTTGATTGCTTTTAAGAATAGCTAAAATTTATATTTTAATCGTTGTTTTTTCGAAGGTTGATAAAGTTTACAATGAAAGTGATCCAAATACCGATCCTCGTGAAAGACAAGAAGAACTGGAGAGAATGCGGGAGCATGTTATGAAACAGGTAAATTCCATCGTCTTTTATTGAGAATTTCATGGATTGGTTAATGGATAATGGCTAATAGGGAACAATATCGCTTCAATTTTCTATAATATCGCCAACACCACTTCTCGCAATGAATGACGAATTTGACAGCATCGTCACAATATTTGATGATAAAATTTCGCTTTTTAGATGGATAAAGATGGAGATGGTTTGATTTCAAAAGATGAGTTTATCAAGTCAACCCATGAACCAGATTTTGAGAAGGACAACGAATGGAAGCCAGTCGTTGACGACGACGAATATTCTGAAGATGAATTAAAAGAATATGAAAGACAATTGGAAGAAGAAGCTGCCAGGAATTTGGAGGTAAATTTAAGCGGTTGTTGATCATGTCGCCTTTATTTAGGAGAGAAGTTTCATTTGTTGGATGCTAGCATGCTGTAAATCATTCTTTCGTCCAATACTTAATGGTAAATGAGACTAAATAGCCAGTTGCAAGTTGAAAACAACGTGAAAAAGGGAATGGTGTGTGTGTGTGACCTCTTTAGTTTTTTGTCACTAGTTTTTGTGAAATATAGTATTTTGCTGACTTGATTTCTTTTTATCGCTAGCATCATGAACCAGGGAATGATCATGAACAGGGCGAGGAGCATCATGAAGAAAAAAGGCAACCAGAAGAACACCACGAGCAACAGCAACAACAACATCATGAGCAAAAGCAAGAGCATCATGAGCAACAACAACAGCAACATCATGAGCAACAACAACAGCACCATCAAGAGCAAAAACAGGAGCAACATGAACAACAACAAAACCAGCCTCACGAACAACAGCAACAGCATCACGAACAACAGCAACAACATCATGAACAGCCGCAGCAACAACAAGGGGAACACCACGAACAACAGCAACAACCAGTCAGCCATTAATCCCAGCTCTTTCTATCGTTATGTTCTATAGGCTGCAAATAAACCTTTCCTGAGTCTCGTTATCATAGTGAGACAGTGATAACCAGCTTTCATAGTGGAAGAAAATGAATTTAGATTTTGTTTTTATGTTTTCATAAAATTCAAAGATGTATCTTGTATGGCTGTAGCAATTATTCCCAACGACCTAGGAATGAGGCCATACTGCCTTTTGTTCTATCGAATTGAAATCGAGACTCAGGATTGGTCTTTTTTGTTTCGTTTTTGCCTTTAAAATTCTGGCCTATTTGAAGTTGCTACATTGTTCACCGCCCATTTTTCTGCATTTAGAGGCAGAGTTAAGCAGTTGGGTCCTTTGCAGTTATTTCTCCAAAAGTTATTTCAAACTCAATTAGTATATTTGTCTTTTAACCATCATAATAATCATCATCATTTTGAATCGAGGCTGCAATTCTATCTTCACCATCAGCATACATAATGACATCATTTGCATGTATCAAACTTAGGGTAAACAAAAAGAACTCAGACGAGCTATTTGGCCCATTTGGATAGTGAAGCTATTTTGATATCGTAAATTAATATCATGAGATACTTAATATCTGAACCATAAAACACACCCATGTATCTGCTAATTTGAAACAATACAAATGTTTTATTCAGTGGAGTATACAAGATCAATGTTATGTAGTTAAGATTGAAAAAGGATTCCTTGAACGATAAACGCCAGAAAAGAACAATATATCAACCAACTAGGGTCCCAAAATCTGCTAAAAGAATATTAATAAAGTTAGTAAATAATTCTTCAACACACTTAAAAACTTTAGAATAAAATTCTGCAAAATTTAATAATGCAATGATTAATGTTTAGATTTGTTTTAGTTCAATGGTGCATTTTAATTTTTTGGACGTATTGCATTATTTCTAGGCAACAATTTCTCAGATCCTCTTATCTATTAACACGTATATTTACATAAAGATCCTTTACTTTTAATAATATAGATTTATTGTATCGTTTTCACGGGAGAAATTTGCTCTTGGAAGGGACAGAAATGTGAATTAATTTTGCTATGCATTTTATTTGTACATCTGCACAGTTGGTGACTTTGGAAGTATGATTTGGGAATGATTCAAGTCAATTAAAATGATTTTAGTTGATGCAAAATCCCTCTAGCATAGGATGTCGTCCCAAATAGCAATGAAAGTAGGAACTCAAAACGAACTTGTTTTTTTATCTAATTGGTTAAATATTGTTCGCTAAAGCTGCTCACTAAAATCAATTAGATGTTAAAATTTCATTTTCAATGTATCAAATGTTTATAAATTCTGAAAAATGAGTTTTATTTTTCTGCTTCTTGAAATTGATAAATATTGCCATATCCGTATTTTCTACAGCACTAAGAATAATTTAAGAATATTCCGAGGCTAAAAACAGCAAAAAATTAAGAATATTGTGGCTCAGCAAAAAATTAAGTATTCTTATTAAAAAAGAGAGTGTATACAAAGTACCACACGGCTCAAGGACAATGTCGGCAAAATCGAGCTTTGAACAAAAGCAAGCTGTTCATAATTTGACACCCTCTGACGCAAATAGACAGGACATTTGACGTCACTCGTGACACATTTCTCATGATGACATAATGCTGACAAATATTCGTTGATACTTTATCCTTATTATAAGAGTGTGTTCAAAGCAAATACCCTTTCCTGACCAAAGTTTATCGTATATAAACAAGAGCCTAATTAAGTAGGAAATAGCAACCTCGCCCATATTATGACGTATAGGGGCGGCTATCTTTGTGACACCTGCCTGTCCGCCATGTTGAATAAATTAGTTTATAATAATCATGATTAAATTGAAAGGAGCAGAATGTCATGGTAGGGAAGTAGGTGCAGCATTGATTGCTCAAATTAGCTAACTATTGTTTTGGGGGCGAAACCCCTTGTGGTGGTAACGTGGTATGGTAAATTGAAGCCCTAACCAATAAAACTAAACACTACCTATGTCTAGTTTAAATTGTCATACGCAGGGAGACGTTCAAACAATTTCAAAATAAGTTTTGTAAGTTTTTATTGAGGTTCATAATTGCATAAAAAAATCAAAAAAATTAAAAATTTCAAGCCCAAATTACGTTAGACATGTTTTTTATTTGGGTCCCTTTTGCAAAATGTAACTAGGGCGATTGTATTGCCGGTGAATAATGATCTTATTATGCAAGAAACCTGTGTATAACGAGATGTTACTGGTGTTGCAAGATTAAACGAACCAAAAAATTTCCACAATTTTTGTATTGAATCAATTTATCTGTTATTTGTTCCTCTCTCCATTTAACTCTCCTCTCTAATTCTTCCTCTTCTCTATGTCACCTCTCTTATATGTTCCCTTTGCCATTTCGCCCCTTTACAATGCCCCTGCTTTGACAATAAACTCTTAGAAGCAATCTGAACTAAACTGAATATGGCCTTGTTTCTAATTCCGGTCCCTTTCTCCTTTTTGTCAACCCCTTAACTATTAAACTCCCTTCACAACAACAGAATATTCTGTGTCCACACCCTTGAGACTGAACAGAATACCGTGGTAATGTGACCTGCTTGAAAACGATGACAACTAACGGTTTAAACAGAAATACGAAAGCAATGCGGAGTACGTCTGTGTTTTGATGCGGTGTGTGACCCTCCCACAAATGACAAGGGAAAAATAATGTTTTATCCACAAATTACACACTTACAATTATTAAAACTCAAAGAATGAAGCATCAAGCCGAGCTTTTTGTCAAGGAGAAGAAGAAGAAAATTGCGCCAATTTGTTGGTGAATCGACGATTACTTGAATCATTGGCCTAGCCATTTTATGGTCAAAAACCAGGGGATTAAATGACTCGTGCCAATTGTTTCAATCCTTAAAATTGCAAACTGACGAGCAGCGTGGAAATGGTTTTGGAGGAACAATAAGCTTCGTAGAATTGTAAAAACTGCTTTTCTTTTCGCAAGGAAATTGGCACTTGCATTTCGATATCAAAGGCGCCAGGTACGCGCTGATTCAAGTTGTGACGAGCAAGTAGCATTTTGTGAATTTTCCCTGTTTGATGTATTCTTGTTTATCAGATTTCAAGACCTGAGTTAATCTACTATCAACTTATTTTACCGTTAAACGAGCAGTGATTCTTGGAAAAAGCTTTGCGATTGATGTGATATGGAAGTCCATTAACGACATTATTTGTTGACGTAGGCTAAACCGAGTGTTTACCATGGGATTTTAAACAAAATTAAATCATAATAAATTCAATACTTATTGAATTTCACAGGCTTTTCACAACAGTGTACACATTTTTGATCGCAAAGCGAAGCATAATGGAAGCCATTTACAACAAAGAAAACATTTTAATAACAGTGGAAACTAGCGACTCCGAAACTGAAGGTGAGGAATGTTGTGATGAGGAGTATGAAGATATTCGCAAAAATATCAAACCAATGTTGAATCCTGTCCAAACCTTAACAGCTTTGTGGCCAATTTCTCTACTTGAAGCGACTGAAGCTACTGATGACAGTGTTTTAATGGGGTGTGACATCAAGGGTCAAAGCCTATCAAAAAGTTTGGACTGGCCAAGTGGCTCAATGCAGGAGAAAATGTTCGAGCCAAAACATAGACGGGCACCATCCTTACCATCTCAGGGGAAATTAGATCAAATAAAACTCCAGCTAGATGAGATAAGTCTCAGTCCAGATGAGGAATATGGGTTCAATCCGAGACGGATCAGATCAAAATATGGAGCTAGAAGGTCTGTATCACTTTTTGTTCCAGACGAGACAGCAGATCAATTGCTGGGTTTGAACAATGCCAGTAAACTTGCATCAATTGTGTTTAGCAATTCGCAAGATGAAAAATCACTTGCAAGAAATGCTGAAGAGGCCAAAATTGAAGAAGATATTGCATGCTTGAGAGCTCAGCCGAGTAACGTTGAGTTTAACAGAAAATATCAAGCTAAAGAGCATTTTGAAAAACTCATGAAAGGAAAAAGTTCTAGAGGAAACTGGGGTACAACTAGATCTTTACGGAGAAAGTTGTCATTTGATTCACACCCAAAAAGTAGAACTTTAAGAGAAGGGACAAGACTGGATAATGATCTGTTTCAAAGTTATAAAAACAATGCCTCTGATATATCACTTGATAAGGAAGGACATGAAAGTTTTCTATCTAATCTAGATGGCACAGATCCAACATTTTATGGCTCAGAGCCAATACTAAGTCCACCACAACAAGAGATCATACTTGCTCCACCCCCTGTTCTCAGCAGCAAAAGAGTCTTGGAAGTTTTAGTTTCCAACCCAGCTGAAAAGGGAAAGAAACGAAGGACTGGAATACCTCAGTTTCTAACCACTTTGAAACTGCCAAACAAGAAAACAATAAAGAAGTTTATGAGAAAGAAAAGTGAAAGACAGCAAGAAAGGATGCATCGGAAAATATCGCAACCATTTCCTGTTGAACGAGCTAACTTGGATACTGAAACCAGTGGTTCAGCTAGTAACATCACTCCAAAAAGCCCATCAATAAACACTTTCGCAAGGCCAGGAAAAAGTGGTGAAAATAGCAATGAAATCATAAGAAAAAGATCGCTTAGTGCAGACATTCCATCAGGAAGGAATTCATGCTCAATGTGTTCATTACAAAAACTGGAAGAGGGTATGAAATTTTATAAATTTAAAATTTATTCTTTTGCATGGTGTATAATTGTTTGGAATATAATAAGCAGGTCTTCAGGTGGAATAAGCGACAACCAAAAGTAGGTAGGAGTGGTTTTGGGTCATTGTGGACAGGTATGACTCATGAAAATTGGCCAAAGGATAATCTTGTGATCAAGTTAAAATAACGGAAAATGTAGAGCAGCTATGCAGTACACCAATTGGTCATTAAATTAGTATATTAGATGAGGGAGTATTGTCATGCCTTTTTAAGACATCAGAAAGAGATGGGAAAATCATTTGATGTGAGATGATGGTGATTTTGATCATGATGATGATGATTATGATGATTGTAATGATTATGATGATGATGATGATGACAATGATGATGATGATGATGACAATGATGATGATGATGATGATGATGATGATGATGATGATGAGGATGATGAGGATGATGACAATGATGATGATGATGATGATGAAGATGATTATGATGACAATGATGATGATGATGATTATGATGATGATGATGATGATGATGATGATGATGAGGATGATGATGATGATGATGATGAGGATGATGATGACAATGATGATAATGATGATGATGATGACAATTATGATTATGATGATTATAATGATTATGATGATGATGATGATGATGATGATGACAATGATGATAATGATGTTTATGATGATTATGATGATAATGATGATGATTGATGATGATTATTATTATTTTCATCATTATTGTTGTTATTATGTTTATTATTATTATTTTCATGATGATTACTCTCAATTGAAACCACTTCCACATAATTGATATTATTTAGCAAAGTCTAGAATTATAAATGTTTTTTGCCAACATAAACTGCCAAACATCTGCTTCCATTTTTTGGAATGCACAGCTTGGAGTTTCCTAGTAACAAAATAAAATATTTTCTTTTACATCGAATGTGTTTTCAAATTTATTTTGAGAACTTAGATGCTGGCTTACACAAAAAGGTTGCTTTGCCTTGATTGTTGGGGGCTTTTGATAAAACATTCATGAAGACCAATGTTTTTAAACGCTTTAAGATTTGAGTCTCTATAACCATTAACCTTTTGGCGGTCGTTTAAACCACATTTTATATACCTTTTATTAGGGATTCATGTCTTTATAACCAAATGCCAAGTTATCGTAAACACGTTGCATAGGGTAGTCTTTGTTTTAAGATGATTTTAGGACAAGCTGTCTTTTTCGATACATCAACATCATCGTGTTAAATTTAATAATTTTAGAAGACAGGGCATTTTTTCAGATTATAACTCAATTGATGATTAAAAATTCGCATATCATCGTAAACATCATCGCCTTAACATCATCCATGGCAGGAACTTAACTTCATATTTCTAATGTCATATTAATAATTAATGGTATAGCACGCTGTGACCATAATCAGCTTGTTCTTATCATTAAACATAAGGATAATGCCATGTACAAGCAATGGATTCTCAAAGCAATAGTTCTTCAAAATATTGCTATATTTTCCTTTCATATCAATGGTGCGACCTGGTGGCTGCCATTTTTAATGATAAATAACTGATTGTTCATTACGTGCACAATTGTTTGATTCTAGCCGCGAAGTCTTGCGTTCTAATAACAGATTTAGCTGCGAGAAAATAGCTACTTTCAGGCAAAATTGTGTATATAGGTTAAAGAAGGATCCATCCTTTTCGAGGGTTGTAAATGAGCACTCGGGAGAAATTATGAGGGTACGGGCCTAAGCAACTCAGACCCACCTCAGCTCCTTAGCTGGCAGGAACCTAGCTAAGTTTACATAAATAACTAAACAAAACAAAGAAAACAAAAAAAACAAACAAACAAATAAAACGAGAAGGAAAGAGGTAAAATCATTCCTTGTTCGCCATTTTTCTTCCGTCCTTTCAACGGAACTATTAATTCCTCTAGTTTTATTTAGAATAACAGACATTACTAAATTAACCAGAATCGGAAATTTGGCAAGATTTCAAACCATATCTGAACCCTGTCATGTATTGCTTCAGCTGAAAACTCACTACTAGCCTAACAGTGATCCTTTGCGTTCTTCAAATTCCCATGAATCTTTGCGCCCGATAAAGCTTGTAAGTCCAGTGCAATTTATTAGCTTGCGCCCCAGACTCCTATCCATTCCGGCCAAGTGCAATGGGCCAAGCTCTGTTAGTGACCAGTTGCAGACAATTTCAAACGATTTTCTGGAGGGGGGGTTATTACACTCCTAATGCAACAAACCGCCCTTAAAGTCCAGTCCTGCTTAGCCCCCCGTCTCAAGATTATTTATGTTATTCCAACTTTTAATATTAGTCCATCAGAACCTTCAGTAAACCATACTTCGTCTATACAATAAACCTTTTGATGGTCCTTAATGCCGAGGAGTTTCTTCAGGAAGGTTATAGATTGTGGTTTTAAACTCTTCCTTGAGTGTGTGTAATTTTTAATTGTTTCAAAGTCCCCAAAACGACAGCTGTTTCATGGTGTAGACAACTCATTTCTGTTTTATCGTGGCGTATTTAAGAATTTTTCTTATTGCAACCCTGATTTAAACATAAGGTATGCCAAGATTATTTGCTTTAAATCTATTATTAGACAGCCCATTTGCTATGAATACTTCGAGATTTTGAAGACCATACGTGGAATCATCAAGATTTTCATTAAACATTTTTTGACTTTTTTTTAGGGAAAGAAACTTCGGAGTTTGATGGCAGTTTGAATCGAAAATCATGCAGCACTTGCAGCATAGTTGTCGCAAAATTTCGTGGGAGCTCGAAAGATGAAAGACCAGTTCTTGAGCGAAGAATGAGTGACACTGCTCTAACGTGGAGAGATGAAGGACAATCGAGTAAGTTCATTGCAACAAACCTCTTTTAGATTACTCAATCTGTGAATGTTTCCATCTGTTTCGCAACAAAGACAATACACCCCTTCTTCTATTTACAATTTGGGTTCAACTATCAATCCTAAATCAATCCTTTCTCAAACCTAAATCCTGACCCTATAAGTACCGTTACTAAACCTAAACCTAATCCCAACCCTAATCCTTTTCTAAACCCAATCCTCAGTACCAATCCACAAATCCAAACCCTATCCTAGCCTTGATCCAATTCCTGACTCTCCTCCAATCTCGAATTTTTACCCAATCCTGGCCTTGATCCAATTTCTAACCCTCATCCAAGCTCGAATCCTTGCCATAGCACTTACCAAAACCCTATGTTCAACCTACCGAAAAACCATAATCCTAATCCTAATCTAAATCCTAGCCATAACCCAGTTACTGACACTCATCCAAGCTCGAATCCTGACCCAATCATAATCCTAACCAAACATCAACCTGCTTCAATTCCTCATCGACCTTAACCGTGACGTCATATCAAGTCACGTGTTTTTCAGGATAGACTTTCAATATTCCCGTAGATAAACATGGCAATTTGCCTATCTGATCACAAACCATTCCTCATTGATTATTTGGCACAGTTATCGATTGTGATCACAGTTTTGCTTGGCTATAACCCGTCGTCCACAGCTCGTCTTTTGCTATGTAAACATCTTACGATATTTTGCAACACTGAATTCATATTCTCGAAACGTTGTAATGTTCATACTGGCACTGTTTTTACCTTGCTTCGAGTTGAAATAACGATTTTCATAACGATTCTCAAGCACCTTGGTAACAACTCTGTCAGGAAGGTTTGTGTAAAGTATGTTTTCTTCAATACCTAGGCCTAGTGGAAGGAAATGCGAGAAAACAATACGGTAGACAGACTGCTTCTTAGTTAAGCACTATTTTCTCACAAGCCGTCGAGAAGTAACACCTTGTTGTAAGCAGGTTGACAATACATAAGCAGGACTTGAGCTGCTTAACCCTTCCGCACCCGTATTTATTTTCCGTTAACTATTAAAGCTCATGTAAATCTCTGCTTTTCAGGGGGGGGGGGGGGGATAGCACAGTCATATTAATTAGCTGAAAGCGTAAATTAATACAAAAAACAACCATCATAACATTTACAATACATTGTACCATACCACCTGGAAAAGATACATTTTACGGTGTTTGCTATTGGGCCAGATGGCCCTTCCGGGGGTGAATAGGTTAAGCGATGAGGTAATCCGTTAACTCTGTTATGTGATACCTAACTTAAAAATAAGCGAGTTTGTATGGACTTATTAAGACATTAAGAAGCTTTATTAAGCCACTAAATATTAAGCAACTAAATATTAAATATAAATATTATTAAGTACCTTAGCAAGCAGATTTATAAGCAACAAGGCCTTGAATAACTAACATTAAGCGACTAAGGTTCAATAAATTAGCTGCATGTACACTTTCTTTACGCACCACTTTAATAAGCACTTATCTTAAGCTTAAAGCACATTGAGGACTGAATGAAGATCGCGTCTTTTATTGCAAACTGCAGATTGAAGATTGCAATCTTGATCATTAAATGTCCTTTTTTGCAAGACCCTTTGCCCCCGTTCAGCCATCGCCAATTCTTGTTTGAAGTGCTTCCGACATCAATGTTTCTTTCAACTCCTTTGTGTTTAAATCTCTGCACCATCATCCAGAAAGCAAAATTTCTTTTCAAAAAGGTTTGCCGAGGCATGCCCCTTTGACCTATCTACCCTCACTATCACTATTGCTGAGTCGTGTCTATCATGTGAGGTTAGGGATTCCCTGAAAATCGGTCAATAGCCCAGTCATTTGTTATCCATCGTCATTACAAGGGAACGTGCTTTTGGAGGAAGCACATGTTTCGTTTTTAAAACTAACACGGTTCTACTACTTGTGAGAAGATTTCAAAATAATTCACGTTTTGGTAAGATTATTCTGTACTTATTATTTGAAACTGTTAATGCCTAGCCCAAGAAAATTTCTATAGAAGTAGTTGATTGTTGCTATAAAGCATGAAGGCTCCTGCGAGGCCGATAATTTTTTAACCAATCATCGTTTGGTACATGCGAGGCCTATTGTTAATGAATCAAATTATCTGCGTTCAAAGCATTCCCAAGCCCCTGCGGCTCCCTTGCCAGTATTGCTTTCATAAATTCGTACTTCTTTCGACGCCTGGTAGGGCGCTGCGAGGCCCATTACTATTGTCATTTACACCAATCATATGTTAATGCGGCAGTCTTTTGAAGTCTCTAGTTTTTGTATCCATCGATTAGTTATTCTGTTTGAGGAATTAAACTGGTTTCAAAATTAACTTTTCCGCTGTGAAAACTTTGATAATGACAACCATCAGCTGCAGAAATTTCGCCCTTTTGATTCTCTCCGTAGACTGCCATTTCTCACGCCATAATCCATAATTTTCGAATTTTAATGGCCTAAATTGCTTCAATAACAGTATATCTCTTAATTCGCTATTGAGGCCGCGAGGGGATATGGAGAACAAGGGAACAAGCCGTTTTTATCAATGGGAACATGGGAACATTTATAGCAAATATTTCCAGGGATATAGGGATCTTTTGAGGAGCTGGGAAACAGTTCGAGATTTTTTTTTAGAGGTGGAAGAAATTTCGAACCATGAGAACAATATTTGTTGAAAATGTTTTGACTACCAAGAGGAAAAAATAAAAAAAGATGTAAATTACCAAATCTCTTAAAAGAAATGATTCATAAAATAAGATTGAAAGTATAAGAATTTGAGTTCATTTTAAATGAATCTACATTTGATTACTCATAGGTCGTATGCATGATCGAATCGTTCTGGGTCTGAAGATTTGGTCAATTTTTTAATGGTTTGATTCTATCTCTTAGGTTGCTCTCCTGGACGTCGTTTCATCCTAAAGCTGTTGTCTCCTGTGGTCTGTGGCTTAAACAACGAAAAATACATGAATTTTCAAAGCAGTGAATCATACTCCAGCTTGGTGAGCTGCGGCTCAGATATCTCAACCGAAGCTGATTTATTGTCACAGAAACTTACAGATTTCGATGTACAGGAAATTGCGGAGGAGCTTTCTTTGATCGACAAAGAATTACTGATACGAATCACATGGCAAGAATTGGCAACATGTGGTTGGATGTCGATAAATAAGGTATGGTTTCTATAAAAGGTCATGAATACCCGACAGGCATTTCTTTGGAATTATTCCAATGCTCTGATCGTTTTTAGACAATCTGAAACCTTAGCATGATGCTTGCTATGAATCTCATTTTCAAAACGAGATATTCGAAGACAGGGACTATAATGTGGATTTCTTGTGCCTTAAGAGCCAAGCCCTCTCCAGATTTAAAAGATTCAGCCTGAGATCCTTTGTAAAGGCGACCTTGCCATATTTTGGGTTTTCTGGCCAAAATAAGGAAATGCTAAATAAAAGACAGACAAAGAATCGCCTCCCTATTAAATATGACATGGGCAAAGCTGCGTTTGACTTCATGTACTCAATCCTTGATCAATGCTTATTTATCCTTACAGCATGTTACATCTCCAAATGTCATGAATATGGTGGAGTTTTTTAACAGAGTGGCAATGATGGTCGCGACGAGTATTCTTGTTGAAGAGACAGCTTATTTACGAGCGAAAGCTATAACCAAAATGATTAAGGTAAGTGCAATCTAACGCAATATCAAACATTACAAAGGTAGATATTAGGAACAACGCAAAGCGGCAGAAATACGAAGCAAATACGACACGATTATAATCATTTTTTGTTGCTTATTTATTGCCACGGCGTACGAAATAAACTATACTTCACCCGAAGCAAGCCTTGCAGGTAGACACTGCATGCCATTAGTATATATATATCCAGTGAATATAGTAAAAAGACAAAAGATAAGGCTCCTAAGATCAATAGTATTTCCAATTGCAACATATGGCTCTGAATGCTGGGCTATGAAAAAGAGTGATAGAGCTAGAATACAGTCATTTGAGCTATCGGCATACAGGAGATTGTTAACAATCAGCTGGATGGATGAGAGATCAAACAAAAGTGTGCTTAACGAGATTGGGGAAACTAAAGGACTTGTCAATGAGTTAGAAACTTCAATTCATGGGACACATTATGAGACACAGATGCATGGAAAATGACTTGCTGACAGGAATGGTATTCGGGAAAAGATCAAGAGGACGGCAGAAAACAAGAATGACAAATACAATTAAAGAGAAGCTAGGACTGACTATGACTGAGGCCATTATAACAGCCCAGGACAGAGAGAAATGGAGGAACATTGTGTATGCCGCCACAGCCGTTCGAGAAGCTGAATGTTCTGAACGATAGTAGTAGTAGTAGTAGTATATATCTATATTCTGAATGGTTAAACATAATTTGTTTTGATCTCTATTGTCACGTCATTGAATAGCTAAGAACGATCATTATCAAAAGATTCACAGAATTAGTTGAAGTATTTCGGTGCATAAATGAAATGTACTTCCATATTTTAAAGATAGTTGAACCATCTTTCTACTTGAGTAGCTTGTATTTTCACATCATAAACACTCTCTTTTTAAAGTAAACGCTATTCTGAACCAGTCATGGTAACCATTCCGCTTGTCTTATCCACTAAATTGCATGTTTATGAAAAATATCTGAATATCCTAATTGTCAAGTCAGTGTTTGTTTTCTTATTTTGCTTCAATTATTTCCAGCTGGCCACAAAATGTCACAAATTGAAGAATTATAACTCTTTAAGAGCAGTTCTTGGTGGTCTCCAATGCACGCCCATTTATCGCCTTGAGTCATCTTGGAAGCAAGTTCGAGCCAGGAGAAAAAGGTATTCTATTTACTCATATCAGAATTCACGATTTTCATTCGCTTTAATACTTGTATCATTTCAGAGGCATTCCTCGAAAATCCACAAGGCAGCCTGCTATTTCCTTCTCTACTTTACTTGATATATTAAAAAAAATTGTAGAAATAGTCTTTTTATTGAAGTTTGGAGATCTTTTTTCATAAATTTAGTAGGATGTGGTAAGAACATGGCAATTTTTCTCTCCACTTTCCCGTTAACCCTGTTGTGTGGTTTTTACGCCATCCCTTCCCAACCCTACCTGGCAGAGCATTTAACAAGGACCTAACCAGAATGAACAGAATTTGTTTTCCGGTTTTTTTAAAATCATTTCGTTGTTATTTTTCCTCAGGATATTGGGAGAGCTTTCAAACCTTATGTCTGAAGAACAGAACTTCTTAACTTACAGAGAAGAGCTGAGACATAACCTTAAAGACCCACCTTGCCTTCCTTTTCTTGGGGACTTTCTTACGCAGATCGCGCAAACGCAAGCGTATGTTGCTATGCGCCGCAAGCGGTCACTTGCCAAACAGAGGCTAGAAAAGGCTTCAACATCAAGCTGTATTGAAAAGGAAAAGGAGAAGGAGAATGAAAAGGAGGCTAGTATTGACCTCTGCAGCAAGGAAGGTGAAGTAGCAATAAAAAGTAATGAAAATGAAGATAGTTTACGTCTTAAAAAACCAGAAGAAAATGACGTTAAAAAAATAGAAAAAGTTCTAGGAAGTCACAAAGAGAAGTCGATAGATAAAGTAGAAAAGAATTTGGAATTGTCTTTTATTGAAGAACAAAATAACGAAAAAATATCGGAAAATTTCAATTCGCATTTTGGCATTGACGAAGTAGATGTTGCTGGAAGTGATGCCGAAAAAGACGAACAATTTGTTTTGCCAGATTCACTTCCGGGTAATGTTTCTGAGAAAAATCGAGACCATGATGCTTCACATTGTGAAGGGTCTACATCATCAGATATAGACAGTGAGGATTATGAAAATTTGAATAAGAAAGAACGCGAAAGCATTCACAGATCGATAAGGGGAATCACCAAAGCTATGTTCCAAACAGGAAATACGTATGAGTCTTCTGAGAATGATAATGAGTTCCTGGAAGCGTTGAATGAGTACTTAGATGACCAGACGGAGCCAGAGAATCCTGTTTTCAATGATGGTGAAGCAAAAGTGGATGAAATCGTAACAAAGAGATCATCAACCATCGATATTCGAAAAAATAACCAAGGAAAAGATTCCCATTGTTTATCTGATGATCACGGTGTCGGGAGTGCGTCGTCGTACGACTTATCACCCACCATTCATTCTCCCGACACGACAACATACTTTCCTATTGATAAAGCGGGTGCTGAAAAGAAGACACATGCGAGAAATGACTCTAATGACAGTGGTGTCGTATTGCAAAACGGCCGTTCAAGCAGAGCTTCTGAAGAACTGAATGGAAGTCGAGACAACTTAAGTACAGTCGTGTCGGAGAGAAATGATAACCAAGGGTTTGAAGATTCAAAAATCAGTCGCGATATTGAAGTAGTGTCTAAGGATACTGACGATTATCATGATGGCGGAGGATCTTCTAAAATGATTCCAATTTTGGACAGGAATGGATCCGAATCGAAAAAGCTGGAAGAAAGGATAAAAAGAGGCAGGCCGATTGAGGAAGAAACAAAACATAGAAAAGGTTAGCATTCGACATTTTTGTTTTCAGTGGAATCGGACGTAGAAAGGGTTAACCATTTTCTGGTCATAGAGACAATGAATTGTATAGCATTAAAGGAAATTAAGGTCTTATTGACTGAGAAAGGGTTAACCATTTACTGGTCATAGAGACCATGATTTCTATGGAAAATTAAAGGGCATTATGGTCTTATTGACTGAGAAAGGGTTAACCATTTACTGGTCATAGAGACTATGATTTGCATAGCATTAAAGGAAATTAAGGTCTTATTGACTGAGAAAGGGTTAACCATTAACTGGCCATAGAGACCATGATTTCTATAGCATTAAAGGGCATTAAGGTCTTATTGACTGAGAAAGGTTTAACCATTTACTGGTCATTGAGACCATGATTTCAATAGCATTAAAGGAAATTAAGGTCTTATTGACTGAGAAAGGGTTAACCATTTACTGGTCATAGAGACCATGATTTCTATAGCATTTAAGGGCATTATGGTCTTTTTAACTGAGAAAGGGTAAACCATGCACTGGTTTATGAGACATTTCTAGGGTTATCCAGTTACATACCGAGTTTTCCTCAACTGACATTTTTTTAATTTTTTCGCAGAACTACAATTCTGGGAATATCAAATCGCTGCCATGAAATATCAGCTGACACAGAGACCATTTCTACGAAAGTATCTATTAAACGCCTGCTACAATTCTGAAGAAGAGAGCTACAGTTTGTCATTGAAGAGAGAACCGATTGTAAAAAAACATTGATTTGGTCGAGGTATATTTAAATAATATTGAATTTTTGTTGACATTTCACATATTTATAATTTGATATCCCAAATTTTCCCTTTTTGCTAACCTTCAACTTACCCCTGCCTTACACCCTACTTACCCCAGCAGTTAAAGCCAGTCAGTGCTTATAAATAACTCAATTTCAAATATCAGTTCTAATTTGTGATTTAATCAAAGAATTATATTTAAACCCTTTTTAATCCTTATGCCCATGTGATATCAAAATTTAGTTTCCTTTCGTTTATTTATGTTTATTTTTGTTCATTTATTTACTTAAAATTATGAACCTTTTGTTTATTAAGATAAACAGCAAATTTGACTTGTTATTAGTTTAAAATTGTTAATTAAATCAGCTCGTATTTAACACAGCATTACCATGTATAATGTATTTAAAGTGTACATAACAGAACGGCCAAAGATAGAAGCTCTTATTTCGTCAGACATTTTTTATTAGTCTCGCATAAATATTCTTTATCTTCTTTTAACTCGTTAGAAATCTCATTTTGATGTTCTGGGGGCCATGATAAGTGCAGGTTAATTTCAAAGTTTATACTCCCGTTACTTGTATATTTTTTGCTTATTTATGTATCAGATATTTCAAGCAAGTGGGCAATTTTTTTGACTTGATTAACAAGGTTAAAATCGTTACTCATTCTTTGAATCAAAAATGTCACTAATTTGATTCGAATTCATGAGAGTTTGATGTGTGTTGTTTGAATGTGAAGAAGGCTGTAATATGTCACAGGCCTGTCGGAACTAGCCCTCTTATAATTTACTTTATTCTCTTCCTAATATGAAATATGCTTGGAGAGCAACATTGAACTGATATAGACATTAGATAGTGTTCCACGTCAATTAGGCATCTAAATATCGTCTTTGGTTCATCATCTAAATAGTTCAATTTGTACAAAAAAGGGCATTGTCAAACGATCTTAAGGTTATGGTCTCGAAGAACTTTTCCCGTAATCCCCATTCCACCTCGCTTCGCTCCCCCCCCCCCCCCGACGGGGCCCGCGTCAATAGCCCATCAGTTCACAGCAAACTTTGCTGGGCTGGGAGGTGCTTTCCTTTAACTGTAGATTATCTTTTTTACGTTTTGAAATCATCCACTACAAAGCTGAAATTTGGTTGAATTTGACTTACCCAGAAAACAATATTTACCGTTAGCTTTTTAAAACTCTAATATCATGAGAATGTTAGAAAGTAGTTATTACATTATAAGATTCGTTTACGAAAGTCTGAAATGTTTATTTTCATTCCTGAGTTAATGGACTTGTCGTTTTTGTATCATATATCATGTCTAATCATAAATCTCGAATAATATTCGCATTTTCTTGATCAAATATTTCATTTATTTTCACCGATTTCTCTACAAATTTCCCTCCAATGTATTGCAGGCCATACTTAGGGTGGAGGGGGGGGGGCAGGGAAAGGGGTCTTAGGTGCCATTATAACAAAAAACCATGTACTTTTAGAAATGAGACAGCAAAGTTTGATTCTCAAAGCAATAATTTAGAAGTCAGATTCAGACATCCAGAATCCAGCTTTCCTCAATAAAGAAAACATACTTTGTTCATCGCAAGTTAAACAGAATTTGTAGGTAGTTTTGTGTTGGAGCCCCGTCAATAGATGTATTTTTCCCCTAATATTGGCTAATATCGGAAAATGTGACTTTTTAATTGCAACTATAGATGTTATATGGGTCAGAGTGTTTTTATAACAAAAAATTACTCGACGTTGCGGAGGAGAGGGATGCTGCGGTGGCAATTGGGGAGGAGCGATTACATTAATCAAATCCAATTTATACAATGTGCCTGGCTGTGAGTTGCAGTGATGTTGTTTGTTCAAAATTTGGTCGATAGTTCAAGTTATCATGAGAAATCTTCTACATTTTCTCATGGCTACGACTCTCCTGTTGCTCTTTCATCATTCACGAGGTAAGTCAATACTTTACAAAGCCTTGAAATTTGCAATTTTCATTGACGAAGTGAACAGCCCTTGTGTTGTCAATAAAACGAAACCGGGTGATTAAATGTCATACGACTCTCATTTGTAACCTAAAAAAATGATGAAAAGTGTTTTGTCATTCTTTGCAGAGCAAATATCTGTCATATTTTGTAATAAATCATAGTATATTTGCATTATTTATTTTTATTCACAACCATTACATTTATACACTTTACCATTTTTTTTATCTAATATTTTACTATGGTCTCCAATATAGATCTGTTTCAATTTGTCCTTAACTTTTTTGCCAATGTTATTTTCCCTCAATTCCAAGAGAAAACCCTTGAAGAATTTTACTACTAATGTAATTTTAAAAGGCTAGGTAAGTCATTATGAACTTCATAATACGTAGATATATAATTGTATTCAAAATATAATATAGTTTGCTTTGCAAGATTTAGTAAAACTTGGTCTAGCATAAATTTCAGCTTTATAAATAAATTAACAAAAAATCTTTAAATCAATTGAACATTTAAGGCTGAAAGGAAGCAAGAAAAGTAGAGGGAAATTTTATTTACTTTCGATTTTTATTACGCATGTCAAATTCTTGTGTGTTGAACACGAGCTCATTAAGACATTTTTATCTTGTTTATTAGCAGTTACTCGCTTCAGATAGATCTAAAAATGTATAAAAATTGTCAGGTTTCGTTTGGAAATCAGTGCGGATATTAATGGATAGCAAATGTGCCATGGAGAGAAATAAAATTTATTATGAGGTAACCAGGGAAGAAAAAATCAACAGCTGGTAAATGAATGAATATTTCGGGGAGTGCTCTTGTCGTTCGTTTTCTCATCGCTAAGTCCAACACATCAATCCTCACCGCTGTTAGAATTTTTAATTAACCAAAATCGATTGGAAATTTCTATCAATTATGTATTTTCCCATTCTCAATCTCAATGAAAAGTCGAAAAACTCGGCCCAAAACATCCTTGAGCTTAATGACATTTAGTTGCCAACTTTGATTAGATCATCGTTTCCACCGGCCTAAATTTTTCGCGTTATAATTATCAAGGAATTTTAATCTAAGCACTTTTTTCTACGAGCCTTGATATGCTCATAAGTAACATAATTGTGCTCTTTAAACTAGGAATGGCAGTTTTGGACAAGCCAGATGACCTGAAACTGCTGGATGGGAGCGAGATGAAGTTGAGTTCATTTGATTCGAGTATAAGAAGCTCAAGACATCTGTTGAGAAGGAAGATTTCTTTAAAGAAGCAAAGGGCGACGCAGTATGATGTGAAATCTTCTTCAGATATTCCTGATGTTTATATAATCGTCATCGTGAGTACCTTTTTGATTTGTTTATGCACTGTAATGATATTTTTGAGACAGTCTTTTGTGGAGAACTTTAGGCCTAGTCCACCGTAGGGCTGTTTCTCTTTGGATTAAAGACAAGATATATGACTTGAGGCGGTATTGCGAATTTTGTTGATTGCATATTAACTGGCCTATGGTTGTGTTGCATAGACTTATTTGTTTTAAACCAAATTCAAATGATGATTGTCTGCTGTAAAGATGGCGATAGGGTCATTCGTAAGTTCCATTGCTATGAGTGCACAGCTAAGCAACAAATTTATGACAGTTAAATATCAAAAATCCTTTTGATACATACTCTTATCAGCATTCTTCCTAATTTCTCAGCCCCACAAACCAAGATTTAACCTTTAGGCCTGGTTGATTATTGAGGTTGGAGAAATCTGTTGTAAAATCTGCTATTTTTCTTTCACCTTTCACCTACACACAACAGGAAATCTATTGCAAGTAAAATTCGTTTATTGCCAAAATGTTTTGTCTTTGATTGCACACTGTGTTATCCTTGAAAGCCTGCCTTTTGAAAACATTCCTGAAAAGTACATCATATGAGCAATGTTTTATAAGCTCAAGGGTTTTTAGGCACACCTCCATTTTCACAGAGTAAACTTCAGGGCATGGTTCATATAATTGCAGACTTGAATTGAAAATTTCTTAGGAAATTGCTCAAAGTTTTTTTTAAAATTTGCACCGCTGAGGTTGACTAAAAGCAAAACCATTTCTGATAATTGTGCTGACCTGATAATCTACCAACAAAACAGTACATAATAGAACAAAATATCCCCCTCCCCACCTCCTAAATATCCCACCAATGATTCTCTAGCCAAATTTTTGCAGCCAGAAAGACCATTTTGAGTATTTTGATCCAAGCGAAATGTCTGGGAAATGTCACACGTTTATACTTCAACACTATTGCAGCATGATACCTCATCAATGGCCAATATTAATTGGTAGCGTTTGGGGCTAACCCCTTTTAAACACCTCTCCACTTGGTTGACCCTTCTAGACACCGGCACAATGACAGCTAGCGACAACTCTGACCTCAACACAGGTGTCTGATAATTATGTGTCAACACAAAACTCAAAATATTTAAACTCCATTATGGGTACATTTAAATCTTCATTCGACCATCACCAAGTGAATGCAATCTTGTGATAAATTATCCTTATCATATTGTACATTTATGGTCTTAGATTTACTATAGTTCCGGGCTAAACGCTGGCAGGGAAGTGTTTCATATAATACTTATCGGAGCTTGCCCAGATTGACCCTTGAATATCAGGTTTGGAAGGTAGCCTTCGATATTTCTAACCTCTTAATGCGCAGGGAGAAGCATGCTAGTGATCACGTTTTGTAACAATATCACTATTTTAGAAAACTATGTGTGGGGGGTTACCATTATTCAGAAACCATGAAACTTCCTTTGGAGTTTCACATTTTTAAAAAGGTAAAATGCAAATGTCCTTCACCCTCCTCCAATTCAGGCATTTGCAAAATCAAAAAGATCTATTTAAAAAACAGTTTGCACCTGTTTCAGAACCATTGCAAATCAAAGCATCCAGAATAGCCCATTTCATTATTTATTAATTTCCATGCTATAAAAGTGTAATGTTAGAGGTTGACTCTCCTCTCCTAACTGAAACTGCTGCTAACTGGTGGGAGCCGAGCCTCGCTGATCAAAGACAGCCAAGAGCAGGTAGAGATACTGTATTTCTTGCAACTAGGATATGTAACTTCATTTGAAAAAAATTGAAATTGTTTAGTATGAGACAAAAAAAGCACAATTTAAAAGTTTTTGAAATGTTAACTGTTAAGATAAAATGCTAGAACATTTCTTCTTTGTTTCAACTATCAAGTGTTATCATCATCAGCAAGAGTTATGCAATTGCTATACAAATGATTATATTGATCAGGCTATTGATAATAATGATGATGATGTTGATTCCCTGAATGTGATGATGATGATGATGTTGATATTTGAACTACAGTAAAAGTATTGCCTCTCTGTCAAATGATTTCAATGCTTATCCAAAATAACTTTAACTTGCATCTGCCCTATGGAATTGCACATTAAAGAGCATTGGAAATCAGTCACATTACTTTCAGAATATTTCCAACCAGTTTGTCAATGCTTTATTTCGCGTTTCTTATCAGGGGTCAGATTTCATCTGTAAACTGTAATCCAACTGTTAAAATAGGTTATTTTTGTTGTTCTTCAAGCCACCGCTTTTAGTCCAATCTTTTTGGTAGTTAAGTTTAAGGCAGTTACTACTGAAGGAGCTAAGGGTTTTCTCCTCCCACAAAATTTAAAATCAAAATTCAAAACCGCAACGACAATAAATGATAAAATAATAATAATAGTAATAATAATAATAATTATTATAACGAATTTTTTAACAGGATATAAACTTCGGCAATTACATAAAGTGGTATTATCAATGTTTGTCCTGTAAAAAGAAAGGTCCTTAAAAATAAAATATAACATAAAAACATTACAATGGTAGGTCAAAAAAATGATAGCAAAGTAGATATTTCATTTGTATACTTAACACTTTGGACTACTTTGAACAGTGGCTGACGAAAAATTCTGGGGGCAGCATTCATTGGTTTAGTAATAGTTAATTAAGCAATCGTTCTATGCTCCTCCTTGTCACCCTCGTCACTGCCTATCTCGAGGATTGTGTAACTCAAACTTCTTGGGCATCGCGAAAGTACCCCGTCATTTTCAAATTACTGGAGGTTGAAAGTGTGCTCACAGTTTTTATCATCAACCAAAGCTAATTGTTCGGAGAACAAAAGATCGAATTCGTAGTGTCTGTGCTAGACATAGTTCGAAAATGGTCTCCAAAGATACCGAAACGCCAGCAGGAAATGGAGAGGGACGTAAGAAATAGGACAGCTCTTCTGAAATCAAGTAATGTTCCATGATGAACGCGAAATATTTTCAAGGTCACAGTGCAGGTTGACAACAAAGGGATCTATTTGTCACTGGGTTAAGATAAAGGGATTTTGCTCATCTCTACTATCCGGTGTTTTCGAACAAATTCCACATGTAGAGTTAAAAATATGGCCAATGATCATGCGAGATGGTTAGGCTGATCAGAAATGGCAACACGTGGGCAGGATGGTCTCTTAATAATTAATGTCATCATACTGAGGGCGTTATAATTGAAAATATGATCTCGCTGCCGCCCAAACTGTTATAGAAAATAATTAGCAGCTGCGGTGCCTCCTTCACAGTGTAGCCTGTCTGATGTCACGTGGCTGATTGAAAGAAAACCAGCATGGCACACAGGGCGGGTCTCACTAAGTAGCAAGCAATTGTTGCAGAAAGTTTAAAGCCTTCTGTTTGTATAGAGATCGAAGTCAACTGTTTCTTCTCTGCTGGGGTTACTGACCATGATTTTGATGGGACTATGATTTGAATAGCATTAAAGGACGTTAAGGTCTTATTGACTGAGAAAGGGTTGACCATTTACTGGTCATAGAGACTATGATTGGTATAGCATAATAGGACATAAAGGTCATATTGACCGAGAAAGGGTTAATGTTCAGAATGATCATTAAGCCCATGTTCTATTGGATATATTGATGACATGATGTGTTCGTACATATCTTTTCTTTCCTCACTGATTTCATTTTCTTCGTAGGTTGTTGATCTGAAGGCTGACGAATTCATTTCTAAACAGAAGAACTTCCTTAGGGAAATAGCAACAAACACGAAAAGATCTGATGCAGTTTGTTCGTTGTTTCAACTTCAAAGGGTATGCCAATCAGCATTCTATTCTAATTATACCGTTTCTGCTTGAGAAGGTAGCCTTTCAGTATTTAAGAAACCAAAATTAACTACCGTGACTCGAATAGAAGATCACCGTCTGTGTGCACTTCATTATTAGCGTATCAGCAGAAAATCAAGCGATGAGTTTTGTTTTCAGCAGCCCTCCTCACACTTGGCACCAGTGCACCCACTATATACCACAGGAATGCTTAAAAAACAGTGCAATTCTCTTCATTGTCAATTGTCCAAAGTTTTGCTTTACAATTCCATTTATTGTTTACCCTATTTTTTATCAATTTGAAAATGAATACATTTATTTTACAACAACATTTAATTATGACTCTCATAGCGAGAAAGGTTTCTTTATCATCTCCCATCTTTGCCAGCCACTTCCAATAAACAAATTGTTACGAAATATAAAAACACAAACTTGATAAGGGAAAAGTAACCCAGCGTTGCCCAGTCGTTCCTTGTTGATGCATCTTTGGTGATGTTTAACAGAACTTAGAGAATTTAATGCAGAGGGCTTCTTGAAAATTAGCAACGCTGTAGGGCAACTATCCGTAAATGTGATGAATCAATCAAATCAAATCAAATCAAATCAAATCAAGAATCAAATCAAATAAAATCAAATCAAATCAAGAATCGTTTTTTTTAGAGTATAAAATTAATTTTCCTTTGCAATTATTTCAGCGGAAGGAAAAGCAACAAATAGTGGAAGTTTATTGTCAGCATTTAACCACTCAATCAAAAGCGAATCAAAGTTTTCAGAAGTTTCTTAACAGCAAAGATCTAGTCACTGTTTTGAATTCTGGTCACATGAGAGCTTTTCTCCAAAAGTACAACGTAACCAAGTATTTTTCCAAGGTAAGCTGTCCATTAATAATTAAAGTACAGATTCGTACTTCTAAAGTCAGAGTCCAAAAAATCAAACAAACCTTCCTTCGATCAAAAGTTTTGCATTAAAAACGTTCCTAATTCTTCCTCGATTCCGTCATTGTGTTAACTATCTAAATTGTTTAACTGCCACATAAATTGTCATTGCAATGCTGAAGTATTGTAACTATTTTACTCGGAATAAAATGCATAAATAAGAGCCATTCTTCCTTCCTCGCATTCATTTTGAAATAGATAATTTGATTCCTTCCTTACCACTTCTATTATTACTACCTTTAGTCCTTATTTTTTCACAAATCTTCCTTCGACATTTTCCCGTCTTCCCAAGCATTCCCACGGGACCCGAGGTCGCAGATTCGCGTGGGTTTCTAGGCTCTGGCTTACGTTTGACACTGCACGGAAAAAGTTATATAGATGGGAGAGCTGGGAAGGCAATGATGGGCCAAAACGAATAGCCAATCACAAGCACCATTTCCTCTTTTCACGTGATTTAGCACCTCTTTCATGATCTGACTTCATACTCTACGGAGTATCAGAAGATTATTTGCCAAATTGTTTTGGCTTTGTTGCGTGTAGTTTTATTAAATGCTGTGAGTTTTTGTGATGCAATGTTACATATATTGATTGATGATGATTATGATGATTAGAATGATTGATGTTGATTCGAGGCGATTGATGATGATTGTTATAGGTTGCTATTTAAAAACACTGTTATGTACCAAACATTGTCAATTTGATATAATAAGAATCTTTTTAGAATGAAAATGAAATTATTTAATACATTTTTTTGTCTTTCAGACGAATGTCCATGCAATGTCTCTTCCTTATTACGTCACAAGTCAGGTGTGGTTTCCAGTAGCAGCAGTTGCCCTGGCAACATTTGTTTTCATTATTGTAATGGCTATAATTTTGGTATGCATAGTTCTTACTAACCATTCATTAATAATTCTTACAAATCTATTTCTGTCACTTCAGTTTATTTGAGACAGAGCTTATTTTTGTTTCAAAATCGACAATTTTAAAGAGATTTGGGCAACCAGCATGCATTGCACTTTCATAATTATTTTCATAGTATCTGAAATCGAGGATTAAATGCGAGTGGGAGGAATTGTGACTCTTTAGAGAATAATATCGGTTGCTGCTGTGAGCATCTGCTTTTTTCACATTAGCTAAGGCAGGTGAAACGAGTTCATGATTGTCTTCACTGCTGTGGCTAAATTCCCCTTGCATGAACTTCATGTGATGTGATACAATACAATACAATACGATAATGGCTTATACTTTTAGTTAGTGAACTGTATTTTAAACATAAGAAAAGCCTGCTTTGAGGAACCGGAGATTTACGGTAAGTTTGCTTTCCTATTTCTTACAGAGGATACGACCTTTATATATAGTTCGAATTTCTGATCAGCGATTTTCGTTACCTACAGTGTTGTCTCAAAAAGTCAAAATGTAAAAAAGACTCAAAAACACTGAACCATGGCAAGCGAGATTCGTTCGTCTGTCACCCAGTTAAACCAATTGAGACAATGTCACCAACCATGGTACAACCCCAAATCAAAGATTTGTATACAATCAGTGGCTCACCACGTAAAGTGCAGAAATGGACTGGGGACCGGGAACACAAGAGGCCTGGTCTTCTACAAAGCCGGTAAGATGCGAAAATTCTTTCCATTAGGCCTATATCTCCGTAAAACTTTTCAAAATAGAAAGCTCTTCTTTGAATTAATGTTAAATCCATTTTTATGATCATGAAGATATTGTCCCCACCCACCCACCCATCCATCCACCCATCCATCCATCCATCCATCCATCCATCCATCCATCCATCCATCCATCCATCCATCCATCCATCCATCCATCCATCCATCCATCCATCCATCCATCCATCCATCCATCCATCCATGAAAGATTTTGAATGTCTGGAAATGAATGTCTTGCTATTGTGTATTGTCATTAATTTTTGTCATTCTAGTCGTGGGTCCCAGGCATCTCTGGTTATTGATGTGACGTCACTCCCAAGAGAGAGTTTAGCAAAGGACCGTGAAAGGTACAAATGCATTTTATAATGTTGATATGGTTTACAATCCTCACACTTGGCACCAGTGCAACCAATGATAATAATTATAATGATGATTGTATTTCATTGATATCCAATCTAAAACACTATCACAAAGGTAATTTGAAACTGGCTAGCCAGGGTTTATAGTATAACAGTAAAAACAAGTGTAAAAGAGATCGAACTCATAGAAGAAGTAAGAAAATTTAAAATGGGAATAACTCTTGGTTTGT